>JARGYA010000299.1:0-171789 GCA_029204335.1 Mycena vulgaris | reverse complement strand
TTTTACCTTGCATCCCTCCAGGAGGAGAAAAGCGGTGTGGGCGGGACGAGTATAACTTCGCGATGGTGCAATGGGGAATTGTGCTACAAACTCGCGCGAACACAGTCTGGTTAGTGTCTATTGCTATGTTCGCTAACTTCTGATTAAAATCGGTTTGGCAGGGTTTTTAATGGGAGGCACTGGCATGGAACAGTAATGCCTAGCCAGAGCTCAGTCAACCGTGGAGCACTCTCATCTGGCCGACATCCTACTGTGCGGGCTCCAGATGCTATTCGAGCAACCCGCTGCCGGGCAGTTAGAGGGGGTTACAATCTTCGTCCCAGACGTATATAATTTCCCCTCAATTGTTGCCTGCAAATATATTCTACTTGGACTGATCAATGTTGCAATGTGTTTTGGGCACCAAGGAGGAACGAGAGACAAAACTACGCTCATCTGTGCCTCCCCTACCACCCTACACCCCCACATCACTGTCTATGCTCCCACGTGCGGGGAAGGTGCGTAAGGGAAAGCGGAGAAGGCTTCGTATAATTGCTATGTGAATCTAGTCTATAAACTTTTTTCTTGAACTGCTGCAACACAGAATAGCTGGTAATTTGGGAAGATTTAACAACTAAGCAGGTACATGAGACGTAGATAGATGAGGGGTGGACCGAAGCTCCTGTTCCGACTGTATGTACGGGTGCTGGTTTTCATGCTGAAGGCGACTGACTAGGGCGCGGTTGTGAATAGCAATCATTTCATCCAGGAAGAAGTTGTAGCTGCAGATGTCAGTCAATTGATTCAAAGGTTGGTTAAGAGCGTACCGTAGAACATTCATCTCCTGAACAACGTTTTGGAATTTTCCAAACCATGCATTGGTTTGCTCGGCTGCAGAAGAATTGAAGACCCACTTGTTGTCCTCACCAATCAGTTCTTTAAACCGTGCAGGATTGCAGTGGGTTTGACAGAATATATCGCCCTCCTTGTGCTTACACTTGAAGTGCCAAACATCGACAGGTAGTCCAACCTATCAAAGTAGGTATCACCGGAAGCTGTGAGATGTTTTCGGAATTGGCAGTTGTTGTCGTAAAAAATGTAGGACGGCATTGAGCCAGGAAAGTTTGGAGGGAAGGTTGCCTTCAAAAAACACTGGTCCCATGTCACTGGCTGCTCAGGCAAATAGTGTTGTCAACTCACATTCACGCCTGTGATGCCCTCAGATCCGAACATAGTGGCTCGGGAGATAACGATGCCGCAGCACCGCACGAAGAGCTGTTCATTGTGGGTCCAGCGACGTGAGTTCTTGCCCTTGACTGTCGCCTGCGATGAGCTCTCTGACGCTGCACCTGAAGGACCTAGGAGAGACGAAGAGAGCTCTGGAAATGCACCAGCCTGAGGTACTTGAGGGATGCCCGCATTCCGCAGCCGAGCACGAAGCTGGAACATTGCTGAGTGGCGTTCCTCTGATGCCAGTTGGTGAGCCCGATGAGATTCAAGGGAACAGGTACTGAAGCCTTGCTCGACTGGTGTATCGCAACTGAAGATATAACAGATGGAGTTGAGGTGTGTATGTGGGATGCAGTACCGTGCCTTCTGGGAAGGAAGAGGCTCTGTACAGTCATGCACTGAGCAACAAAGGTGCCGTACAGTGACTCCGTCATGAACTCCTGCCGTCATTTGATCTATATTTTTCAGGATGAGGAGAATTTGAGACAAAGGATATGAGAACTCACACCACTGTCCGTCGGGACCTTGATATACCTTCATGCACCGGTCGCATAGATGCGGCCACATCTCCTGGCCTGTCCCAACTATCCTATAGTTGCGCTCTTGAAGAGCTTCGTCGAGGCGGTGATTCTGGAACCCGTGATGTGGAACGGAGAGTATTTGGTATTGATTAACCTTATCCTCGAGGACGGCGTAAAGAAAAAAAGACTCTAAGACTAGGGTCCCATCGAGTTGATCATACAAACGTGACGCATTAGGAATGTCGGAGGCGCCAAGGGCCAGATTATACACACGTGAAATAGCTTCTGCAGATGCACTAAATAAAGATGAGCTGAGAGCGGTAGTAGGAAGATTTTATATTACTGAGAGAGCGCCATCTGGTTTGCGAAGTAAGAACAGAGTTGAGGCTCTATAAAGGAGGATTCTGTGACATGGATGAAGATCGCATGTCTGCAGAGTAGTATTCCCGACGGCTGGTGGTATTTTGGGCCTCAAACACCGAGTAATTCGGGTAGTAGCGAGTAAGACAGGCTGAATTGGTGATTGTAGTTAGCTTGTGGCAATGATTGAAGCAGCATTCACTGACTTTCACAGTATGAGGATTTGGAGAAAACAGGTAAAACTCCCCGGTGAAGAGTATACAGTCTTGACTCGACAACACTGGTCTTCGTAAGTTTGGTATGGTTACATCCGGGGCGAGGACAAAGTTTGAAAGGAGCTGCAAGGGTTTCCGGTCCTAAAAGCACGGTAAGGACGATGGACTAGAGCTGTTACAAAGCATAACCCACCGAGCTTGGCTTCGTGTCCATGCAGTCGGAAACCGTCATCCATGGACTGAGATGCTGGATCTTGTTGGAAGGTGGCGGCTATATCGCTAAATGCCACCCAGGAGAGTTCGACTATGGATGGTTGAAGGCCCAAGACTGAGGACAGAAAAGCCGAAATATGAGGTGGCAGCTTGATTGGAATGGATCCGTCTTTGGAAAGGATCTCGGGCCAGAGACGCTTGGTGAAGTCTAGAAATCTCTGCACTTGGGTGAACTGCAATGTGGCTGCGAGCTCTTGATGCTGCAGAAACGCTGGAGGATTTGAACAGCGAGAACCGCCATAAGAGATAGGGGGATGTGATAGACGATCGGAGCAACAATTGCCTCTTTGATTTGGGGTGAAAGACCTGGAGGACTCTACCTGAACGAAATGTGCTGAAGGGATCTTCCAGGAGACCAGGTCTGATTTCTTTGGAGAGGTTTCAGTGGAAGGAAATCCGATACTACCTTGGAGAGATTTATCTGGAGAGATTGTTCAGGTTTCGTGCAGACGTTTCCCTGGAAGGATTTCCTTAAGTATGCTGGAGAGATTGGTCTGGAGCGATTTGGGTGGACGGAATATGGGTTTAACTCATGTGATCGATCCACTTGGATGTACATACGTGGAGGGAGAGAAAAAAAAAAGACGATTTACATAGGGTGAAGAGTGGGAATGAAGGGTTGAGGAGGACAGTGCAGCAGTATATTCAATTAACAGAGTGTTAAGGAGGGTATGTGAGCAGAGGTCTTGGAGGGATGTGAGTGCAGAGAATGTCGTGGAAGGAACTCCGCCATCACATCCGCCATCACTGGCGGAATCCGCCGCGGGCGCTATACCTCGGGTGATTTGGGTGGCATATGCCTTGATGTGTGATCTCGGCAAGATTTCGGCCAGTTCCAAATTCGTCAGCATATGGATCAGGTCGTTTTCGGGTCGTTTCGTCCGCATATTGGATTGAATATTTCAACGTAAGAAAGGCAATTTTTGGAGCGATTGGGGGCGAGATACCCCTTTTTTTTCGGCGTGCAAGGGCAAGAGGTGGGTACCGGAAGATCCCGATATTCTATATCTACTTTCTGCGATCGGCCCGTATTTGCGCTTTGCACGCCCTCTCGGGTTTTAATAGCAATCGGAATTCTGATTAGACCAATGACTGGCCTGTCTATAGAGGCAAGCATGTCGATCGACAAGCTTACTTTCATAGACAGGCTGGACTCGAGCCTAAATTCTGATATAGGGGACCTCCAGTTTCGCATTTATTTTTTCTCGCAGACCTTGAACTCAGCCTGCCAGAACTTGAAACATCCTCTTTGGGACGACCAAAACCGGCATCCCGATCTCTCACAAAGGCGAAATTGGACCACAGAAAGAGGAGGGTCATCAGGCCCTGGCTATCCATTGAGATTTTCGTTGTATTTTTCGAAATGGCTGATCTCGAGCTCCCGGTGTAAATGTCGAAACCTCCCTTCTGCAATGTACTTTCTACAAAAAATAAACTCTATCGGAAACAAGGTTTCGAGAGGCCGCGGCTCATTGCAGGGCATCCGAATTGGGACGTGTACGGTGATGACATCAAAAGCTCATAGCGCCACGTGAGCGCGGGCAAACACGGATTCCATTCTCACCGCCATCAACCACGTCCAGCCCGTATTGAGGGCCGCGGCCGACGCATACACGGGATGTATTGTACGCTGCCTGCATCCAGGCGCCTGGCATCTGCCGCCCCCAGGGGAGCCGTTCGCGTTATAAGAAGGGTCCGTTCCGGCCTCTCAAATCTGCAATTTTGATTCTGAACGAGTATATTTTCAAGCGTTTAACAACGGAGGCTTCACCGTCCACACCTCTGCCGAAAAAGAAGAGGCATGTCGTGCGCACAATCGTTCTGTCTACGACGGCTCTGGCCGGGACCTTCTACATTGGCAGCCCTTTCGTGGCATTCAAGAACGAGGCATACTATGACTTCTTCTCCGAACACGTCCCTCTCGGATATTCCGTACTGGAGTACGCGGAGGACCAGCATTGGGACACTATGACCTTCGAGTCGGCCGTAGAGTCATTGAAGACGACACTCGCATCCGCGCCGCGCTACGTCACCGACAAATTCAGCGGCAAACCAGGGACGGCACACGACGCCATGGAATCGGTCAAAAACACGAAAGACGCCGCCGTCAAAGTCCTCCAGGAGTCGAAAGATCGCGCCAACTCTGCCGCGGCGCGGATAAAGACGGAGATAAAAAAGAGACCTCGGGGGCGACAGCAATCCTGAAGCACCAGTCGGATCAATTCTCTCGTGGGATGGACGACCTCATACGGGAGGCGGAGGCAGCCCTGGCGAAGGGGGTCGACCTCACTCGACTTGCTACCACTCCCGAGGTAGCTGCACCACCGGTCAAAGTCTCAGCATCTCAGGTCGAGCCCCCGCCAACAGACGCTGCCGGGTCCAGCGTCTACAACGCTCCTTTACCGCTCGGATTTGAGGTTCCACCAGGCTACTCTCGACCGCTGCCGCCCAAAAAAGCCGAACCCGCCCCCTCCCCAGTCGAAATCCCGCAGCTACCCCGTCTATCCCCTGCCCTCTCTTCCATCAGCTCTTCCGAACCTATAATTGCCCATCTTGCCGGGACGATAGACGATCTTGCAGTCTATCTTGAATCGAATCCCGCAGCGACCGCTCAAGCCGCATCGGTCCTCGAGACGGCCAAGTCAGACTTGACCGCCTTAGCAACCCGCATCGAGAAGGTCCGCGAGGACGAGAGAGCAGACCTGGAATCGAAGCTGGATGACCAGACCAGAGAATATACCGTGAAACTGATGGAGCTGGAGATGGAAGCACAGGATAGGCTCGATGGCCAGGAGCAGGAGTTTAGGCGATACTTTGATGAGGAGAGGGCGAGACTGACGCATGCTTACCGCGAGAAGCTGGAGAATGAGCTGCAGACTCAAACGGAGCTCATCAACGAGAGGTTGGCTATCTCCATCTCCGCCGTATGCCAGGCAAGACTGACGACCATCGTTTAGGCTCAAGGAGGAGGTTATCGCGCAGGGGATTGAGCTCCAGCGCCGCTGGATCCGCGAGATCAAAGTGCGAGTCGAGGAAGAGCGCGGTGGGCGGCTCGCCAAGATCGACGAGCTCTCGGCGAACCTCAAACGCCTCGAACGCGTCGCGCTCGACAACTCCACCTACCTCGACGAGAACATCCGCATCCACGCACTCTGGTCCGCCCTGCGCGCGCTGTCCTCCTCTGCCCTCGCCTCGCCCGTGCGCAAGCCGTTCCGCGAGGAGCTCCGCGTCCTGCGGCACATCTCCGCTGCGCGCGAAGACCCCGTCGCCGCCGCTGCCCTCGAGTCCCTCGAGGGCTCAGACGTCCCCGACGTCGGCGTCGAACCGTTCGCCGACCTCGCGACGTGGTTCGCGAGCGAGGTCGCGCCCAAGGTCTCGCACGTCGCGCTCGTTCCGGACCAGAACGCGGGTCTTCTCTCGCACCTCGCGAGCCGCATGTTCGCGGGGCTGCGCTTCAAGCGCCATGGGCTGGTCAGCGGCGATGACGTACTGAGCGTGTTGGCGCGGGCGGAGTACTACCTCAACGAGAAGGACCTTGACAGCGCTGCGCGCGAGCTTAACCAGCTCAAGGGTAGCGCACAGGTGCTCCTCCATGATTGGCTAGAGGCTGTGCGAAGGCGGCTTGAAGTGCAGCAGGCTCTGGAGGTACGCGAGATTCCTTTACACTCGAGGCATCATGCTCATGCAGGAACAGGTCGTGCAAGCTCAGGCAACACTGGCGTCTTTATTGGTAGTGTAGTGTTGGTGTAACACATAATAGAACTCCAGCACGTATACATATATCAATCAGCCAGAGGGATTCATAGCACAATCGCAAATAACCTGCGCTCGTCTGACCACCGTCTGTTAATGCCCGATTTTAAGGCCAGGACATGGTATGCAAGAAGGGACGTACTTGCTCGTTGCCCAGCCCAACCTTGGCGAGCCCAGGGAACAACGTACAGCCTACACGGTCGATCTCGCCGCGCTCGTTCTTGAGGCACCGCTTGACGAGCTCGATCTGCCTCGGATACAGCGCGCCGCCGAGCTCGGGGACAAATGCACGATAAAAGGCGTCGCCTGAGCCAACGGTGCCATGGAGCATGCGTGAGAAGTGATACGCCGAATCTAGAACGCTGGAGGGGAGGACGCTGTCGAGGAGGTGCGTGAGATGCGGTATCTGCTCGGTCAGGATACTGTGCGCCATCTCAGGCGTGCACGTTTCGACAGCCGCGGAGAACGTTTGCCGTCGCCAAACAGACGCAACCGTCGGGTCTCCTGGGAAGAAATGAATGAGGGGGTGGCTCCAAGGGGGGGAGAAAGACTACTTGCGGGCAAATATGTGCTCGTGGATGCGCGTAAGCTGGATATTGGCTTCTTTCGAGTTGGTGACGATGAGGCAGTTGATGAAGCCCTCGGAGATGGTTTCCGCCAACGCATGGCGCAGTAGACACTGCACCTGCATCGACGTTCCGCTGAAACTAGCCGCGGATTCTGGCCCGTTGACGATGTCGTTCAGCGTGGCTTCGCAGATCAAGTGCAGCGGGGCAGGAGGCTGGCGGATAATGTCCGATGCCCATCGATTAATGAGCTTGTCCAGCTGCGAGGCCCCATTCTGTTGTTACGGTTGAGAATGGTACCAAAATTGTGGTGACAAGTCAACGTACCCTGATCGAGAAGTCGTCGACAGAGTTACCCCCAGGCATTTGTAGGCCAGAACCTCCCTCCAATCGCTCAATGCGTGCCCTGAGTTGAGCGACCTGTTGTTCTTGCTCCTCAAGCTGCATCCGCTGCTCCTCCACTTTCTCATGAGCGATCCGCTACGGAAACAATGCGACTCAATGGCGTCGTTCATTCACTTGGTCCGTACTCACAAAATTCGTCAGGACATATTGGTATTGCTCGGTGTCTTCTACAGCGAAATTTGAGCGGCGCGACATAGCCTTGTAGGCGCCAGCATCCTGATTCTCAGGCACATCGGCCGCGGCGTTGGGAGATGGATTCGGAAGACCGGTCCGAGAAGTGGATTTGTAAGCGAGCCCAAACAGGTCATAACTTTGGTTCGGCCGCGGCCGACGGCTTTCTAATCTGCAACCTTCCTCTCTGCTTCCACCATCTTGTCCACCATGCCTCTTGCACCTCCGATAAATTTCCCTGCTTGGTTGAAAGACAAATCGCATCTCCTCAAGCCGCCCGTCAACAATTTCTGTCTCTATCAAGGCAAGGACTTCGTCGTCATGGTCGTCGGCGGGCCAAATGAGAGGAATGATTACCACTTGAACGAAACCGAGGTGGATTCTGTTTGCATTCCGCGTATCGCATTTCTTTATGGCCTCCCTCCCAGGAATGGTTTTTTCAACATAAAGGCGGTATGCTGCTCCGCGTTGTCGACGATGGGACCTTCCGGGACATCAGAATCGAGGAGGGAGAAATGTTTCTCTTACCTGGTCGGAAACACTTGGGTGTCATGGAGTCTCGATGGACTGAAATCACCCTTAGCTAACACACCCCACAACCCGGTCCGCTTTGCAGACACGACCGGAATCGTGATGGAACGCGTCCGGCCTGAGAAGTCGTTTGGTTTGTCACGCTTTTCCTCCGGGATACATCTTCTAACTAGCTCCAGACCATCTGCGCTGGTATTGCCCCTCGGAAGTGCACAAGGAACCCACCATCATCTACGAGGAGCAGTTCCACGTAACAGACCTGGGGACGCAGTTGAAGCCTGTTATACAGCGGTGGCAGGAGGACGAAAAGCTCCGGACCTGCAAGTCTTGCGGGTTTGTTGCGAGTCCCAAATGATGCATTATGGCACCATACTGAATGTTGTACTCACAAACTTGAACTGACAAATCGCAACTCGAAGAAACCCGTGGTAGTACCTCAGATGTGGATCGGAGTCCTGGATAAGAGCACAAATGTACGCAGCATCTGGTCGCCTGAGCTCCTATACTTTATGGACCCACCGATGCGTTTCCGACTCCGAGTCACAATCAATTTGAAGCAACGAAATTTCGGTGCTCATATGCAGTAAAATACCCTACTACGTGTTGCCTTACGTTGGTCGTACTTCAAGCTGCTTGGAGGCATTGCAGCACTATGGAAAGACGCGCAGTTAGCTGTTTGACTTGTACGGCACAGTGCGGCACTTGCAGCCTCGGCAAGTTGAATTGTTTCCGGGTGGCGGTGTTTGCAGATAGTCGGTTACCCGCTTTTGATCCTTTTTTGAAGACTTCTGGGTCTGCAAGCTGCGAGCTCGACCTGCTTTCAGTTTGAGGGCTCTACCCTTCCCAACGGTCAACCTCTGCAGACGCCGTTTTTCATGGGAGTATTTGATTCCAACAATTCTGAAACGCCGGTTAAAGGTCTCGGGGTTTGTTCCCCGTGCGACGCGCTTACACAGCAACGGAGGATCTAATCATATGGCATTTGCGGTGTTTTATGCCGAGCCCTCCAAGACTTGTCTCACGCGTCCAATTTCTACAGCGAATGCGCGCAATTTACCTCTACTATGCGCTCCGTTGCCTTCCTGTGGCCTGGTCTGCCATAACTGTCTACAAGCAGCAGCCATTTGGTGCCACCACGACTTCGTCGACGTCTGGGTCAGCGGCGGCCGCGTCATATACTGGAGCAGCGGCATACGACCCAACCGTATTAGTCGCCCCTCCAGTTCCTAACCCGCCCCCTCCTTCCACATTCTTCCAGCAACTCAGCAGTGCCCCGGTTCCCGGGCTTTCAATACCTCAGTCGGGATACTTCTATGGTTTCTCTGTGGAGTTTTCCGTGATCACTCAAGTCTGTGAGTAGTTCGTCTCGAATATACCGTCTCAGATCTAATACATCCGTCAAATTCAAGTGGGAACCAATAGTACCCGCTTACAGGTCCCATTTCTGAACTTGATGTCGAATGTGGCGAGCCGCGGCGGCTCGGTTCGTGTGCGGGTCGGAGGAAACACGCAGGAGACGGCCACTCTGGTTTCCAGCTTAGCCAACGGGAAAATTATGCAAAAACAAGCCCAGGACACTGCCAATCCGGTCGGTTCTCCGTCGTTGCCACCACTGTCATTTCTGACACAGCTTCATAGACAAACACACCGGAGTTGATGTTCACGACGGATGTTCTGTATATGCTTGCCAATATCTCTGCGTTGGTCAACGTGGACTGGTTTCTCGGTGAAGAGCCTCTCTCCATCAGTATGTGAACTGCCGGACTAAATCTCTTCCAGGCGTTCCTATGAACGACACGAATCATCTGCGACTGGGCATCGCGGAAGCTGGCGAGGCTATATTAGGCGACAAGCTGATCGGATTTCAAGTGGGCAATGAACCGGATCAGTACCCTCTGTATGTATCTTCCTTTTTCTTGACGCTGAGCTCATTGAAGATGATGTAGACACGACCATCGTCCGAAAACCTACGGCCCAGCCGACTTCTCCAACGAGTTTGGAATTGTCGACGCTGCTCTCCGGGCCGACCCGAAGGTCTCGGTGGTCGATGGTAAATTGATTGGTCCGAGTCTCTCGGGCCAATGGCAACCCCAAGAGATTTGGGACGTAGACTTTATACCGAACCATCAAAAAAGTCTCGCTGCGCTTTCGATGTCATTGTAAGGCAGTTTCAAGTACATATCCAGCTTCTCCACGACTAATCTTCTGTCCAGTTATCCCGCCAATAATTGCGCGAAAGTCTTCGGCGGGGCCAACGCAACGAATGTCATCGATCCTCAGACCATCTTCCCCAGCTACTTGGATCATACAGCAGGCCAGAAGATAGCAGCGGCGTATCTCAGCAGGTGAAAAACAGTGGCGCGATGCGTGTGATGCTCCAACTAATTTCTTTGCTAGCACTACCCTCGCCCAGACATTCAATTTGGGCTTTTTGATGATGGAAACGAACACTGCGTCCTGCGGCGGGTTTCCTGGGGTGAGCAACTCGTTTGGAAGCGCGCTCTGGGCCCTCGATTACGGACTACAACTTGCGTATTCCAATTTCACCACTGCTCTCCTCCACGTCGGAGGACAAGGGGTGTATTACAATGTACGTTTAGCTTCATTTGCTTACAATTCGCCCTGACATGGTTTTCGCAGCCTTTTACACGTAAGTCGTATGATTTGACTTCATTTCTCGCGCAATAACCTCGTCTCCAGCTCCGCCGACAAATCAGTCGACGTTCCGCAGCTGGAGCATCGGTCCTATATACTACTCCGTCCTCGCAGGTCTGTCATTCCCATCAATGCTTATTCGAAGTCTCATTCATCTTACCAGTTGCTGAAACGTTCGGGACGTCCAATCAATCTCGGATCATCGATCTCCAGTTGAATGGCGGCAACATCTATACGCCTGGGTATGCGATATATGATGGGGGAGTGCTCGCAAGGCTTGCGCTGTTCAATTTCGTTACAGATCCTACCGGCACAGCCGCTTACACTGCTACCTTTGCCATCGGAGGCGGAGACACCGGCCAACCCAACGGAACTCCCGCACAAGTCAAAGTCAAGTGGGTTAATCTAGGCCCCAGTCTGTGCCCTCCGCTAATCATGGTTGGTGCTAGATACCTCCTGGCACCCTCGGTATCCACTAAGGACAACATTACATGGGCCGGTCAGGTAAATAAATTATTTCGACCTTTTGGTTTGCGGCTCAGGCTGACTTGCGGCACCCTAGACATTCGGCGCGGCCTTCGAGTCGGATGGTCGGTTGACTGGCACAGAGCAAATTGAGACCGTGACATGCAAGTCAGACAACACATGCGAAATAAAAGTCCCAGCGCCTGGATTCGCACTAGTTTTCTTGGCCGACGTGTCCACTGACGCAGAGTCGTACCCTGCTGTCAAGACCTTCTCCACCACCGCCCTGACGAAGACACAAAACACCATAATGATAAATCCAACATTGTTAGCGACGTCTAACGGCCAGGCGGGCGCGAACTTCATGGAGGCCGGAACAAGCAAGGGAAAAAAGCAGCCACATAATGGAGCGGCTCGATTCTTGCCCTACCTTGCGGTGCTTGCCAGCATTTCGCTTGGTGTGGTTTTGGTGATGTAAAAAACTAGCGACTTCGATTTTGGACCAGGACGATATTTATCGCGTATTCTAACAATCAGTAATACAAATTACACACTCTCTTACCCAGTCTAGTCTAGTCTCTGTACCGGGTCGGGCATAGACTCGAACCAATCCTACTTATCGGAGAAGTGCACAGATCAAAGACAGTCGTTTAATCACTATTTACCCGTGACATTGACTATCATCAGTGTCAACATTTCTGTAGCGACTGGTTCGAGTCTAATTCAACGCCGCAACACTATGACCCGTTTCGGTCAGCAAAATTGACCAGATCGGCAAAATGCACCATTGCTCTATGAGTTCTCATCCGAATCTCTTCGAATATTATGCAAACGAAAGCTATACATCTAGCCGTCCCGAATATAAAAGGGGTTTGAGGAAAACGTACGAACCAAAAATGAGCGAGGACTCCGAGTCCATCAAGGTCCATCAAACCCAGTGATTTTACCTTAAATCTGGTCAGAACGAGCTCTCCTGTGCGCGAAATCTTCTGAGTTTGTCAGTGGGGGTCCCTCTACATAATAAAAGTATGCTACACAAAAAAACGGCGTGAAAAGAGACGGAGGACGGCTGCGGGAGGGGTCAGCGTGACAATTCAAACTCCGATGATTGCTGAGTTTTACCCAAGAATGGTGGATAACCTGCCGTCCTCCATCCTTTTTCGTCCCGTTTTTTTTCGTGTGGCAAGTTTTTATGCTGTAGATAGACCTCCCACCAAAATCTCAGAAAATTCAGAGGCCAGGAGAGTGTATTCTGAAGAGATTCAAAGCCAGATGACCGGCTTGATGGACTCAAGAGTCCTCGCTCGTTTTTTATTCGTCCGTTTTCCTCAATTTTTATATATATTCGGGACGGCTACATGTATAGTTTTTGCTTGCATAAGATCCGAAGAGATTCGGATGAGAACTCATAGAGCAATGGTGCATTTTGCCGATCTGGTCAATTTTGCCGACCGAAACGGGTCATAGTACCAACGAACCATCTTAATCCCATTATCCTCATGCCGACTGTCTACCAGAGGTACCGCCGCATTCTTCCGCCTATCCCCCTCCGAATGAAACGGCGCAATTAAGGCGCGATGAATGGGTGCACGATCCACGTCCCATCCGAATAAGAGGTCCTACTGCGGCCACGAACTCTTTTGCTGCTCTGACTCTCATCCGGCCAATGTTTCCAGCATTACTTCGAGCTGGAGGCTTATGTTGGCTTGTTCTGGTCCGGGCTTCAGTTACTGTCTACAGTCAAATGCCGTTCGAGGGAAGCAGGGCGACAGGAACCGCCAACCCTGCTCTGTACACGGGGGCAGCAGCATATGACCCGACGGTCCTACTTCCTCCTCCCATTCCCTATCCGCCGCCTCCGATGATTTTTTCTCAGCAACTCAGCAGCGCTCCTCCTCTCGGTGTCTCCATCCCCCAATCAGGTCACTTTTACGGATTTTCTATCGAGTTCTCCGTAATCAACCAGATATGTGGGTAGCTCACCAATGCTTTGTTCCCCAACTCACATTTTCGAATACAGTAGGAATCAACGGGTGCGGGCTTCGATGATTTGCATTGGGATATTTTAATTTACGTCATGCAGATCATTTCTGCAGGTTCCTTTTCTCAACCTCATGTCCCTCATGGCAGCACGCGGAGGGTCCGTGCGCGTTAGAATCGGTGGAAATACCCAGGAGACCGCAACAATGGTATCGAGTCTTCCGGACGGCAAGATGATGGAAAAAGGCCATCCCGCCGACGATCCGGTATGTCTACTTTTCTACAGGGTCACCATACGCTTAATTTTTCCGCTCAGTCGCAGATGTTGACGCCGTCGCTGCTTTATACACCCGAAGTTGTGTATATGCTTGCCAATATTTCATCTCTAGTAAATGTTCAATGGTACTTGGGTAAGTACCTCTACTCATAAAACTTCAGTTATCACAATCCGCTCTGCAGGCATCCCACTTAACGATACGCAACAACTGCGGCTTGAAATCGCAGAGGTCGCAGAAGCGGTACTAGGTGACAGGCTGCTCGGGTTTCAAGTGGGCAATGAACCGGATCAGTATGGAATGCAAGACTCCCCCCCTTCTTCACCGCTGGGCCTATCTGACAGCATTCTAGCCATCACCATCGTCCGATGACGTACGGACCCTCTGATTACTCGAACGATTTTGGCCTGGTGGATGCCGCGTTACGGGCGGATCCAAAGATAGCCTCGGTGGACAGAAAGCTAATTGGACCCAGCATTTCTGGTAACTGGAAACTTGAGGATATTTGGGCCACGGGGTTCCTTGACACGTACAAGGATAGTCTCGCCGCATTGGCGGTGGAATAGTACGCATCATCATTATTCCCACAGTTCGAGTTCGCTCAACATTGATCAGTTATCCAGAGAACAATTGTGCCGCGGTACTACATACCTCAAATACGACCGTCGACCCACAGGAAATATTCTATACTTACTTGAATCACACCGCTGGCAAGAAGATCGTGCGAAAGTACCTCAATAGGTGCGATCGATGAACTCTTTGAAATCAGGATCCTGATGCATGCACACAGTACTATGATAGCGCAGTCGTACGATAAACCATTTGTAATGTTTGAGTCAAACACTGCATCTTGCGGCGGGTTTCCTGGGGTGAGTAATATATTTTTTCGCTTCATGATGACGTCCAATAGCATTTTGTTTAGGTTAGCGACTCTTTTGGTAGTGCCTTGTGGGCTTTGGATTATGGTCTGCAAATGGCCAGCAGCAACCTAACTGGCGCATTACTGTAATCTTTGAGCCCATACGCTATCCTTTGGCTGACATCCTGATTACAGCCATGTTGGAGGCCAAAACGTATACTACAACGTACGTGATAGGTTCTCGTTTGGACATCTCTGAGTAACGGTCTGTTTCAGCCATTCACCCGTACGTGAAATTTCAGTCAGTTCAGCACAGAAATAAACCAGTCCGCTCCAGCTCCGCCAACGAACCAGTCAACCTATCATAGTTGGACGATTGGTCCTATCTATTATTCTGCCTTGATAGGTGTGCATTCGAGATTTTGATCTGATTCTTCAATTTATGCAAGCTCAAGTGGCTGAAGCGTTTGGAAAATCTAATCAGTCTCGCATCATCGATCTGCAAATGAATAACGACAGTATATACACGCCAGGCTACGCTATCTACGACACTAATATCTCCCGGTTGGCGCTGTTCAACTACATATCAGATCCCACTGGCGCCAGTGATTATACTGCAACGTTTTCTGTTGACGGCGCGGGGACCGGACTAATTAATGGATCACCCGCGCAGGTGAAAGTCAAGTGTGTCGTCTTCCTCCTGTATTTTAGAAAGGTCCTTAGCACATCATCTATGCAGGTATCTTCGCGCCCCTTCTGTCAGCGACAAACAGAACATAACGTGGGCGGGACAGGCAGGGTTTTTTCATCAGTGCACGATGTCTTTTTTTAACAAGTCAACCGTAGACCTTTGGTTCAAACTTCGCATCTGATGGTCGATTGACTGGTGTCCTCGACGTTCAAACGGTCTCTTGCGACACGTCGGCGAACACCTGCCAGATACAGGTTCCGGCGCCAGGTTTTGCGTTGGTGTTCCTCAATGACCCCGCAGGCGAGACAATCGAGAATCCAAGCGCCACAACGTGGCCGACTACTGCGCAGACCAGGACGATCAACACGCTCAGTGTTGATCCAAGCATGCTGGCTACCTCAAATGGACACTGGGGGGCGGACGAGCGCCTGGGAAGTACCAGTCCTGGGAGGAAATGGTGGTTACAGGGAGGGACGGCGCACAGACGAAAAGACGGGGAAAAGAATGGTGGGAACAGTTGGCGAGAAGCGAGAATAACAAGGACAGCATTCATGATTGTTTTCTTCTTACTTGTATCGCTGAGAGTGGGCTAGCATCGTCCAGTTTATTAACCCAATGAATATTGACAATAGTGAATTCAATGATGTATGCGGGATATAAATTTTCACGTAGTGCTGCACGATGTTCCAATGTGGATTGCCCGTACGCTGCACGCCCCTCCTAGCAACGGACCAGTGTGGATCACCCCTCCGAAAGTTGCGGAAAATTCGTAATTGAGATATTGACAGGAAAGATTGATGTCTCCGGGGATCAACGCCGTATAAAACGCGTACTGCGGAATCGGGCTGACGAATGGCGTAGTCCCGAGGGAGGCAGCCACGGTGGTGAGATCTGCAGTCAGGCCAACTTGGTTTTGGAGCATTGCTTCGACACTGACAGCGGTGGCCTGCGTCGCTCCATCGGTACGGACCTAATAATAAATGTAAACCGGCAAGAAAGTTGCAGGGAGGCTCTTACCGCAGTGGTGATTCGCGCTATGTTTGCCCCACTGAAACTCCCACAACTATACGCAGGTACGTTGGCAATGAGATCGTCTACTGGATAATTCCCGCCCCCGTTGTTTTGTGTAGTGACAGTAACTCCATTCCCGACCTCGTCGACAGTAAACCAGAAACTCGAAAAGGACGCCGTAGCAGAGACGGTAACCGAGAATGTGTATGACTGGAGAGTGTTGCCATTGCGCATTGTGGCTCTGGAGGTTGTGGATATGGGAGAAGCAGAGCATGCACCCGATGCGCAGGTGGAGCTCTTACGATCCGCCCAGTGCAGAGTTACAACTCTATTATTGTTAACGACGGATGGCCCAAAGATCTAAAATGCGAAGGTAGTCAAGAAGTTTCCGAATTGCTGGTTTCATACGCACGTCTGCAGTAACCTGAAGATTGAGCGTTCCAGCTGCCGTGACAGATAACAGGTAGTCCCTCGGCTTGAAAGGTATGGGGACGACTGGGTCACGCAGAGTGACTCCAGCAGGTACAGTGTTGACCATTCTCCCGATAAGTGTCGCACAGGTAGAACTGAACGTAGCCGCTGACGAGGAGAAGCTACGACTATCGTCAGTTTATCCGCCCAAAAAGTATTGACCACGGTGTAACAACCTCTGCATTGTGACGTTGCCATCGCTGCCAAAAATGCGCGCGTCGGAGTCGGTTACAGCAGGTCCTTTGACAAGCGGGTTGATATTTGGGCCTTGAATATAGTTTGTAGCGCTGCAATTAATCAGGGAGGCACGAGAAAGAGAGGTTTTTTTGGGTAGTCCTTGACTTACATGTGGTTATCGAACAAGCGTGTGTCATCGAAGGGCGCGATGCCAGAGCCAGTATTGATCGCGGGGAAGTCAACAGCAGTGACTGCACTTGTTCAACGAGCTGTAGACATTGATACCCTCGACTCACCTCCTCCTAAAGTATGACCACATGCGACAAGCCCAATCATCTCTGTGGCAGTAAATCCTTGCCGCTGAAATGCGGCAATATGCTGTGCGAGAGTCCCTTCAGGGACGGGGACCCCGGATGGGCCGGCAGCGGCTGCCATTACCCGGCCTGGTTTGAAAGGGATGCTTGGTCCACCGCACTGACTCACAGAAATAATAGCCCCCGCAGCAATGAGGTCGGGAACTATCACACAGTTCAGTGTACAATTGTGCTGGACAAACAATCGACTGACTGGGAGTGTACTTGGAGACATGTCTGCTGAATTGGGAACGTGTATTGCTCAACCCGACCCCAACGTTCTGTCAACGCCCGCGTATTAGTTTCGAAATTTGCAAAAAGAATGTGTTAAACCTCGGCACGGTCTAGCTCGAAAAACACAGAGCCGTCGATTCCGCCGACTCCTGAATTAAAGGTTGCCATGTCGTGATATGCCTGAACAAGATATCTATAGATATTTTTCGGGGAAGGGGGGGCGACGTACTGTACGCAGCCACTGCGCCTGTGTTGAAGGAGTAGTGCCATCAGGGCTGGCTGTACAAACCGCAGGAATGGCGGCGAATCCCGTCAATTCGAGCCACAGGAACTCTTCGATATAGTCATAAGCCATGTTAGGCCAAGTATATGCCAGCGCATTTGCCCAGTAGTCGGCAAAGATAATCGCAAGGAGAGGGAGGTGTTTGATCATGACCGCCCGGTGAGCTTAAGTGAGAGCCTGAGGGGAAGAAAGAGCTTTGAGACAGATATACGTCTCCGCCGATTTTATAGAATACACGGGCACTCGGCGGGCACCGAGAGTGATTATGCACCGGAGCTATTCCTTAAGCCCATGGAGGACGCGACCAGGACCAAGGATAACGTAAACAAATGCATAGTCTCGGTCAAGCCCTTCCTTTGTAAATATCTGGCCGAGGGAGTTCTGCTTCGAGGACTGACCGGGGCAGCTTTTAGAGACAGAGACAGGAGCTGTAACCAGGATCTAGAAAATAGACAGGGGACTCAAGCGTTCTCAGAAAAAACAGGGAGTCAAGTCCAAACAACCTGCGGAGGATCCTCGGAAGTTCGGGCATGCAAAGACGACTGTGGCCTCAATCTGGCCCGATGGCATTAACATCGCGTCCGATAACGTTGTCTCTTCAATTTAGTGAAACGGTTCAAGGGCGCTCGCTGTCAATACCGACCAGGCAACGGGGGTGAAACGTGTGATATGGTGCCTGGTCGAGAGTAGACCGATGGACCAAGTCGCGTCTTGGAAAGCAATGGCTTCAAGTTGGAGCAAAATCGGCAACAAGGCCTCGTGATCTCTTACCACCACCATCTCTTTGGTGATGGCAAGATTTCGTAGGGTATCCCCCACCGCGAGCGCGCGATGTAGGGAGCAAGGGCGCCCCTACCCCTCAGAGGGGGGTCCGCCAGAGTGCGGAGGGTCTAGAGGACCCAGTAGAGGCTTGTGCACGCCCTACTCCGCTAGCATGCGGCTTTGAATCGGAAATACCGAGAGACGAATACCGAGAGACGTCGTGCGACCGAACGTTAATAGAAACATCAAGCTTACTTCTACTCCCACCGCTGTCGTGCGCAGAGGCGGAACGCTCCGCCCACTCCCTCTCCCTCGACGAGTGCAGCCCGCCCCGGTCTCGCTGTGCCAGCGCATAGCGCCCCACGTGCCCGGAAAAAACGGCCTCAGACTCACGAAATGCCCATGACTAAACCCGACCGGACCGGCGGCCGCGGCATCCCATGACCCTCCTCCGCTGTGACCCACAACTCATTAGACGCGACGGTGACTCTTCGGACGCCAGACACGCAGGCCGCCAACTGGTCGCTCCACGCGTCCTCCGCCTGGACTGCCTGGACTGCCTCGGTTTTTTTTCTCGCGGATCATCTCGACTGTTTACGCCTCCCAACGCACCAGACTCGATGTCGTCCAGGGAAACACGTCAAACTGCTCGAACTCGGAGCCGCGGCTGGTCTTCCCGGTGTAGTCATCGCGAAACGTTATCCTGAAGTCTCCGTTACCGTCAGCGACTACCCCGACGTGGACCTCATCCGCACTCTCACGGAAAACGTCGCCGATAATGGTGTGTCTGCCACTTCTCGCGCTGTCGCCTACGGATGGGATTCTGATCCTTCAGTGCTGTTTCTCCCAGGCTCGTACGGCGGCAGTTACGGCGGTCGCGGTGGCGGCTACAGTGGCGGCGGTCGTGGCAGCGGCAGGACGCGTCCACCGCGGAGGATGGCGCGTACGAGGCGTATTCTAGCCCGACGCCGACACCCCTCAAAACAGAACACGTCCGGGAATATCCCCTCGCCCTCTCTCTCTACTCAAAGTCTGCTGACTTATCTCGGAGGGATACTACTATATACGATGTATCCCCCGCCGCGCGCGCTTGCTCCCCGTCTCGTACAGCCCTCCTCTCGCTAAATTAAAATAAAATAAAATCAAACATGTTCCCCAGACCAATACTGAATCCGATGTGTTTTACCCAGGCCAGCGCGACGAGTCTAAGCAACGGCGAATGCTGAGAGTGCAGTAAATCATCTGACGCCGGAAGAAGGAACATTAATACCCAGGTCGGGGCCTGGAAGAAGACGTGTGTCAGTGTACGCACGCGACCCGAACCCGCCACACTTACTGACGGCGCGCCTGGGCGTGCCGGACAGGAAACGGGTAAGGGACAAGCGGGGGGGCGAAGGGACGTGTAGGTACACCTTAACTGGTGTGCTGACCATGTCCTGGAGCACCCCCGCCGCAACGGCGGGATTATTTAATCGGGGTCCGCCGGCCAGCAGTCCTGGCATGTCCAGCACTCGAAGATGCGCTCCCACGAGGCGCATCGGAGAGCGATGGACAACCCCACCCAAACTCGAGGCAAGCCGCCAACGACTTTCGCGCAGTTGTTGGCGGGTCTCTTTCTTCCGCTTCCAATAATCCTTTTAACATTTTACAATATTACACAGGTGACGACTCGGCAAACGGGAGGACCCGCGGTGGCCTGAGGGGGCAAGGCTCAGCCCCCGGCCACGCTTCCGATGAAGACCATCGCGATGGAGGGGGATTGGCTGAAGGCCGCTCGGAGGCAAACCGGGACGGCTACCAACCCCACAGGGGAGTACCACCCTGGCGAGCCGATGAAGCGCGGCTCGACGCAACTCTGGACGCAGCGCGCGTACCAGGGGGCACTATAAATGGTGCTTGTGCGCAAAATTCGCACGGGACTGAAAACCAGTACCCATCCCTCAGAGGGGGAGACGCTAGAGGCGTCGACGCTCAGCGCAATGAGCGTCCGGCAGCAGAAGAAGCGCCGAGGGGGGCACACGACCCCCCTATATTTTTGAACCAGGGCGATGACCCATTCTTAAGGCCAGTGAGCCCCGGGCAGAGACGAGCAGTCTCCCCATTACCAACACGGCAGAATCAGCCTGCCCCGCCCCCTGAGCCGCCACCCGTGGAGCCGCCACCGAGGCCGGCACCGTTCATTCACCCTCACGCACGAGTTTATCCTGGACCAGCACCACCTAGAGAGAGACAGAGCGGAGGAAAAAAGGACACCAAAGCGAATGTAAAACTGGCTGCACTAAATATCAAAGGGAGAGGAAATCCGGACGTACGACATGGTGACAACAAATGGTACCATATATGGCAGATTGTTCGTGAGCAAAAAATAGGAGTGCTAATAGTAGGTGAAGCACACCTAGATGACCAACATAAGCAGGATATCGACAACCTCTTCGGCCGCGTGATCCGCCTGGAATTTACGCCGGACCCGGATGCGCCAGCGGCGAGGGCAGGGCTGGCGTTTGTGTTAAACAAAAATATAGTACAGACAAACAACATAAAAGCCACCGAAATAGTTCCGGGGCGGGCCATGCTCCTCGAGATGACCCACATTGATGGCTCTGCAATGGCCGTCCTAGGGGTCTATGCGCCTAACAGACCCAGTCTGAATGCGGCCTTCTGGAAAGAAATTAAAAATTGGTTCATTGCGCACCCCACGGTACGAAAACCAGGCATGATGGGGGGAGATACAAATTTCGTCGAGGACGCGATCGACCGACTACCTGCACACACAGATAACAACAACGCACGAGAATCCTTTGAGGACCTAAAAACATACCTTCGAATGATTGACGGATGGCGAGAGACCTTCCCGACAACCAGGTCCTACACGTTCGTCCAGCCCGATGCTTTAGGGGGGTCACAATCCCGTATTGATAGAATATATATTAGACAAGACCTGTTCGAAGACTCATTTGAATGGGGAATACAGGCCGTCGGACTTGAAACCGACCATAGGATGGTCAGCGTGAGATTGACCACGGAAGATGCACCCACTTTAGGCCATGGACGATGGCAGTGGTCTGCACACATAATCCGAGACAAGGCCCTCGGCAGTTTCATCCTGGAAAAAGGGATAAAACTGATAGAGGAACTGGAGGTCGTAATGCAGGCAGCTGAAAACGGGCAATGGAACCCAACACATAATGCACAGACCCTTTGGGCCGCGTTCAAAGTCAGCATCGGGAATAAAGCTAGAGAGAGGGCAAAAATTGTTGTACCGAAGATTATCGAAGAAATAGCCGAAATAAAAAATAAGATGGATGTCATTGCAGACGCGGGATCCACCCTTACCGAGGACGAGAAGGTTCTCTCAGGATACGTCCTCCAGAAGAAGCTAACCCAACTAGAAAAGAAAAGACACCAAGGCGCCAGGCTGACGGCACAAGTCCGGAATAGACTGGAGGGCGAAGTGATCGGGACTTACTGGACAAAAATAAATAAACCCCACCAGCCCCGAGATATCATCGCGAGGCTCCGCAAACCAGGAAATCCGGAAGAAAATGCGCGATATGAAACGAACTCCAAAAAGATGGCCACTATGGCGAGAGATTACCACAACCGGATCCAGTCCGATCGTGCTAGAATCCCGCCGGCCATCAGAGAAGAGAAGGTGGTGGCGGTACTGAACCGGATCACGAAAGAAACCACTGAGACACAGAGAGATTCGCTCCGCACGAGACTCACAATTGAACAAGTACGAGATGCCCTCCGTAGATCTGCCAACAATAAAGCATCCGGGGTTGACGGCATAACCTACGAAGTATGGAAAATACTAGACCAACGGTATGAGAGTGCCAAGAGCATAGGAAAACCGGCATTCGACATCCTCCGTGCCATGAATATTGTATATAACGACATAGAAGCGCACGGAATGGCACGAGGAACTGGGTTCTCCAAAAGCTGGATGTGCCCATTGTATAAGAAGAACGATAAATCTGAGATAGCCAACTACAGGCCTATATCACTGCTAAATACGGACTACAAAATCTTCACAAAAGCGCTGACAATAAAACTTGTTAAAGTGGCCCCTGATCTTGTGCACCCAAACCAAGCCGGATTTATCCCGGGACGTCAAATACGCGACCAGATCTGGTTGACCAAAAGAGTGATTGAGCTGGCTGAAGCAACAGAGAGGGACGGGGTCATTGTAGCTCTGGACCAAGAGAAGGCCTACGACAAGATTGAGCATGATTATCTATGGCGTGTCATGGAAAAAAATGGAATCCCGACAGAGTTCATCCGGACAGTGAAATCACTGTATAAAGATGCACACACATATGTATGCATAAACGGCGAAATGAGTGAGTGCTCCTTCCAAGTCAAACGTGGAGTTCGACAGGGTGATCCACTGTCATGCCTCCTTTTCGATCTTGCGATTGAACCCCTGGCTGAGTCCCTACGACAATCAGACCTTAAAGGCTTCAAAGTACGAGGAAAGCAAGAAAAATTAATTACCACCCTCTTTGCGGATGACACCTTGGTCTACCTTGATGCGAGCGATGACTTCGGAAGCCTTATGGACATACTTGATGAGTGGTGCATTGCCGCGGGAGCCAAATTCAACATTGGGAAAACAGAAATGATACCTATAGGAAAATTAGACCACCGCGACAGAGTGCGCGCCACCCGATTTGTCAATGGAGCGACTGGCACCAAAATTCCCGACCACGTAAAGATAGCGGCAGAGGGAGAACCAATCCGCACGCTGGGAGCGTGGGTCGGAAATGGTATCGAGCAGGTGGGCACCTGGTCTCGCACGCTTGAAAAAATTGATGCGGCCCTGGCCCAATGGGAATTGGGACACCCCTCAATGGAGGGAAGACGTCTCATAGTCATGATGGTTGTCGGCGGCATGACACAGTATATGGCAACAGTACAGGGCATGCCCGAGGAAATTGAGGAACGACTCGAGAAGAGAGTAAGGGAGTTCCTATGGGCGGAAAAAGCACAGGTTACAGTGAACAAAGAAACTGTATACGCACCCGCAACCAAAGGAGGCAAGAACCTACTTGATATAATAGCCCGCAACGAGGCAATTGCTGTCACATGGCTCAAGACTTACCTCAGTTTCGGGCCCGAGCGCCCGCTGTGGTGCTTCGTCGCCGACGAGCTGCTAGCAAAAAAGGCTACCGGAGCGGACATAAATGTGGACGAAGCTTTAAGGATGAACACCTACCTTCAGTCATGGGCACCGTACCAACAAGCGGGGGCCCTTAAGAGCACGGACCTCGCAGACATGATGAAAGTCGGCAGGAAATATGGTGTCACGATGGATGCTATTGCAGTATCCCGCGACCTCCAAGATGAAATGCCGATCTGGTACCACAAATTCTCCCGTGGGGACAAACGCCTTTTTAACTCAGAGAAGCACACTGTCAAGTGCCTAAAGGACAAGCACCGTGTCCGACTCGTCCGCGATGCAAGACTCCTCTCACGAAAAATAGCCACACCGCGGCACACCAACAGGAGAGACTGTAGGTGCGCGTCATGCAGAATAACTAGAGAAATAACCGGCTGCCGACACCCAAATCAGTGCTACATCAAAGCCCAGGAGATGATAAACTCGCTTGAAGACAAATGGGACCCTCGAGTTGCGCAGCCTGAAGACTGGGAGGAAAACCAGGTGCCCACGAAGGATGAAGCCTCTGAGGCAGTGAGCTTCGACTCCAGAATAACGACCACTGGCACGCTTGGCGATACCTTCCGGATCTTCACCGAAGGGTACCGAAATGAGGCAGATGTGGCCCCAAATACGAGATTTTTGTATGACCAGGCCCCAGCGGTCACGGTCTACACAGACGGCTCCGCGATTAACAACGAGACAGATGACGTGAAGGCCGGCGCAGGGGTTTTCTTTGGAAAGGACGACACCAGGAACCTGGCAATACGAATACCGAGCGTGCTCGGCCCGTCGAACCAAGTCGGGGAGGTTGTAGCTATAAAAGAAACAGCGGAGACTGCACCAAAGGATGCGCCATTGAGAATATGCAGCGACTCCAAGTATGCCATTGATGGACTGACAAAAAATCTGAAAAGATGGCAGGATGAAGGGTTCCACACGATTGCGAATGGAACCCTATTCGAGCTAACAGTAGCAAAAATTAGAGAGAGAAAAGCACCAACTGAATTCATCTGGGTTAAAGGACACTCAGGCGTCCCGGGGAACGAAGAGGCAGACAAACTGGCGAGCGCAGGCAGCCACAAACCGGATGAGGATGCCATCAGTACCGAAGCAGACGCTGCACTTGTCCTCCCGGGTGCGAAACTGCAGGCCATGACACAGGCAAAGGCCTACAAAATAATCCGTAAGCTAGAAATGGAGAAGGACTCCTACCGGACGCTCCTCGAGAGACGTGCTACGGTCGCAAATATGGTGCTCGCTAAAGCTGCCGCCGCCGACGGCGAAGGGAATGTCCCCCCATCGCGGAAAATATGGAAGACCACCCGTGACAAGGATATTTCGAGAAGCATACGCTTCTTCCTGTGGATGCTGATACACGGTGGATATAAGGTCGGACACTTCTGGGAAAACATACCCCTGCACAGGCTGAGAGGCTGGTGTGTAAAGTGCAATACCCACGAGACAATGGAACATATCCTGACTCAATGCAGCGAACCAGGGCAAAAAGAGATTTGGGACATGGCGTCCGAGCTGTGGCGGTTGAAAACGGGCAAAGAACTGCGACCCACGATCGGCCAAATTATGGCCGGAGGCGCAACCAAAGTTGGAAACCCCGGAGAAAACAGACTGTACAAAATTATAATAACCGAGTCCGCCCACCTCATCTGGCGCTTCAGAAATGAACGGGTGATCCAGAAGAATGGACCCGCTGCTCTTGCCAAGATCCAGAACCGCTGGCTGAAGACGATAAACAATAGATTGGCCGTAGATTGTGCTATGACAGATAAATTAAAGTACGGAAAGAAGGCCCTGAAAATGGCGCTAGTTAAGAGGACTTGGAAAAAAACTCTTAAGGACGAACGTACCTTAGGCCGGGATTGGCCAAGATCAGTCGGGGTTTTAGTGGGTATCGGGTAGTTGCGAGCGATGACGGCGGAACGGCGATTGACTTCAATCGCCGGGAAGCCCGAGCTTGCGGTTATGCTGTAGCCCCACATATCGTGCTATAGGCACGAATGCGGTTGCGCATTTCCTCGAGAGGCAGTGCTCATCGTCTGGCCCGGTTCCAAGTCCAAAGGCCACCATCTTAGCGGGTTGAGGGGACCGGCTATGCCGGCCCAGAAACCTCCAGGAGCGCCTGTGGCTCCCGGAGGTGGATGGGGACGAGGAAGGCAGAGCGCCCAAACCTCCCTTCCCAACGCCATCCAACGCTCCTCAAAAAAAAAAAAAAAAAAAAAAAAAAAAAAAAATCGGCAACAGGTCACAGCCACGTGTCTGTGACATAGCGCGTCGTTTATTGACTTGGTCTCACTGAGTCAGAGTCTGCCTATCTTCAGGACACGGATCGGATGAGAGAATGCTTGGTTCACACCAGTTCACACGATTGTACCCATCTTCGGGGTTCACTTCACCGTCCGGAGTACGCCCAGAGAAAATATTACGTCGACTGGCAAAACACCCGTCGTGGCAGCGTGAGTACTCGAGGTACGCGTAGCTCTATCTAGGTTTGGCGCTCGTCCCATCAACCCTGAGTCGCAGGTTGGTCGCAGGCATGGTCGCCGAAGATCCCCGAGCTACTCCGGTCTGGACCCATCAGAGCTCTCCCCTTTCGTCGTCGAGGTGGATCCCCAAAAGCCCGTGCATGCCCAGCCTGACCAACTGGTGTGTGGCTATATTTGATTCAGCTGCTAGAACGAGGACGATACGCGAAGACATACACATCATCCTTTGTTGCAGCGCCTCCGCATCCACCGCGTAAAGAAGTTCCGCCTCTGCTGCGGTTATGATATCCACCAGCATCTCCGCTTCCCGGTGGTGAAAATGGTCGGCAGGGATGGTTTCTATGTACCGCTCGAGCTCAGCACGGTACGCGGTAAATTCAACGTGGCTGGCATATCGAATCTGCGCCATAGCTGCATCGCGGCTCGCGGCGGCCTCCAATTCTGCTAGTATCCGTGTGGTGGCAGCGGCGGACTCCTCCGAAGGCTGTATGACGGTGGACGTGGACCTGCGGGAGATATGGATCATCGAATCGAATCGCTCGAGAGAAAGACTGACCACCCGAACGAGTTTGTCGCAGAAACGGTCAACGCGCCCGCTTGGTCCACTTCAAAACGGACCTGCACCTCACCACCCCAAGGTTTCGGAAGTGCGAGGCTTCCGAGGAAGTGCGTGCCGTTGGTATGCTCCCCGTGTCCCACAAATACCCGCATCTCACCCTCGGTCAAGTTAAATCTGGGGTGCGTGGCATCAAGCACGGAAATCGAGGGAAAATAAGTAACACGCACGATCCTGTCTTGCTATTCGGGATAACAGAATGCCGCGGCAATACCACCGCAAAAACGCCGTCCGGGACCTCGATCCCAAATGCAAGGGGTGTGATATCGACGCAACAGATAAAGTCGTCCTGCTCCTCGATTGCAAAATGGCGCGCATGAAGGGCGGCTCCGTAAACCACGGCCTCGTCTGGCCGTACGTTGGGGGATGTTAACAGTGTCCTTCCAGGAAAGCGTGTAGAAAGGAGCTCCGAGAATCTGGGGATGGATGCGGACCCGCCTGCGAGGATGATCTAGTCAATGATGAGCTCGCGCGCTGGGTCGAGGTGAGGGAATTTCTACGTGGTCAACGTCGCTGGCGGTCACATTTGCTTCAAGTAAGACTTCCTCAACGCACTGCATCACGTCCTCGAACAGATCCCGCGAGATTCCCACAAACTCGCTCCGCGTTAGCCCCACGGAGAACACCGTGCCGTCGTTTGTAGGCACGTCGATGACCACCTGGTCCTGCGTCGAAAGCGCCAACTTCGCCCCCTCGGCGCGCGCGCGCAAGAGAGTCATCTGCGCCGCTCCTAGAATCCCCTCTCGGCCTTTACCGGACACACGGATGTGCGTCGCCTCAGCGTGGTGAGCGATACGCTCAGCCAATGCTCGGCCTCCAGAATTGCGATCGCGCACGCGGGCGAGGATCTCGAATGCACCGTTATCGATTTCAAGGAGCGCCGCGGAGACGGAGGCGCCGACGTCGAGGACGAGGAGCCGCTGCTCGTCGGCGAGGAGCTGTTTGTCGCCGGGGCTATTGTCGAGCCCGTATGCAATGGCGGTGGCGGTGGGCTCGGTGAGGACGCGGAGGAGGGTGACATTGGCGAGGCGCGCGGAGTCGTGGAGGATGGCACGATGTGTGTCGGTGAAGTCTAAGATACTGTCAGAGGAGCACATGCAAATTTGGACAGACATACAGGCGGGGACAGCAAGGATAGCATGTGTTATGGGTTGACCATGGAAGGCCTCTGCACGGCCGACGAGGTTGCTCAAAACCATAGATATGATATCTGTTACATTCTAGGGGAAAGTTAGCGGCATTCATCTTCATACCCAATCCTCTCACAAAGGTTTGCATGGTCCCGTTGATGTTCCCTGTGATCAGCGGTGCTTCCTTCCGCGTCCTACAACGGTCTCGGAAAACGCCCGTTGCAGAGAGGGAATTCTCACTCGTCTCGATCTTCAGAGCCCATCGACTTCACCGTAGCGTCGAGCAGCTGCCGTACATCGTGAGAGTTCGCATCATCGCATGCAGGGTGGGTTTGAGCGTCGCCGATGCTGTTGAAAAGAGCTTAGAACGTCGATGCTTGGTCGATGCCCAACTTAGTACTTGTACTCACATTATATCTGTGCCCATGAAGCAGACGCGAGATGGCAGTTTGCGTCCCAAATCACCAAGTTCTAGGACCTCTGCTCGGCCTGTCGCAACTAGGAGGCTGCCACGATTTGGTCGGGTCGCAGACGGGAAGATCTGGCGTAATTCACCTCACTCTGGAGTAACTGTGGCGATATGTTAGAAGAGGTTGAGCCACGCGAAATCCATGCATACACAGATCCCAGTTCTGCGAAGAGCACCAGGTCAATGCGTTAGACCACAAACAACGTCGAGACGAACCAATTCCAATAACAGCGCCGTTTTCTCCCCATTTTACCGGTGCTTGCACCGGTAAAGACGGCAGGGTATATCGCCAACCGTAGAACACAAGTCCGAGAAGAAAAGGAACACAAGAGAGCCACTGGCCCGTACGGTTAGGAACTGGCATTCGTTGACGTTCGCTGACGAGGCACAAGTGATCGGGACGAACAGGATTTGCGCATCAGCGGAGAGGTCGTGATCGGAGATCTCTCTCTCTTGTCCGCCTCGCTCGACAACGGCTCGTTCTGGCTCGCTCGCTCGCTTGGCTGGTTTTCTTTGGTCTTCCCTCCCACCCTTCATTTTTATGCCATTTTGCGTTCGAACTCAGAACCAAAATAAATCCAAAACCTGCGAGAGCCTACATAACCGCTGTGCGAAGGAAGATTTCTCAGGCTAACTAGGCGGCCCCTGTGGTCGTCGTGCACGGATCACAGAAATAGACTGCGAAATCGCAAAACTCCAATACGAAAGGCAGAACCTCGTCGAAAATCTTGTCTTCCCCGTCTTGGTCCAGGATTTACCCGTGGAAATTACTTCTCAGATATTCATACACTGCCTTCCGGCCGATACTTAGGCGCAATGTCAGCGTATCCGAAGCCCCTCTTGTTCTGGGTCGCGTATGCCGTCGACGGAGAGAAATTGCCGTCTGTGCCACAGTTATGGAGCTCCTGGTCATTTACCATTGACTCTGGCGCTCTGATCCGCATTTCCGACAGCCTGAAACTTTGGCTGAAGCGCTCCAAAAATCGTCCGCTGTCCATTCGTCTACACCACAAGGATTGTACGTCCGAGGCAGTAAACTCTGACGATGAAGACTGGTGGGACCGGGCAAGCAATGTTGGATGGGCGGTTATGCCTTCCTTCAGGAACATTATCGGCAGTGGGAGAATATATAATTCAATATGCCAATGTCGTTCCTACGCAAGGTCTCCTTCGACCCGAAGGAAGGACTCCCATTTCTCCGCCACTTGACGCTCGGTTCTTCACAGGAGGACTGGGGTGGTCCGGACCCTTTCGACAACCCCATCACTCTCTTCACCAAAGCGCCTCAGCTGAAAAGCGTCCATTTAATCCTGGAGACCCACCACCTTCACTTAATGGACGGCATCCATCTCCCATTCGCGCAGTTAACCAGCTTCACTGGGACAAAGTTCACCATTCACGAATGCCCAAACACCGGTTCTCGTTGAATGCATATTTTATATAATCGACGACGATTCCTCCGACCCGCTTCCTGAGGCACAGGAATTTCTACATCTCGAGTCGCTCAAACTTTGGTCCGCCACACGAAGGGAAAACACTTTTACACTGCTTGCATATCTTACACTGCCTTCCCCGGAAACTCTCGCCATCGGATGCCCCGATGCCACCATGGTGTGCGCAATTGTCACTTCATTTCTGGACAGATCAGGTTGCAACGTCCAGCATTTATCCTTCTCCGGCATTTTAGACCAATTGTTGCTCGTCCTACAAGATGATAACGAGACATTGTCGACTTTGGAGCTTCTCGATTATCCGTAGCGCCACGCGTTTCGATTCCTCCGGTTCCTAACACAGGTGATAGAACACGATCTGGCTCCACAACTCGAGAGCTTCGTAATCTACGTTCAAATGAAGGGGCATGAAGGGGACTTCCTTTCCGCCGGCTGCTTACGCTGCTGGACAGGATGTCTAGTGCCGATCGTCCTATTCCCCCACGGCGCTTCCATTTGATATAGACCACAGTGCTGTTGGCCCGCACGCCGGACGCGCAGGAGATTCGGCATTCCCAAAAATTGCGGGCGAGAGGCATGGGTATCTACGTCGGAAATCAAGTAAGCTCATGGGTATAATTTGGTGAGTCTAACTACGTCGCGACTTGGCCTACGTTCACTTACAACATCGCGAGGTACAAGCGAATATTGTTGTACTGTCTGTGTAATAAGAGACTACCTTGGGCTGGTGATGTGTTGGATTCCTTTCAGAAAATTTGAGGTCGGGTATCAAGTTGAACCTAGCAACTGCGGACAAGAAATGAGATGAGGTCTGGTTGAAGGTGGAATTCGGACAAACTCTTGGACTTGGCTAGGTGAGCAAGTTGAAGTTTGGTCAAAAGGCCGAAATTATGACCTTATTTTTCATCAAATATTCGGGCCACTAGTCAGAAGTTGAAGAGAACAACCTGGAAGTTTTTTCCGAGGTTCAAGTTCATGTTCCGAGCGAGTTTGCTCTAGACGAGCCGGATCAGTTATATTTGATCGGACTTCACAGCCCGATTTGCTGTATTCACGATGTTTCAGTCCGATGGTATCCAAATGTCACAGAGCCGTGTGACTGGCAGTCCACTAGGATTTCTTTCAGGCAATCCGGAGTGATAATGGTTTATACAGTAAGTACGGTGCTAGATATGTGTAGATATACGTTATCCGAATGATATCATCCGGCCATCAAACGGTGAAGTTCAGTTTGAACTTCAACTTCAACTAGACCAAATCGCCCGAGGTATAGCGCCCGCGGCGGATTCCGCCAGTGATGGCGGATGTGATGGCGGAGTTCCTTCCATGACATCCTCTGCACTCATATCCCTTCAAGACCTCTGCTCATATACCCTCCCTACACTCTGTTAATTGAACATACTGCTGCACTGTCCTCCACAACCCTTCATTCCCACTCTTCACCGTGACCCTATGTAAATCCAAAAAAAAAAAACTCCCTCCATGTATCTACATTCAACTGGATCTATCCATGAGTTAAACCCAAATTCCCTCCACCCAAATCGCTCCAGACCAATCCCTCCAGCATACTTTAGGAAATCCTTCCAGGGAAACATCTGCACGGAAACCTGAACAATCTCTTCAAGGTAGTATCATATTTCCTTCCACTGAAACCTCTCCAAAGAAATCTGACCTGGTCTCCTGGAAGATTCAGCACATTTCGTTCAGGTAGAGTCCTCCAGGTCTTTCACCACAAATCAAATAGGCAATTGCTGATCGCTCTGATCGTTTATCACATCCCCTATCTCTTATGGCGGTTCTAGCTGTTCAAATCCTCCAGCATCTTCTGCAGCATCAAGAGCTTGCAGCCACATTGCAGTTCACTGGGAAATGCTTTCAGAGAGAGAGAACTAGACAATAGAAAAGTAGAAAGTCTCCGTGGTGCAAATTTGATTCTGTGACTTGGTGACTTCTTGTTGCCTGGAGGGAAATACAGAAAGGGATCGGAAAAGGTTGGAGAACAGTTGGTGGAGGTTGATGCTAGCTCGGAAAGTACCACAGGAGAAACCAGAACAGTCAATACTGTGGACAATTTTAGTCCCTGGCTGGAGCAAAAGTCGTGCAGTACTGTGTTGAAAATGCCGTGCACAAGATCTCATCCAAGGAATGAGGTCTATGATTTTCCTTGCAGAGCTATACCAGGAGGTTTTCGCCTGGAAGGAAATTAAATAATATTTCTGGAGCTATTTTGTTGGAGGGAGGTAGCTGTAGTAATGACCTTGCAGGTATATATTTTATATTAATGTCTTGCAGGGATTTCCCTGGAGGGAATTGCTGGAGGGATGTTCATGGAAGGATTCCCATGAAGGGACATCCGCCATCACGTCCGCCATCATTGGCGGATAATCCGCCAAATCCGCAGTATCACAGATGCTCTCAACTAGACAGGGTTTTTTCGGAGCTGAACCTCAACCTGTACCGGAGTTTCCCGCACAGCGGTGAACTTGCCTGCGAAGTACCGATGGAAGCTTTCTAAGCCCGAAACCAGAATAATTGATGAAAAATGAGTTTATACAAAATGGGTATCCCGACCTTCAAAGGTATAATCAGGGGTCCTAGCTTTGGACTGTGAACAAACGCGAAAGTCGGCCATCCTTTGCCAAACCGTTTACTCGGTGTAATAAAAATCTGCTGAACACTATGACGTTGCTCCGCTAGCTCCGCTGATGTCCAGGTCTGTCCAGGTCCTGATCATGACATGTATGACAGCGAAGTTCCTCGGCAAGGCAGGTAGACATTCTGTAGATATTCCTCCAGCATTTATCTGAACTTTATCTACGTGCATGGAAAGTCACCCATTAGCATATCTGATGTTTCTCTCACCCGAAAAACCAACCAAAGGCTAACTCAAAACTCAGGTACAGCAGGGTACAGCCTCCGCCGCCGCTTTCAAATTTGTCTGCCGATCTGTCTGATCAGGTCCTGACGTCATAAGACCGTTGACAGGTCACATGACTACTAGGACTTGGCGGAGTCCACGACAAGCCCTCGCACGGCTCTTGGGCTTACTTTTTTTGGCCCGCAGATGAAGACTGAATCTGTGCTGCCTGTCCATCGACCAGATAGGCAGCTTGCGTTCAAATCAAAGGTCGACCGGGCCCCGAGCTCCAATCATGGTTTACCCCTCCGTGAGTCCCACATTTTTCCCGACCAATTTCCCCTTAAAATCGTCCAGTTGGTCGCGTTATGGACAGCGCGCTCGCAGTCAATATCCAGAAACTGTGGAAGGTCTGTACCGGTATCTCTCGAGGGAGCATTGTCGTGGCTGACTCGTACCTCGAAGGTCTGCACCACCACTCTAGACGGGTCGCTCTCGGAGACCTTCAAGCTCGTCAGCAGCGACGACAGTGATGCCCGGACGTCTGCAAGCGGGGTAACAAAGATCGAACCCAAGGAGGGAGATGGCGACTCGTTCCTGGACGCCGTTGTGGTAGACAACGATGAGTACAGCGAAGACAACTTGAGGGGTCCCCAGCTGCATCAATCCGACAGTTCGCAGCGCTCTGGTCACGGTGGCAGTAACAGTACTGGGCTTGGTATGCACCGGCCAGAATTCAGCGGCTTCGACGCCGAGAAGCACTACCAGGGCGGCTTCACGTCGTGGGTCCGGTACCGCGGCTGGCCCATCATGGTCGATTTCTTCGAGCCGAGGTTTCCGGAGCAGGAGGCGGAATACCAGATGCAGAGCTGGCACTCGGTCAAGATTCTTGCCTTGTAAGTTTCTGTACTTCAGTGCAGTTATTTGTCTGACTTTTTGGTTATAGCTCTGCATCTCTTTGTGAGCTCCATGCCTAATTTCCGGCACGATCTAATCTCAATCCCCAGTCCTCATACTGAACTGGGTCCTCTACCTTATCCTCAACAACGATAGCACGAAAAAAAGTCTATATGGCCAGGTGCGTTCCTGTCGATATTCTCGAGCGTAGTTAACCTGCCATTAGATTGTCTACGTTAGTATTTTGTTTCTATCAACTTTCCTAGCTGAAACTTCCCCATAAGTGGGGCGGCTTCTCACTATTCACGTTCCCTACCCCATTCATGGTCGCGCTCGACATGCCCAGAAGGTCGCCGATCTTCTTCCAGACATGGTTCTGCATCGCTGTATGGTACTGCGCATTCTCGGAGCTCATCCAGATGAGGCAATGCGACTTCTTCACCAACAAGCACTGCTTCGGCAAGGTAAGCCCTCTTCTCAATTCCGGTCCGTATTCCTCACCTCTTTCTTCAGGACTTTCTGGCTATGAGTAAGATGCGATTAATTCATATCTCCGCTTTTTTATTGAACGCCAGCCCCCAGGCTACTACTCCACCGGCTTTCCTGCGCTCATGATGTTCATCGTTTCCAAACGGTTGTATAACTTCATCGCCCAGATTATCTTCTTCATTCTACTCGTGGTTTTGATCATCCCTGTCCAAGGCATCTACGCACGGAATGTCGTCAGCTTTGTGCGTGGTCCTATCTTCTCTTGTTTTGCCGCACATTTAACTGACCTATAAAATAGGCTGTATTCTCCATCTTCATTCAGGGTCTGACTTATTCCATGGAAAATGTCTGTCACCTATTGCACTATGACGTCTGAGATTGACGGGACATTTTTTTTATTAGTCGAAACGCAAGATGTTTCTCCTTGCGCTTCAGCTCAAGCAGGCATTCAAGGCTAAGCACAAAGCAAGGCTGGCAGAGTCCAAAGCAAGCTTCACCAAGAGGAGATTCGCCAATTACATATTTCATGAAGTCAGAGTGCCGCTAAACAACGCTGGTGAGTTGTCTGCAGGGTGGGCTTGATCGGGACTAATGGCGTCTACTCAGTGCTCGCTTTCCAACTCCTTCAATCTGGGAACGCGTTCAAGGATGATTACGCCAAGAGTACGGAAATCTACGCCCTAGAGCAAGGTCTGAAAATGATGAAGACGGTCGGTCGATGACATCCTCTTACGAGCACTTTTGCTTACAGAAACCTAGGTTTTAAATGATGTCTTGGACTTTGAGAGTGCGTCATCTATTGCATGCCCGTTCGTTGGGCTAATATCAAGCTCATAGAAATGGACTCTGGCCACTTCGAGACCATCGCCAGAGTACGCAATTCTCACTGTATCTTTCGGCTCTGACCAGCACAATTCTAGCCATTTCCTCTGCATCACTCGATCCGCGCTATACTGGATCAAGTGGAGGTACAAACAGGTGCGCGGCAGCTCGTATTGGAGCGCGCGCTGGACGAGCAGATCGACCACCTCCCGCGATCGTTGGAAGGGGGCAATACTGAGGAGCCCGAAGGGCTCTGGGTTCTCGGGAGCGAGCTACGATTGCACCAGGTCCTCACGAATCTCGCCGCGAACGCAGTCAAGTACACGCCGGAGGGGGGCGGTACGGTCCGCATCTCGACGGAGTTTCTGGGGATCTCGACACGGGAAGAGCTTCCTGGTAACCCCCCGGATATCGAGGACCGGTCGATGGAGAAGGCAGACAACACGCGGTTCGGCACGATATCTGAGCTGCATACGAGCAGCCATGGCCCGACGCTGAGGAGAAATGGTAGTGGCGGCGCGCAGACGCAGTGTCTTAACTTCCGCCTCGAGGTGTCTGACAGTGGGCCCGGGGTACGTGCGACCGCGATGTGTAGTCTCATGGGGCTTACATTGCCATGACAGATCAAGCCTTCTGATCTCGTCGAGGACAGGCTTTTCCAGCCTTTTGTACAGGTAGCTTCCCGCATATATACCTCAATAAGCGCTTCTTGACATCCCGTTTGCAGACCACCGTCGGACGTTCCAGCGGTTCAGGTAAGGAAGCTTCATGCGCAACTCCGGAATACTCATGTCGCTTAGGAACTGGTCTTGGCTTGGCCATCGTGAAGCAGATCGTGAGACTGAGCCATGGACGGCTGGTACGTGTTCATCCATACTCGAGTCTCCTGTGCTCAGTGGATTTAGGGCGTCACGTCACGGCGGGGTGAAGGGTCCAAGTTCTGGATAGAGCTCTCGTAGGTCGCATGGTTCCTGGAGTGATGCGCAAACTGATAAACCGCTTCACAGCTATCCCATTGCCTCTCCGGCGGAAGTACAGGCTGCACGGGACGCCAATACCCTCACCTCGCTACCGCGACCTTTTGCGGACCGTAATAAGGGCTCGGGCTTCATGGCAGGGCCTCTCGTTCCACCGACGCCACGAGCAACAGAAAAGTTTTCGGCCGATGCTACTCCAGAGTTTACTGCCGCAGCTTCGTCACCAACGCCCGCGCCGCGCTCCCCCATGCCGCCCCGGTATGAGAGCAACCCGGACCCGCTCTCAGAGTCGCCTCCGCCACCAGCGGCACCTTTGACGCCTCTCAGCGCAGCTAGCCCGTCGTCGGATCCTCTCCTTGTCCTCGTCGTCGATGACGATGCGGTCACCCGTGTATTGTCTTCGAAGTGTGCCCTTTTGTCTGTTCGCGGCGTTCCCCAACTGATGCTGTTGCCAGACTGCTAACGAAGCTCGGGTGTGTCGTGCACACGGCCAAGGATGGGCGGGAGTGCGTCGACATGGTGTTGGGTGCGGACCCGCACACGTACGACCTGATATGCCTCGACAACTTCATGCCTGTGATGACGGGCGAGGAAGCGGTCAAGGAGATTAGGTCGAACGATCGCACCGACTTCATTGTCGGCTGCACGGGTACGTCTGCGTTGCCATCCTCCTCTCCGACTGCTGCTAATCGAATACCAGGCAATGCTTTGACGGAGGACCAGGACAGCTATCGCGAAGCTGGCGCGGACGAGGTCATGGTCAAACCCGTAATGATTCAGTACGTCCATCTCACTGCTCTCGCCTTTGGCCCGACCTTGACTCGAATTTCTTCTTTTTCAGCGACTTCAAGAGACTCATACAACTCGCACATAAACGGCGATTAGACAGGCGGGCACGGGTTCCCTAATACCCGTCGCCCGACGCGCACTGCTAACTCATCTACCGGCTTGGACTACGCAACGACCCTCTCGGACGTATCTCTACTTATCTTAAAAGCTGCACTTGTTCCACGACATTGGCACTTACACACACCACTAAACGCATGCTTGCATATCATTATAGGGTTTGGGGGGAACACTTGTACTAATAGTAATCGATGTAGCATATACACGGGCCTCGATTCATGTTCCTTTGGATTATATTCATTCGAATTCATTTACATCGCTATTTGGGTATTCTATTCCTACGCTACTTGAATTGTAGTTCCCAAAGCGAAGGCCTACCGATGCCGGGATCCACGCGGGAGCGCAATCTATTGTCTCACCTTTGTGTATTCGTATGTGCCGCTCAGCGGGAGGGAAATCCGCAGCTTTAGTAGACGCGATTTCTCTGCCACTAATTATCCAGCGCACCACGGAAATTCGATTGGAGGCGGTAAGGTTCCGTTGGATACGGACGCTCCACAACTCCACCAAGTGGTGTATAACCTGGAGGAACCTGTACTATTAGCCGATCAAAGCCTACTCCGGCGGCCGTTCCCTGCCACAGTTATTATGCCCACACAGAATCCCGCATGTCAATGAAGGCTGAAAAGGGGCATCAACGACATGGGTTTTGGGTCGTGGTGGCATAGTAAATGTAACAGTTCGCCGCCGAATACAAATGAAGTTCGACTCGGAGGTACTTTCCCCAGAAGACCCAAGTAAATGATGTAAATGTGCAATGCACCGAGTTGGCCCCTGGAATTTTTGTGAGGATTGAAAGCGTGGTAATGAGAGCCATAGTTAGAACCAATCCTTATTGGAGGTTAATCAAGGGCCAGGTCGATGCCTTCATTCACTGCGCCGTCTTTGACGGACAGGACAAAGGCACAGTTACGGCTGTCGGCAAGCGAGCGATTAGCGGGCGTCAAAACTTGGTGTTCGATCAGGTGCCCCAAAGAATCCTTTCACTTACCTACCACCACGCCAGCTCATCTACTACGATGGCGCCGGCACTCAACCATCCCTCCGGGGTCACCTTTATTGACGACGAGATCCGAGGCACTGTCAACGTCGACGCTGCTACATACTATGGCGGCGGGGAGTCATACACGCGATCTCGAACATACAGCCATGTTCGTCGAATTCTCGCCTTCTTTCTCTAAAAGCTATGCTTAACTGTAGCCCTTGCAGTCGCATCTCCACGGGTACAATCCCAAGAAAGCCCCCGCATTCCAGGAGGACTGGCATCTTCGAAAGCGTCGCATGTCGCACGATGAAAAGAGCACCGCCCCCCGTCGTTTCCTCATAGACGTCGAGGAGACTATTCGCGTCGTTCTGGAGCAAGAAGACACCGACGGCGACTTCCAGATTAGCGTCACGGACGCGGGGCCCAAGATGATGGCGCTGGGGACCGCGACCAGCAACGGGTTCAAGACCTTTGACATTCGTGGCACGTACATGCTTTCTAACCTGCTGCAAGAGCTCGCCCTCGCCCGCGACCACAACCGGAAGCGCATCGTGCTCGACGAAGCCCGGCTCACGGAGAACCCTGTGGACCGCCTTTCACGAATGATCAAGAACTCTTTCTGGCACTCGCTGACCCGGAGAATCGACGGCGACGGGCTGGAGATCATTACCGCAGACCCGAAGAACCGCACGGGCAGAGTTAATCCCCGCATTTACGTCCCCCACGGGGAACCGGCTATGGCGGAATATTACAGGCAGGTAGCCAAGGACAAGCCCCACATGAATCTCGACGTGCAGGTATTGCCGGAGAAGGCAGATGATCCGGCCTTTGTGAAGAGCTTGAACTCGAAGCCGGGTATTCTAGCGCTGGCGATGAAGGAGGTGGACGGAACTCTCAAGGGTATACCGTTCATCGTTCCGGGCGCACGGTTCAACGAGGTGGGTGTCACATGCTGCTTCGATATCTTATCTCTAACGGCCGCAGCTCTACAATTGGGACTCGTATTTTATTGCGTTGGGGCTGCTAGTCGACGGTCAGGTGGCGATGGCGCAGGGAATGGTCGACCACTTCATCTTTGAGATCAAGCACTATGGCAAGATTCTCAACGGGTCGCGCTCCTACTACCTGTGCCGCACGCAGCCGCCGTTCCTCACCGATATGGCGCTGCAAATCTACAACCAGCTCGACCGCTCGGACCTCGCCGCGAACCGCGCGTGGCTCAAACGCGCTATCCAAGCCGCCATAAAGGAATACCACACCATCTGGGTCGCAGAGCCGCGCATGGATCCCAAGACAGGCCTTTCACGCTATCGTCCCGACGGGCTGGGCATCCCACCCGAGACCGAGGCGACCCACTTCACCCACATCCTCGAGCCGTTCGCGCTCAAGCACGGGCTCTCCGTCCTCGAGTTCAGCGAGAAGTACAACGACGGGCTGCTCAAGGAGCCGGCGCTGGACGAGTACTTCCTGCACGACCGCGCCGTGCGAGAGAGCGGGCACGACACCACGTACCGGTTCGAGAAGCGGTGCGCGAACCTGGGCACGATCGACCTCCAGGCGCTGCTGTACAAGTACGAGATGGACATCGGGACGGCGATCCGGGAGGTGTTTGACGACGAGCTGGAGATGGAGGAGGACTTTGCGCTCGCGCCGTTCCCGCCGTCCGTCGAGTCGTACGGGCGCCCGCTGAGCACGCGCGAGCGGAGCAAGGGCAGGCCGCAGACGAGCCAGGACTGGTTCGCGCGCGCGGAGTGGCGGAAGGGGATCATTGACCGGTATCTGTGGAACGAGAGCAAGAACCTGTACTTTGATTATGACACGGAGAAGGAGACGCAGATATTGTACGAGAGTGTCACGGCGTTCTGGGCGCTGTGGGCTGGATGCGCCAGCGAGGAGCAGGCGTGGCAGCTTGTGTGCGTTCCCCCTCTTCTCGCTTCTTGACCCCTTCCTGACGCATCCCGTGCAGAACCAAGTCGCTGAAGAAGTTTGAGGTGCTCGGCGGTGTGGTTTCTGGGACGGAGGAGTCGCGCGGGAAGATATCGCTCGACAGGCCGAATCGGCAGTGGGACTATCCGTAAGTCTCCCGCCTATTTTCTGTCTTGTTCTCATCTTTTTATAGATACGCATGGTCTGTTCGTCATTATGTAGATCTTGACTTTTGAAGGCTGATCCGTCCACAGGCCACCCCACCAGATCATGATTTGGGTCGGGCTCGAACGGTATGGGTACCTCGATGAGGCGCAACGGTTGGCGTATAGGTTCCTCTACATGTTCGCATTTCTTTTCTTTTTGGATTCTGCGATCTGACGGTTCCCGCAGGATGACGACGGCGTTTGTAGATTTCAATGGCGTCGTCCCAGAAAAGGTATTTTTTACCTTCTCCGGTACAGACTCGGCGATTCTAACCTCGCCTTCAGTTCGATGCGGTGCGGCTTTCTCACCTCGTCGACGCCGAGTACGGGAACCAAGGCATCGACTTCAAGATGGTTCCCCGGGAGGGCTTTGGGTGGATGAACGGTGGGTCGAATCATGTCTCATCGTTGGCCCAAGTCTGATTCCTCTTCAGCCGCTTACCAGGTCGGGCTCTCGTTCCTCACAACCCACATGCGGCGCGCCGTCTCGACGTGCACCTCGCCCGAGGTGTTCTTCGGCACTGCGGCTGGCAGCGGGCAGGCCGCCCTCCTCACCGGCAACCTCCCCTCCACCGACCCTCTTGGCCTTGCGATGGAGGCACTCAGCTTTTGATTTTCTTGAGCATAAAGAATGCGGATCGCATACCCTATTTTCTCACATCAAATAATTGGCCTATTTAATTTCTCGTCCTCTCTAGACCGCAATATACGCCTTGTATATATACTTCATCGCATGTAGAATATCGTAGAGTCGCCATTAGAGTCGCCATTAGAATTTGCTCTTTCTGAGTTTCTCAGTCAATGTGACATGCGATCCGATCCTTTAAACGTTCGTCATCAGCCGATTGAAAGAGCAGTTCTTTGCGATCTATCAGTGTTATGCCTTGCGATGCTACCGGCCGTTTTGACGACTGTGCTAGTCTCTCTGCTGTCTCTGCTCACTGACTCTCCCGACGTTGACACTGTCCGTGTGCCGCCGCCGCCACTGGCACCACCGTTGACCTTTGAATTGCGTCATTTGCACGCAGTGTCCCCCACTGCGCATGTCGTCTTTTCCGACGTCCCGCGGCGCGCTGGGATCTTATCGGCCAACTCGCATACGCTCCAGACACGCACGATAAGCTCCTTCAAGCCGCCGTCGTTCGCGCTGCACGCTCAGGCGCGTGCGCAGTCCATGCGGTTTGGCCAGAGTTTGCTCCAGGACTTTCCGTGGGAGAAGGAGGAGGTCCCTGCGCCGGATGTCGAGGACCGGGTTACGCTGCTCGAGTGAGTACTTTGGATTCCCGCTCTCGAATAACCTCTGATACCCAATAGGCTCGCAAAGATGTCGAATAATGCGTATGTGGACCCCGACGACCCGGCATGGTACGAACTCGGTGCAAATTGGACTGTTGTATGTCCCTCTATACGTCCTCGTTCCCGCTCGTTCACTCACCAGTGCGCAGTCGTACCCGTTCGGATGGGAGCCCGACGCGGATGGGTTCCGCGGGCATGTCTTCGCGACGCCGGATAACGCGACGGTAGTCCTCGCGCTCAAGGGCACCTCATCGGGCTTCCTCGGCGGCGGGGGCCCGACCGTCAAGAAGGACAAGCTGAACGACAACTTGCTGTTCAGTTGCTGCTGCGCGCGTGTCGACTGGACGTGGACGACCGTCTGCGGGTGCTATCGTGGCGGGTGGAAGTGCCACGCCGACTGCGTCGAGGAGTCGCTCGTTGATGACAGTCTGTTCTATCCTATTGGCACTGTGCGTACCCCCTTTCCTCCTCTGCATCTCATGGAACTCAAAGCGACACAGAATCTCTACAATAATTTGACGTATATGTACCCGGAGTCAGACATTTGGATTATTGGCCACAGTCTCGGCGGCGCTCTCGCCTCGCTACTGGGCGCGACGTTCGGCGCACCGGTCGTCGCGTTCGAGGCCCCCGGCGAGAAGATGGCCGCGGGCCGTCTGCACCTGCCTTCTCCCGTGAGTCCGCTGCTCGATGGCCGACGTCCTCTCTCCTAACGCTTTCCCGCAGCCTTCGACGCAGCACATCACGCACGTCTATCACACCGCGGACCCCATTGCGATGGGGACCTGCAACGGCGTGCTGTCGTCCTGCGCCCTCGGCGGCTACGCCATGGAGTCCAGGTGCCATCTCGGGACGAGCATCGTGTACGACACCGTGTCGAACCTCTCATGGGGCGTCGACGTGCGCCTGCACGGGATCGTGAACGTCATCGACAAGGTGCTTAGCGAGCCGTGGCCGCCCGCTGTCGAGGTGGGCCGCGAGGTGCCCGAGGCGCATGAGCAGGAGGATTGCGTGGTGCGTGCCGCCTGTTCCTCTTTTCTTCGCGCCTGCTTATTGGTGTGCGCAGGAGTGTTATAGCTGGGAGTATGGAGAGTTCTGAAGGGTGTATTATAATTATACGAGGCAGTATTTATCAATGACGACTGTTACGAAGACTAGAGGTAGCTTGAAGCCTGGCGGTCATAATATACGGCTGATGACTGGCGGTCTAGATATAATGAATGGATAACGATAGTCGAATTAGTATGCGTTTTGGGCAGAGATGTTTCTAGGGATCAGAAAAGTTGAGTAGAAGGTTTTATCGACTCAAATCCAAGAGTGTTCGGCAGTTCCGACGTGTATATCCATCCCTTGCTCCACCAAGTCCTGGAAATCCGCTATTTCTTCCGCCGCTGGCCGGCGGGGTAGCAGCGGCGTGGTCCACGTAGGCGACAGCGCCGCAGCGGATTCGGACATCCCGCCATCGTCTGAAGCAGCCAGATCAGCGCGTTGAAGGAGAACTCTCCGTCCTGGGGATACTTCCGGCACTGCAGCGTGATGCTCTGGAGCTGTGGAACTAGCTGCGCGCCGTCCTCTTCGTCCAACCTGTATTGTAGGTGGCGGATGACGTCGACCGCGCCGGGCTGGCTGTACTCAAGCAGTTCCAGCGTCGAGAGCGCCGGGAGGGCTTCCAGGCACTCGGCGAGCTCCTCGTGCTCGATCGACTCGCAGGAGAGATGGCGGATTGTGCAGGCAGATCGGAGCGAAAGGGAGGTGAGGAGGGGCGGCAGGTTTGTGTCGTCGCCGCCGTGTGCGAGCGTCTCGAGACTGGGAAGTGTAAGGCGGTCGAGGATGATGTCAGGGCGTGCATTCTGGGGGTTTGTCCACCAAAGCGCGAGTGATCTCAGATGCTGCAGTGTTGAGGATTGGATGACCTGTGGCATCGAAACTCTATCGATGTAAAAGACGCAGTCGACGAGAGCTGGGGTCTGTGCTAGGAGGGCGAGACATTCCGCTGTGGCGAACATGGTTCCGGTGAAACTGGTTAACTGATGGAAGGGAAGGGGGACGTTATCCAGTCGATTCAGATGGAATGGCTTCGGACTCTCGAGTATGATGTGGAGGCTTCGTAGCTGAGGCGCCGCCTGGAAGAGAGTGATGGGGTCTTCCGCTACATCGCTGCCACCCCAGTCCTCTTGGGAAGACCCGAGGACGAGGTGCGTAAGATTCGGGAGTTCATCGCTCACGACGGCCGAAGAGACTGCGCGCAGTAGTGTGGTGGGGATGTTAAACTCGACGTGTTTCCATCGCCGGTAATGCTGAAGAATAACGGGGATGACCACACTCCTAAAGTCGCTGGCCCTGGTCCACCAATTTTCGTCCTCGTTACTCACATCCTGCCCCGCACCATCCCTGTGGTACAAGCGTATGGAAAGCGGCCGATTCTGCGAGCGGTTCAGCCAGAGTTCGATGCTGCTGGAAAGGCGATGCAGATGGGTATTGCCGTCGATGGCGAGGGACCAGGCGCTCCATAGCTGCGGTATGGACAGGGCAATGTCTCTCCACTGGCGGCAAACGTGCCCCAGAGCAACGGCAGGGTCGACTACGTTGGAATCGAGCGGATTATCAGGGATGCAATGCACGAATATTTGGGACGTGATTTCGACAGGCAATGTTATGACTGGAAAAGCCAAAGATGCGAGGAGGGTGTCGCGTTCCGCTTGCATTTGCGCGATTCCTTGGTCTAGCACTGCGATTCGTGTGCGGCGAGGGTCTTGGGAGGTCATAGTGGTATTTCCGAAGAATGTCCTTGGAGCTTGGAGTCTCGTCTAGTGGTTCGATAAATTTTATATGATTCCGAGTCTGAAACCGCGCGCATGCTCGAAAGACAATTCACCTGGTCTGCCCCGTGTATGCCCCTTAGGGTACTCCTGTTTCGCGCTTCCTCCAGCTATCGATGTTCAGGGAAGAAAGCCAAAAAAATTGGAAATGCATGATCTTACATTTCGACGGTCCCGGACCGGTCCGCCGAGGTCTCCTCGTTCTTCATTCACTAAACTTATAGACGACGCTCATGTCTTCGCCTCCGACCAAACGCCAACGTCAAGAGGAAGTAAAACGGTCGGAAGTTGTATGGCACCCGGATGGGAGCGTGGTACTGCAAGCTGGCCTCACGCAGTTTCGTGTCCATTGGAGCGTTCTCTCGCTACACTCCTCATTCTTCCGGGATATGCAAGGGCTCCCCCAGCCTCCAGACCAACCTACCGTTGACGGCTGCCCTATCGTTGAGCTTCTTGACTCGGTGGAAGATGTGGAATGTGTTCTCAAGGCGCTCTATAATCCGTCAGTCTTGTGTGGCCGCTACATGCCTTCCGTTACGAACCGTTGATTCTTTAATCACTGCCAGGCTGTTTTTCACTCAGAAAGCCCTTCCTTTCCCCGTCATTGCTAGTCACGTTCGCTTGGGCCGAAAATACGATTTCACCAATATATTGCACTCAATTGTGGAACGGCTCACTTCCGAAAATCCGACGAGTCTGGAAGCTTACTTTGCTTTAAGAACGGGAAATATATATAGGCCGACCCGCATTGTGTCCACTGACGCCTTATATCATGACACCGTGACCTTGGCCAGGGAAACCAATTTGCTCTCAGTTCTCCCCTGTGCATATTACCGTGTGCTTATAAGCTCCAAGCCAGTACGTCATTGTGTCGCGTTCATTAATTGTACCCTCGCATTGATTGCTTTCAATCAGACCCAGATCTTCGATGGGATTCCTCGAGGCGACGGCAGCCTTGCGACTTTATCTCCAAGCGATCAACGCTTGTGCAGCCTAGGCCGCGCAGCCATACTACGGGCACAATGGGATATAGGGAACACCTTCGGATGGATCCTGGATGACGACGCGGCAGTGATAGGCTGCGCAGATCCTTCCGCTTGTAGGCGAAAGAAAACTTCGTTCGCTCACAAGCATGTCGTGAAGGGAAGTATTCTAGCCTTCCCCTCTGTTGATTTTCTGGATTCGGGTCCTTTGAAGCTTTGTGAGGTTTGCTTGCAAGATGCCAAACCAAAGATGATTGCAGGATGCCAAGAAATGTGGCAATTGCTTCCCACCTTTTTTGAGCTTCCTCCATGGAGCGAGTTGAAGGACGATCTATGATCCTCCATGCGTTCCTCACAGCTGCCCTATTTAATCGTGCTTATGTTCCTTGATCTTCCAGTTTACACACATCTGACTAAATCTCGTCCATAGATCTGTTTCGTTGTATGTGAAGAAATTCAGTGATCTATTCCCCCAAACACGACAATGCCATAATCGCTGGAGATCCTGAGCCAGTACCTAAATCGTGCCGGACCGTCGCCCAACTAAATCTTGTCGAAATACCATTCGCCTCGGCTCGAATTTCTAAGTTTGCTCCGGACGCCAGTGAAGTTTTCGTACGTGGCCTGGCCAGACGAAGTGGATATCGATACGACCTCGATGGCATACTCTAGTTCCATAGAATTCGTCACAGGCCACGCCGTCAGCGCCACCCTGAAGACTTCGTCCTAATACTAAATACGTCCGTTCAAAAAAAAAATCTCTTGTCAGCAGATGGCCTTCTCGCACTGCGGAATTCGCGACTACGGTGTTGCGCTGCAACACCCGAAGCATCGATATGTGGGAAAAGATTTATACCTTGTCCTTCAGTGAGCGACTACGATAAATGAAAGTGTGGGGAAATGCATAGGCCCGGGTTGGCCCGGGTCGGTCCAACCCGTAGAACAAGTCAACACCGATCGTTCAGGCTCCAGCCTAAGCCACACGAGCGATTCGGAGATGGATGAAAGGGAACTCCCGAGTCGAGATGTTCAACATAAGGAAGAAGCGGATGGCTACAAGTGAATACAGCGAGGATCGCAGATGCACCTCCATGATGGAATTGACGATGATTCTTATAAGTACCAAGCGAGAAAGAAAAAACCTCAGGCTCCATGATGCAATCACTGTCAGACTCGGAAATCTCGTGGAATGGGTCGCATCGATAAAGGAAAATTGTGCAAGGCGAGCGTTCCTCATGCATGCTTTTCTCTCAACGACGAACTGCAATAATGCATTCCGGAAGAGGATTCGACCAGGATTGCAGGGTGCGTCGTGGTCACGTGAGCCATATATATATTACTTCGACCGTGAGACTCTTTCTTTTAAGCTTTTCTCTCCGCCATGTCGTCCGCTGAGCTGAAGGCGCAGGGAAACGCGCTCTTCACGGCTAAAAAGTTTGAAAAGGCAGAAAAAAATTACACCGAGGCTATTCAAAAAGTAGGCGACGAGGCTGCCAACGACCCCAAAACACTGGCGGTGCTATATGCCAATCGCGCTGCATGCCGTCTGGCATTAAAAAGGTCTGTGATTCGTTGGGTCTACTTGGACGGACCCCTCATTTATCTCATCGACAGGTATCTGGACGCCAATAACGATGCCAAGAAGGTTGGTGGGTCGTTCAACGCGATGTTCATGACCTTGACCCTGGCGGCACCTCCAGGCAACGCAGTTGGATCCAACGTATGCAAAGGCATTTTCCCGACTGGCCAGCGCCCAAGATGTTCGTCTTCCAACTTTTTCAACCCCCACCATAGCCGCATGTTGACTTTGAACCACTGTCAGGCATTGGGCGAATATCGAGAGAGCAAAGAGAGCTGGCAGCGCGCGCTCGACGCCCTCCCCAAGTCTGATCTCTCCCCGGCGGAGGAAATTCAGAAAGAGCAGTACCAGGCGGGCCTGAACACCGCAGCTGCTAACGTCGTCAAAATGGAGAAGCCCATCACCGGCGATCGCTTGATTATCATGAAAGGCGGGGGGCGCATGCCCTGGGAACTCGCCGCCGCTATCGTCCCTCGTCTGAGGAGTGAGTGGCCTGTAAATATGTCCAGCAGCGTATGTCCCTCCGTTCCGTTCCAGATACGTATGTTCAGCAAACCCTCCTAGGCCTGGGTCATCCACTACGCATACGAGGTCCGTCTCGCACCCTGTCATTCTCTTGAATATGCTCAATCTTTTTAGGAATTCATGAGTGGGATTAACAAGATAAAGCAATTCCAAATCAACCCAGTCACGAACGAGATGCGGGGCATGCCTGGTGTAAGATGTTGTTATGCATAGAATACGACCTCCAACCTTTGATGTCCAGGCTATCGTGGACCTCACCAACGGCATATTGCGGGACGTCCGCGTCATGCATATCACGGACAACGAGTTCATCTCCAACTACAACAAGCAAAGTCTGTGGGGTTTGCTTTCACTATGGCGGAAGTACAATTGACACTTTGAAAGTGAACCTCGAAGTCAACCTGTACAAGCCATGGACTGACGACGGGCCCGAAGTGGTCATTCGGGAAGCTCTCGCGCGGCAGCGCGACGAAGGCTGGGACTCCGTTCGCGCATCGATCTCGCTCAATATCCGGTAATTGACTTGACTCTCCTCTACATTTCGGTGACTAAACCAATGCAGTGGCTGGATCATGAGGGCCGTGATGGAGGCCGGCTTGCGCCAGCGCCACGACATCGCTGTTGAATTCTTGAAGCGCTGTCTGGATGTCGTGAGGACCCTCCGGGAGCGCTGGATCTTAGTTCCAAAGGCCGATCGCGGCGCTGTTCTCCAGCAGACGTTCCTCTTCGGTATTCAAGACCGGTACATCGAGTCGGTCATGCAGGTGAGCCGCTCGCCCCGTTTTCGCCGAGTTGACTGACCGGGGATCAGACATATGCCTTGAATCCTTCCCCAGACCTTCTGGAGGAACTCGAGAATGAATCCGACCTCCTCATACGCGAGGTAGACGAAGCGCTTCGGCAGCCCCGCTCGCAGGAACCGGTGGATCCTGGATTCGTTAGCTCTTTCTACATATATCCTCGGGCATCAGCATACTCGTAAGCACACGCCCATACACATTCCTTTTCTTCCCTAATATGTCCGGGCGGCGCACAGGATGAAGGGATTTTGCTACAACAAAAAGGCGAGCATCAACCCAAAGGACGGGATGGAGTTTTGTCGCAAAGCGGCGCTCGCATACATCCAAGCCGCCGACGGCTTCCCGCAAGATGATGAGCATCACCCCTGTATGCAATTTCCTCTGTTGCTAGTATTTGATTTGAGACTGAGACCTTCCTTCGCCAGGGTTCCTGAACATCGCCTTGGGAAACATGTTCCAGGCGCGGACGTTCCCGCTGCGGGAGACGTTAGACGTTATGAAGCGGATCAGGTTGAGCATCCCGAAGGCCAAGGAGATCTGGGAGCGCTCTTCGCTCAGTGCGGCCGGGTCGTGGGGCATTCTTGAGGCAGTCAGCAAGCAGGAGGACGACCTTCGTAGCCTGCTTGCGCAGGGGACCTTCACGATGGACTCGTGTGTCGCGCCTGAATGAGCGCAGCTGACTTCATTTAATTATCTTGAATACATGCACAATATCAACACTTTATTCCACTTGACCCTTCATCGTATTCGATTGTAAGATGTAATTGTTTCAGAGTCTTGGATGGCCTCGACCAGCTGAATGTCGTCCCAGAAATAGTTGCTAATTTGTCGTGGAGTCTGATTTCTTATGATTATTCTAGCACCGATACGGCTTGGTTCGCGCCATTTTTCAAGTTGAACATAGAACGGTTGAACAGTTGAACAGTCCTGCCGCTTCCTGCCGAACTGATCCCATCACTTGCATCAAGTCCCAAACAAGCCTCATCAGCGCGTCTCTCATTACGCGACCACCATCGTCGACGCACGCCTGATTGCCCTCCCAGCCAGCCACCCAATGATTATCCCAATAAACTTCCTGGTCCCATTCACCTCGGCCGCGAAGCTCCCGCCCCCGCTCGCGAAGATCTCGCACGACGAGCTCGTCCTGATCGAGCTGCAAGGCGCGCTCGAGGTCGAGTGCACGAGCGACAGCGCGCGAGACGGGCGGCTCGTAGGTCAGCTCACCATCGACGACGCGGGGGTGCGTCCTTTCTTTCCGCTTCCTCTTGCTGCGACTTCCGCTGACGCGTCGCGCAGAAAAAGCCGACGCTGACGATTGGGCACCACCTCCTCGAGGGCAAGATCGCGCTGCTGCCCAAGCCGCTGGCAGTCCTGCGACGCGTGCTGACGGCGGACCCGGACGCCATGGACTGTGATGGGGAGGAGGGCGACGCCTCGCAGGCGGGGGAGGCGTCCGCGGTAGCGTGGGACGCGATCGCCATCGTGAAGCGCAAGATTGTGTTCTCGAAGCGGCCTATGCCGATCGTGGGTCGGGTGTTGTTGTAGGGGAGGATGACGAGGAGCGGTGCGCATGTATAATAATCTCAATAATTTATTATTCGGTTGACGCGGGATGCCACTCTGTCACGGTGGACAACTTGGTTCCTTTTCATGGTAACATTAGCTTTCGGCGCGAGCCTCGATCCAAGATTAGGCCGCTTGTTCACAGCTGGATTGATACCTTTTCCAAGCTGCGAGTCTCAGTTCTGCATTTATAAATGCATCAGCCTCCGAAAACAATTTTCCCGACCCAACCTGGAATCCACCTGCTGCTCTTGGCTCTCGCTCCGGCGTGAAACTTTATGCATCCCGTGGGTGCCCTTGCCGCGGTTCAGGCATCCGCGGTCAATCACTGGCAGCTAGACGCCTCCTCCGAGTCCTTGCCCAGGCACGCTATCTCTATCTCTATCACTGACAAACGCCGCGGTGCGCAGATAGTCGATATCAGCTCAACTGCGTCGGTCGATATCAGTTCATAAAGTCGAGACCAACTTAAGCCAATTGGAGCCGAATTAATACGCCGCACACCTAATTATCCAACCCACGGTTCCTGGGTCCTTTTGTCGCGATGTCCCAGCTCGTTATCTAAAAGGACCCGGCGCACACTACCGTCCTCTCGTGCGCATCCTCTGCCGAATTTGACTCGACTGCTGAATGAGAAAGGCTACAGGATTCATATCCACCTAGCTTTCGGGAGAAGAAGCGTACAATAATGTATTATTTTGCAAACTTCAACTATACATACTTACATCCTACACAACTCAAGAGGTACAAAACAACCTGCGAGTGTCTAAGCGAACGACTATACATTTTTACAGGTGTGTTCTGTTCGCCTTGCAGCTCTGCGCCAGTAAACGAGGGACTGGGACAGGCGCGCGGGGAGGGGAACGCGGATTTGTATGGTATGGTGATACAGTGCTGGTGCTGGGTTCGTCGCGGGTCGCGGGGTTGATAAGATACAGGCCGACAGCGGTTGCGGGTATACTGCCGCGGACAACAAAGGGAACATAGGTAGAGTGGGGAGCGAAGGGAGGGCCGATCAATTGAAAGCGACCCTTGAAGATCCGCTCGCCCATGGGGAAGGTGGGGTGGTGAAGACGAAGGAGAGTGCCGATCAATTGAAGCCGTCAAAGTGGCCCTTGAGGATACGCTCGCCCATGGGGGACGGGGCGCGGCGCGGCCTACCCTCGGCGCTGCTGATGGTGGCGGAGCGGCGGGGCTTGCTGTCGCGGCCAAAGGGGAGGCTGCTGCGTGTGGGGCTGACAGCAGTATTGGGCGGCGCATTCGGCGGGGAGCGCTTCCCATCACTCGGCTGGCATTACAATCAGCATGGCGACGTGCGATAACGCGGAAGGGAACTCACATTCATGAAGCCCGGGGGGCGGCTGCTGAGGGAAAGGCGGCGGAGGAGGCCCTGGCCGCGCTCGTTGTGGGCGTCGGGGAGCGCGGGGTTCGGTGCAGCGAAGCGGCCGGCGACGGCGGTGCTCGCGCGGCGGGCGTGGTGGGCGGCCGGGACTTCTTTCGCGTCACTTTCCTCCTCTGTGGAATTTCATTTGAGACGAGCGCTTCATTTTCCTCGGGCTCACATACCTTCAAAGACGGGCGCAGGGCCAAACTTGCGGAATGGGAACGTGGTAGCGCTTTTGGTGGGTGATTGGGCGAGGAAGTAGGACAGAATGGGCGAGGTCCCCGGGGAGACTGTGTTGACTCTCGGAGACGTTGTAGAGCTCGAAATGGGAGTAGGGATCTCTGTAGGGGAGCTCGCAGAGCCGGAGGATTCGCCAGAGGACACAGACAAGGAGCGGGGCCTTCCCCGCGGAAACGCAGTGCGCATAATGGGGATGGGCTTGGAGGACGCGAGTTTTTCGGTGGGGGTACGATTGTTGGACATGGTGGGAGCTATGAAAGGGACAGATCCCCAATCCTGTGGCTTATATACTTTGGGTGACGGATCACATGAATTCACGTGCCAGCTTTAATTGTCAAGGAAGCAGATCCTCGCTCCAGGCGGCTCCACCGTCGATAGCAGTGGAGTCCAGGGTAGTCAAGCTCGCTTCGCCATGTATACCCGAGAGATAAGAAGTAAGAAATGACAGGAAACGACGGCGAGACTCGACCCAGGCACAGACCAGGCAGAGGTATCCATGGAATTCTCCGAAGAAGCCTGCGCTGATATTTCACCCCGCCGCCCCAATTTCATTGGAGACTAGCATTGATCGACCGGCCGAGCTTGACATAACCGGACATAACATCCTCCTCTTCCTCCTATAAATATTGTCGACGGCCGCTCTACCATTCCCGGCATATTCAACTTCCCCGCATTTGCCCCTATTTTACCCCGCAACACGTGTTTGATAACCTTGCTTCTCGTTTGCCGAACGAAGCGGTCGATTTGGTTCAACGACGCAAAAATGGTCGCCGCGAATGGCCTCGGACGGTACCGATCGTGTACAATTTGAAATCCAACGGGGAATGACGGCAATTTGCTGATGCGTACGGCATGCAATTCCAGGCTCGTGTGACATCGTTCTCGAGGATCTTGCTATATTTCGAGCTTGTAGCTGGTTACAATCGCCCAAATATGGCAAAAAGGATCCCAACGCCCGTACAAGCCCGCACAATCCCCTAGCGCGCTCAGCCGCCACCGCCTAGAACGCGCGCTTCCGTCCAGATTTAACGTTCAGCAGGACAGCTGACGGTCGGGATCTAAAATGCAGTGCTTCGCGCGTCCGTTCGCCTACGCCAAACGGAGAGTTCAATTGAGTTTCGAACGCTTGGTCCGGATGGGAGCGCGCAGCTTCCACGCTCGGTGGGCTGACATGCTCAGCTGACGCGAGCTAATGCGAACGAGAATGTACCCTGGTCTGGTAGCCACTTATAGCAGCGCTGGAATTAGAGGATGCCGCGGAGGACGAGAGGGATATTCAGGGCGAGGAAGCAGAGACTTGCATGCAGCGTGAAGCGCGCGCCTCGAATGGAATCATTCGTGGGAGCGGAGATATCCTGAATGCAGGTAACGTTATGTTAGAAGAAGCAGCTGAGACAGCGGGTAACTATCCATTTACCGAGGTGTCGCGAAGGCACAAGACTCTAAGAGATTCGTCCTATTGAGCCTTCGAACAGCGCGTCGTTCCCTCGCAAAATCAGCGCGCACAGTAAATTTTCAGGAACGTCGAGTAGCAGTTCAGTAGCAAGATCCAGATCTTCCCGAAGTCGCACATAGGATATCCGCAGCAGAAGCGGATTGGCAATTTTGGGACTGCAGGGTGAATGGCGTCAGCGCGGTTGATATCACTACCAGATGTCTGGTTCCGTTTAAAAATACCAATCTCATGGGGGTTAATGGAGTGACGTACACCTCTGCTCTCTACTCGCCGCGGCGCAGCATCCAATCTTTCATCCCTGTACCACTTTGAGCCCAAATCAAATGCGAAGGCGGGCGGATGTTAGACAGACAGGCCGACAGGGGGGCGAGCTTCTTTCAAAAGGAGAATCAGACGCCGCCGCCGAGATAAGCCCGCCAAGTCTGCCACGATCAAGGTAAGACTTTTTTTATCTGGTCCCGGAAAATGATGGATACGGTCTAGAATGTAGATACATACCAAGGAAGGCACAGCATCAGAGACATGGCGCGAGGAACTGCCAATGTAAGTGAATCCGGGGGAATGAGACAGGTAGGTAATTTCATTGAGAGCTTCGCGGCGAAATTCCCTATCTGGCACGGAGCGGGCGGAGTTTGAGGGGCCGAATTACATACTACTACTACATAGAGTTTGGAGCCAAGCCAAGCGGGCCGAATTTGAAGTGGGCCGCGAAAATCCCTGAGGTGAGGGGGCGGATGCTTTATAGCGAGGCCGTCAGGGTTGGGGAAGCGGGGGAAACTAGATGAATATGGCTCGATCGGACCCGATAACTCGGAGTCTGAAGTTGAATGGAATCTTGGAGGACAGGGTGCATCGACGACGGAAGACGGAAGATAGGGATGCTAGAATGAGAGGGAGAGTGAGAGGTTCCGATGGATAGCAACAATGTCGCGGTTAAGCTTTAGTATGCTCTGAATCAGATTCTGAGCCTACTCAGCTTCCGAGAGTCAGTGACGCGTCGGTTGGCTTCGAAAGACGAGCACCAGGAAGTAGTCCGGTATTGAGGAGTTTAATGATCGCAGTGAAAAGGGATAGGAAGTAGTCCGGTATTGAGGAGTTTAATGATCGCAGTGAAAAGGGATTTCGTATCGCCTGCGAGAATAGTCGGAAAAGTTGCGGAAAGAAAATCGCGACCAACATTTGCCCATGGTTGCTTACCACGTGCTCCATTCACACGGCTTGCGCACGTGCGCGTTGAAAAACAAGTTGAGTTTTGGTTCAATTTCCGGGACGCGATTCAACTCCTCGGAATTGACGTGGGATGATAAAAACCGTTACTGGTAATTTCAGGCGATTCGGTTGAGGTGAGTGAAATGGCAGTTCAACCTTTCAGGCGTACGAGGCGAACGCAGGTCAACCTGGAATTTGCCTGGAATTCAATGTCCTACACTTTCACCCCTGTGCGCAGAATCTGGGTCTGAATCCGGGTCCGCTGCGGTTGTCGCGAGAAAATTTACAACTCCGAACTGTGCCAGGTGATCAAGTGGGACTTAATTTCGCAGACTGCACCGGCGAGTGTTGCGCGAACGTGGGCGACGCGAAGACTTTGGTGATTTGCTTAGATGATGGTAGCAAGCGCCTTCGCCCCAGTTCAGTCAAGTCTTAGTTTGTCTGGAGGGAACCTAAGTACTGAGTAAGAGCGTAGAGATGGACGAGTTGGCTGTCTTCGTCGAAGGTTCTGCCATGACCTAACCAAACTGCGCATGAGGGGCTGCATCAAGGCTTTATTTGTCGTTTAAGTTATGAGCCGTCGCCATGCCCGGCCACTCGGAGGAACTCCCAAAACAGAATAAATTCCACGGTGAGGGTCCAAAATTCGGATCACTGGATCAACGGTGAACGGAAGGATAGATGATCTGCACGGCTCACGTAGTCAGAGGCGGAGGTGGATGATAATCAGAATACTATCCATGGACTCCAATAATTGCCCACGACCTGCAGCCCGCTCGGGCTCAGCGCTTTCACTGAATCTGTGACGCGGATGGAGCTACAGCTCTTTAAGCAAGGGCCGCCGGCTCGCCGCCAGCCACGCTCATTGTCCAGACTAAAGAGTTTCGTTTGATTTCGTTCGACTCCACAGACGATAACTTTCCAGTGGTGAACAGACGAATGGAAGAGGGTATTTTCTATGCAAGATAATCAGACAGAATGCGAAGTCAGTTACAATCATTCAGCCCCGATACACGAGTCCATCGTGAACTTCCCCTGCGCAAGCATGCTGCGCAGCTCATTCTCCTGTTCTTCGACGGCTTCAAGCATCCCCCACAAACCGCCCGCGCTGAGCGACGAGCGCTCCCAGATCTCCTTCGCCTTTGGAGCGCTCACCCTGACCCGTTTCATGACGTCCAATGTCTCCCGTAGTGGGAACGTGCGCGCCTGGAGCATATTGTCCAATGCAACTTTCAGGAACCCTAGCGAAGGACGGGGTCAGTCCGAACCACAGGGGAATACGGGGGACGGGTCATACATGGATGCTGCTCGTCATCCTCCGGGAAAGAGTCGGCGGCCTTGATGTACGCGATCGCTGCCTTGCGGTAATACTCCCTGTTTTCGTTTGGGTTGAGCCCCATCTTTTTGCTGTAATAAAATCCTTTATTTCTGTACAGGATAATCAGTCAGGGTTTGACCAAGTAGAGACGGACTGACGCGTATGCCGACGCCCGAGGATACATATAGAAGGAGCTGGCAGCGCCAGGACCCACTGGTTCCTGCGAGCGGGGCTGCCGAAGCGCTTCGTCTACTTCCCGGATGAGGAGGTCCGATTCTTTCTCGAGTTCCTCCAGGAGCTCTGGGGAAGGGTTCAAGAGATATGCCTGATCCCAATCAGTAATTTTACTAATGGTGCGGAGGCGGCTCACCTGCATGACGGAATTGATGTACATGTGTTGAAGGCCGAAGATGAAGGTCTGCTCAAACACAACACCGCGCTCGAGCTTGGGGACCAAGATCCAGCTCTCCCGGAGGCTTCGCAAGACCTCAAGAGCGCGCTTGAAGAATTCGACAGCGACGTCGTGGCGCTCGCGCAAGCCGGCATCCATAACGGCCCTCATGATCCACCCACTGGATTTTGATTTAGCCGCAGAAATATAGGGAAAGTCGACTCAAGTACCGTACGGTGAGCGAGACAGCTCGGCGAACGGAGTCCCAGCCCTCATCGCGCTGCCGCTTGAGGGCTTCCCGAATGACCAATTCGGGTCCTCCTTCGGGCCAAGGGTTGGATACACTGATTTCAAGCTGTACTTGATAATTAACCCGCCAATGAGAATTCAACCCGAGCGAAAACAAACTAGACAGACCTTGCTTGTTGTATTTAGAGAGGAAGTCGTTGTCCGTGAAATGAAGGACGCGCAAGTCCTTCATTACCCCGTTGGTGAGGTCTGCAATGGCCTGTACAGGTACAAGGGACGTCGGCGTATGTTACAACGGATATACAGGATCTTACACTGGGGATACCACCCAGCTGGCCTGTAGCCGGGTCATATTGAAGTTGGTTCATCTTGCGAACACCGTTCATAAATTCCTGGAAAGATTGAACGCGCTGCGAAGATGGCACAGAAGAACATGACAGACTTCATATGCGCCGTGGATGACCCAAGCCTAAAAGGTCGCCCAGTTCACGCTAGTACACTCTGCGGATTGGAGAAACATACGCTGCTGAAAAGCTTGGCTGGTCTTGCATCCCTCAGACGAGGGAGCATGGCGGCCGCAAGATCCCAGGGCATGCGCCCCTCGCCTTGCACAATAATCGGGTTTTCGCCTACAGTGGGAGTGTTTTTCATTTTGACTACGCCAGCAGTCGCAACGTCCAGCCCAATTTGGTACTGCTCCTGCTGGATTTTCTCCGCTGGTTTGAGATTGGCCTTTGGAAGGGCGTCGAGCGCTTGCTGCCAGCTCTCTTTGCTCCTTGCATAGTTACCCAATGCCTGATGGGCAATAAGTATCTAAGGATTGAAAGATTGCGAGACGAACATCTTGTGCGGCAGCACGTCGGGCGAATGCCTTTGCGTATGTTGGATCCAGCTCCGTTGCCTGCAGGTCGAGGTCAAGACCACGAAGATCGCGTTGAGTGAAACGCAGACCTTCATAGCATCGTTACTGGCATCCAGATACCTACCGACGGGGTGAATGAGAGCCTCATCTGATCATATCCATCGCCGCACCTTTTCAAAGACAGTCGGCACGCAGAGCGATTGGCATATAGTACCGCCAACCCTTTGGGGTCGGTAGCCTCGTCACCGGCTTCGATGGCCTCTGTGTACTTTTTACTGGCCTGGCCAAAGTTTTTGGCGCTGAAAAGCGCGTTTCCTTGCGCTTTCAGCTCGGCGGACGACATGGTGTGGAAAGAAAGCTAAAAGAAAAAGAGTCTCACGGTCGAGGTTATAATGAGGCACGTGACCACGACGCGTTCATCACGTAAGGAACGCGTGCTTGGGAAATATTGTATTGCGGCGCGTTGGGTGCTAAAAAAAATCAGGCCACGCTTTTCCGTATCCTCAATCATTTGGTACGATGCATCGTCTATCTCATCTTGAGGTATCTGTTTCGGAGTTAGGCAACATCAAAAGGAGATTCTACAACCATATTGGTACAGTACCATTCAGTCACTAACCCTCCCTGTAATCACATCCCAGAGAGACGTCACTGGTGGATTCTAACGAACTGTTGTTGACTTGATGGTCCAAACATTCTCTATCCATCTCGATCGCTACCGGAAATTATCTGTCTATTGGGAGCTGTTGATTCTTTTCGAAATTTCCTCTCCAGTCAAACATGACAAGAATCGACACGTCCCTACACTCAATTTTTGGTTTTGAATCCGCCAAGTAGTGATTTCCATACTTTCTGTTCTGAGCATGTTATCTAACAAAGTTCTCCAGTCGGCTGCGATTGATTCGTATGCCCCAATATGTAGTCGGTATCCCTCGCCCATACCATCGAGACTAGGCACCTATGATCCTGCTGCCCCGATAATCGAGTCCATTGTGAACTTCCCCTGTGCAAGCATGCTGCGCAGCTTGTCCTCCTGCTTGGTGACACCTTCGAGGAGGCCCCACAACCCGTTGGCACTGAGCGACGAGCGCTCCCAAATCGCCTTGGCTTTGGGCGCAGTCAGCCTGACCCGCTTCATGACGTCCAACAACTCCCGCAGCGGGAAGGAGTGCGACTGGAACATGTAACCTAGCGCAGTGTTCAAGAACCCTTTAAATCAGCGAAGGCGTCAGCTCGAAGCCCTAGGAAAAGGGTAGTACATACAGGGCTGCTGCTCGTCGTCCTCCGGGAAGCAGTCGGCAGCCTTGATGTACGCGATCGCTGCCTTGCGGGAATACTCTCTTGTGTCATTTGGATTGGACTCCGATTTCTTGTTGCAATAAAATCCTTTCATTCTGCACGCGACGATTAGTGAGGGAACCGCCTCAGTATTAGGCGCACTCACGCATATGCCAATCCCCGGGGGTATAAATAGAAGGAGCTAACAAAGCCAGGATCCTCTGGATCCTGGGAGCGGGGCTGCCGCAATGCTTCGTCCACCTCCCGGATGAGGAGGTCAGATTCTTGTTCAAGCTCCTCCAGGAGCTCTGGGGAGGGGTTCAACGCATACGACTGAGCTCAATAAGCAAATCTGCGAAGATGGCGCGTGTGCGGCGCACCTGCATAATGGAGTCGATGTACAAGTGCTGGATCCCAAAGAGGAAAGATGGCTCGAACACGATGCCGCGATCGATCTTCGGGACCAGTATCCAGCTTTCTCGGAGGCTCCGCAGGACGTCGAGCGCGCGCTTGAAAAATTCGACGGCAACGTCGTGGCGCTGATGCAAACCCGCGTCCAGAACGGCTTTCACAATCCACAGGCTAGGATGGGCTTAGTCACGGAGGTTAAGTGGCCGCTGAGAATCGAGACAATTACCGGATGGTGAGCGAGACTCCTCGACGAACAGAGGTCCAACCCTCGTCCCGCTGGCGGACAAGGGCTTCCCGTATGACAATCTCGGGCCCAGCCTCCGACCAAGGCCTGCACTGGTTGGTCTCATAGATAACTTAAGATTCGTAATTACTGGCGATTCCACGATGTCAATCGCAAAGGGGTAGACATACTTTGTTTGTTGTACTTGGAGAAAAAATCGTTGTCCGTGAAATGGATGACGCGCGTGTCGCGCATTATACCATTGCTGAGGTCCACAATAGCCTGGACAGAGGGGTTGGACGGTACGTTGAATACACAATAGGGAGCTCACAACGGGAATGCCCCGCATCTGGCCGGTAACGGGGTCAATTTGGAGTTGGTTTATCTTGTTAATACCACTCATGAAGTCCTGGAAAGATTGAGTGGCGTTCGAAGACACAAGAATATACGACGGACTTGGTACGCGCCGTGGATGACCCAAGCCTAGGAGATCGCTGAGTTCATACCAAGGCGTGCATGGAGAGACATACGCTGCTGTAAATATGGTCAGAGTTAACAGGCCTCGCGGCCATCAGCCGAGGGAGCATCGCTGCTGCGAGCTCCCATGGCAGGCGCCCGTCGCCTCGCATCGGGACCGAACGGGCCCCGAAGTTGGGCGTGTTCTGCATTCTAGCCAAGCGAGCGGCCGCGGCGTTCAGGCCGGCTTTATACTGCTCACTCTGGACCAGCTCCGCCGGCGTGAGATTGGACCTGGGAAGCGCGTCGAGGGCGCGCTGCCAGCCCTCTTTGCTCCGCGTATAACCACCTAGCGCCTGGATGCAGTGAATATCGGATAGCTGTGCAAGTTCTGGATGAGACGGACATCATGGGCGGTGGCAAGTCTCGCGAACGCCTTTGCATAGGTTGGATCCAGCTGCGTTGCCTTGAGGTGCCGCAAGGTCAAGGGCACGGATATCGCGATCAGCGAGTCACTGACCTTTTCAGCATCGTTCGCGGCATCCATATACCTGTCGACAAAGTCAAGTGGGCCGCCTTTAACATCTCCCGAGCTACGAACCGTTTCAAAGACAAGCGGCACGCCGCGCGATTGGCATAAAGCACCGCAAGATCTTTCGGGTCAGTGGCCTCGTTGCCAGCTTCAATAGCCTCGGTGTACTTTCTGCCCGCTTCCTCGAAGTTTTTGGCGCTGAACAGCGCGTTTCCCTGATTTTTCAGCTCGGCAGACGACATGGTACGAGGACAAAGTCTCTTAAAGATGCATCAGGCCGGGGCGCCACCGGCACGTGATTCCACGACGCGTTTCTCACGTAAGGAACGCGTCCCGTAACAAGCAACCATATGCACCACCAGGGACCACCATCACACTGGAAATTGAGGATTTTCAATTTTCAGGTCGTCGCTGAAACTGATTCAGCAGAATGGTGTTGAAACTAACAAATTCAGCCGAGGGTCTGGCTGAAACTTTCAGTTTCATCGACGTTTTCAGCTTGACCGAGATTAGTACTTGTTTCCTGTGTGCATAGTTAACTCAGATGCCTTTTGGTGTAAACACGCAGATTCATCACCCGGGAATTTTTCAGAGATATCGGTGAAAATCCCCAGGAAATAGAGGCCCACAAGGTTTCGCAGAGGCATTTGATTGAATGACTGGTATCGGAGAATTATGGAGGTATCCGGGTAAACTGCGTAGAGACGTATCGGTAATGAGCGGGAATAGCGGCAAAAATGACTGTAGATATACATTGGCTATCATGGAGAACCGAAGGGAGCGGCGTGGTTAATACTAAATGTACGGAAAGAGAATGTACAGAGGGACGAGGATAAGGGAAGGATAACGAGACGGGCACAATCACATAAACGCGACCTCCGTCATCCGGCGCGACTCCTCGTCCTCGATCTTATTCATCTCGAATAAAATGGTCCCGCGGTCGTGCATGGTCGGGCTGACGCTCAGCCGATGCGCGTGGCCAGCCGCCGCAGGCCGCCCCCGCGGCGTCAGCTGCTGCGCCCCGAACTCTGTGGGCAGCGTCGGCGACGGCGGCAGGTGCGCGGCGTTGAAGCCCGTGGGCGGGCCCGCAGAAGACTTGGCGCGCCCGAGGCCCATCGAGCGCCGGATGCTCATCATCGTCGAGAGCCCCTCGCCCTTGCCGCGCTTGAACACATTCAGCGACTTCCTGCGGTCCACAGGCGCCGGGGCCGGGTCCGTCACGCGCCGCCGCGGGAGTGCCTTCGCCTCACCGATCTTCGGCGCCCCCGAGTCCTCGTCGACAGGGGACCCGGACAGGATTGCGTCGCGCTCCTCGCCAGGGCTCTCCACGATGACGGAAATGGCGTGGTGCGTCGTCGGCTCGAACGTGCTGTTGCGCACCTTCGTCGCGAGAGGCACGTTCCGCATGCGCCCGTAGCTCGCGAACGAGTCGGCGGTGCTCACGGTAGTCTGCGACTCCGAGTCGAACATCAGCGAGGGCAGGCCGAGACTCGACTCCGACTCGGAGCCGTCGAGGCGGGGGATCGACTTAGAGCGCGAGGGAGGGGAGACGGAGCCCTCGGACGTCGAGCGCGTCGTGGGCGACGCGGGTCGTCGGGGGGTACAATCGCCTGCCTCACTGGTGCCACGCGGGGTTTCCGACCCATGATGAATACTGGGGAAGGTGGTATCGGGGACGGAAGGGGAAGGCGGCAAAGGCAGGAAGGAGGGGGAGATTGGCGTGAATTGCGCGTCAGCCAACGGCGTCGTCGGAAAGGCAGAAATGAGCGAGGAGAATTTAGAGTCGGCAGCGCTCCCAGGGGAGGGTGAAGGCGGAAGGGGCAGCGCATATGGATCAGGCGGGGTGTCAGACCACGTCTGCAGCAGGGGGGGAGCGAGGTGATGTCCCTTCCCGAGACGGAGGGTCGGGGGCGGCGCACGCGGGACCTTCGGCTCTGGTTCGTCTACAGCTTCGGTAAACTCAGGCGGCGGATCATATGCACCCGGCGATGGGAGCGGTGTTTCGACCTCCTTCACCGCTTCCAGTGCATGCGACGGAAAGTTTTCCTGCATTGGAGATGTCGCCGGAGAGGTGCCGCCAAAGCGGAACTCCGTCAAGCGCTCGCGGTTTTTCGCTTCCCACTCCTCCTTGATGCGGTTGGCGGCGGTTGGGCGGCGGTCGAGCGCAGACTGTGCTCCGGGTTCGGGCGAGGCTACGATGGCGATGCGCATGTCCTGCTGGTGCTCCTGCTCGCTCAGAGGCAGCGGTGGCAATAGACCTCGCGCGCGTAGAGCCGCATTCCGTGCTGCGTCGCGTCCAGTGGGAGTACCGTTTACCTGGGGAATAGGAACGGAGGGCCGTCTGTTGCTCGACCCAGGGGACGTCGAGCGCGAGCGGTTGCGGTTAAACTTGGTAGTTATTTTGCGCAAAAGAGTGCGTGATTTTGCAGGAGCTTTCTTGTTCGCAGTAGCAGCAGGAGCCGGCCTGGACGGAAGCGACATGGTCAGCACAGGGCAAAGTATTTGCGCTATGCACGCACTCGGTTACCCGTCGCGACGGATTTCTGGCCCGCACTGCCGGATCCAGATTTTCAGATGCACTGTAAAAAATTGATGGTAGCTCAGCGAGAGCGCAGTGTAGTATATAGCGAGACGACGCACCGCGGTTCCGCAACGAGCAGCTTCTCGCTAACGGCGAACGAGAGATCCGATGGCGGCTCGTTTTTAGCGCGGCGACCAAGTAGACTAGACATTCCGAAAGCTCTTCGCCGAGTGGAATCTCCCCCAATAGACGGCGGGCTAGAACTGGTCGCCCGTTCGCGAAATTTGAAGGACTTGATGCTAGTTCCACCGCGCGAGGCAAAGGTTGGGGTTGGAGGCTGCAGGACTTCAGCCATGGTGGTAGGACGGAAGAGAAATGGACCCAATGCATGGGGTGGGGAAATCAGAAGGGGGTAAAACAACCTGTGACCACTTCGGTAACCCCTGCATCATCCGACAACTTCTTTTCCTGCTGCCCTACATTTCGCCAATCACACACCCGCGAGATCGCCGCAGTTTTCGCTTCAAGTTCTGCATCCATAGTGGTGAATACGACTGTAGCTGGCCAGCCAGAGCCTCGTCTGCATCTTGAATAATATGGGAGGAAGATCGGGTTTCCTGTTACGAACACCTGCCACGCGCGCGATTGATCGAATCAATTTCACCTTTTGCGGGGAAATATGCATTGGCGCCCATCGCATGACCCAAATTTATGTCGCAGCATTTATTAATATTCCTTCCTACGTCCATGTTTTTTCAGTCGTTCATTGGGTCTTTACCTCGCAGAGAACACCAACGCACCATGTTTTAGCTTTATTCCTCCGCGGATCTTCGGGAAGTAGCGTCATTAGCGTTGGAAGCTGTGGGAAAAGCGGGGGAAGAAATTGCAATCAAGCCTCCTGTCGCGGAGCTTGCCAAATTGAATCTTGTTACGTAGGAATTCCGGCGAACGGCGTATGTACAGTCGGATGGCTCATAATGCATAAGCTCATAACGCATACCTGCCAAATTTCCTCATAATGCATAGGATTTCAGATCCACCAAAATGTATTTCCCCACCATAGAAGCGAGCTCATACTGCATAATGCTCATAATGCATCGGATTTGGGAAAATTCCTCTCAATTTGGCAGGGAACCGACCTTATGCATTATGAGCCATCCGACTGTACATCATTTGTGTGCCAAGGGATAAAAATCTGGGACTGCAACCGACTGCTGGGGAGCAAGTGGTAATGTCAATGCGGGACAGACCAAGGACAGACACCAGGAGAAGAAATGATCATCAATAGCTGAACTTAGCGGTGGCGTGCAGCGACACACCGACGGCCCGCATTTTGTTTCATACAGCGCCGAGGTCGAAGCACAGAACAGAACACGTCATCCACGGGAGGATCAGCATGCAAGATATAAAACTAAATGCTGGAAAATGCTGCGATGGTGATGAGAACACTGCGGCGGGATAGCCGGCGGGGGACATACACACACGCTTGGGCAGCCCATGATGCGAGATGAGGTAGGAACAGAGGCAGGAACATCTTCCCAACTTGACAGACGTGTGGGGCCTTTCGCTGACGGCACGCATGCAAGAATGTATTCGGGAGCCTGTACAGCGGTCTTGGAGGTTGTTCCACGTTCGGTAGAGCCCAGTAGGCGCAACTAGGAAACCGTGTCGTCTGTAATTTTTTCTATGCCTAGAATAATAAAATTGCACCAACTTTATTTAGCTCGCGCCGGTGGCGCATCCTATGGCGCGGATCCATCACGCCAGCAAAAATTAACGACGGATGACAGGAACGGGCAGGCTGTGGCGCCGAAGCCGGAGATCAACGGACTTTCAAAATATGCGCTGAGCCCAAGGGGAGGACCGGTGATTTTGGGCTTGCATTGCTTCAGGTTGGCGCTGGGCGGAGTCCATCGAGTACACGGCTATCCCATCGTTCATCAGATTTTGATGGGTTGCATCTCCAATGGATTCCAATGGGTCCAAAAATGGCGTTTTTGCTTTTACGCCCGCTAGTGGCTTTCAAAAAATATAAAATGTAGCCAGACATAGGTTTCTAACCCGTCGGTCAAGAAGCCGCGCATTGGAATGTGATAACTGAGAGAATGAAAAATTCTACCCGTTGGAGTCCAATGGATCTGCAACCCATCAGATTCCGATGAACGACGGGATAGCCGTGTACGGTGGGCTGGCAACGCGAGCCGTGTGGAGTTCTGATTTCTTTCGTTACGAGAGTCAGAGGCAGAAGCGCACTCGAAACGGCGGGAGGCTAAGTATACCGTTACGACCGAGCCTAAAGTCGACATCCGTCGAGATACCCGGTCGGAAAATTTAAGTTATTAGGTCTAGTTGAGCTAGATAATAGCTGGTGCGACAGCCGACTGCATGCGCTCGAGACATTGGGTGCTAATACCGAAGTAAGTATCAGATAGATTACACCATGATATCCTTTGAACTGTAGGAGGATAACCATAATTACAAGAGGGTAGTTCGAGTCTCGGGGTTAGGGTTGAAAGGTAAGGAAAAGGCAAGGACGATGAAGGTGGTCGACAAGTGGTCGAAGTCATTGAGAGGGAAATCGGACCCAGTTGAGCAGCCAAAAAGGTAGGAAAACGAATCGGTCACTGGGGGCTCATATCGTTTGAACCTTAGAAGCAGATTCCGGGAAGGCGGCTTAAAACTCGGGGTAGAAAAGGATAGTTGAAGAATCAGAAGATGGTGGTCGAGGTCAAGGCTCATGACCGCACGTGATGATGACACATCCCTTTCTGAGGCTTCTCTTGAACTTCCAGTCTTCCACCTTGTCTCGCAATGGCGCTGTACTCGTACCCAAGCAGTTCCAAATCAGCCCCTCCTCCCGGCAAAACCGAGTTTGAGATCCTCAAGGCGTCGCACAAGTCCGTTTGTCTACCCTGTTCAGGTCGGCAGCGGCTGATGACTCGGATACTACCCCAGATTCCTGCGCGAGGACGACGAGAATAAAGGCCAGCAGTCCTGGGACGAACAGCTGGCGTCAAAGTACTACGAAAGCCTCTTCCGCGAGTACGCGGTGTGCGACCTCAAGCACTACAAGTCCGGGAATGTGCGTGCCACGCCGTGTCCACTAGATCTCACCATTGCTAAAAGCAAAACACATCTAGTTCGCACTGCGTTGGCGGACGGAGTCGGAGGTGCTGGCGGGCGCCGGCGAGACCTCGTGCGGGAACACGCGGTGCGAGCACCACGACCCCGCGGCGCGCCGGCGGCGCACTACGCCGCTTTCGACGCTGGAGCTGCCCTTCACGTACGCGGAGCACGGCGAGGCAAAGTCGGCGCTCGTCAAGACCGTGCTGTGCCAGAAGTGCCTCGGGAAGCTGATGTGGAAGCGCCGCAAGGAGAAGGAGCGGTTGCTTGCCGGGGTGGTGAAGACGGAGGAGGAGGAGCCCGTCCTTGACGGCGGCGGTGAGGAACGGAACAGGGAAGCTCGTGCGTCGCGCCAGGCGGGTGATTCCCGGGTGGATCGTCGACATCGAGAGCGCAATTCGCGCTCCCGCTCTCCGCGTCCTGCTGGCCATCGCAGAGACGATGCGCGCCCTCGTTGACCCTCTCCAACGCACATATGTAAGAGATATAATGTCGAGTAACATTGGATCTGTGTCAAATGCAAAACTGCTTCTTCTCGGGCACGGCGACTAAGTTTCGTGCATGCATTGAATTTCCTTCGGTGACGCTGATCATCACTGTTATGATCCAGTTAGAAGAATTTGCGCCTTTTCTCAATGCCAGCTGATAATTTCCATGATTTAGACAACAACTTAAATGGGCATGTACAATTTTTCGTTATCACGAGGGATACCGAGGCAGGAATCCAAGGTAGCTACTCCCGGACTTACAAACAAGTTGTATTAAACCAGCGTCCTAACTACTAGTATAGAAACCCCAGGAACTTCAAAATAAACAGCCAAATCTAATCGTACGCAGCCAAATTTACTTAAATGACCAGCTCACGGTCATTCGCCCCACGTCCAAATTCTCAATAGCAGCAAATGCTCCCTGCGAGAGATCAATCCCGTCTGCAGGACAGCCGGGACAGAGGTCCCCGACGGCGACGTCGATGCTCTGGCCGTTGTCTAGAACGCGGTCGGTATACGCAGGGACGCGGGAGTAACTCATAACGCACATTTGACGTCCAGATGTTGCCAGCAGTGGGCTCCGCCGTCGTAGTGTGCCTCTGACAGGGCGACGATGAAGTCCCAGTTCTGAAGAGGAGCGCCGCATGCGCCGAATCCGCCATCGGGCGTATACCAGGTGGCTGGAACACGGCGTGTCAGTTGCAAGCCGTAGGACGCGATGGTAATTACCGTCGCCCGTGAAAGTCCCAGATCCGCCGCCTCCGCCTCCGCCTCCGCCTCCGCCTCCGCCTCCGCTTCCGCCTCCGCCGTTTGCCTCGCACTTGAAGCTGGCGATCTAGTGAATATCGTTGTTAACACAAGTAGGTAAGCTGCAGGTGAAAACACACCCTGTCATCCCAGGGGTCATTCGTGGGCCAACCGCCAGACGCATCGCCTGGGTTTAGGAAGGACCAGACTGAGCCAGCATCCGAACACCAGTTTTCACTGCGAAGAAAATTGGGTTAGTGCCAAGAGAAATTTCAACAATAACAGACGACTAACGAATAAGCTGTACAGATGAACCAGGTCAGCCAGAGATCCATCAGAGGCACGAAGAGGCACAAGTACCATAGCATGTCGCGCCCTCGTCCGGTCCGAAGCTGGATATCTGGTAAATCCAGTCGTCGCCGAGTTGAATGCAAGAGTCGAGAGCTTGGACGCCGAAACCGCAGCGGCCACTCCAGTTCAGCTCGTCGCAGATGAAGACGCCGCCCGGGGTGCGTTTCTAGCACGCGTACGGCACTTAGTTTCGGCGCTTTATGGTATAGAGCCGCGAATTACCTCGATCTCGGAGGCGTTGGAGGTAACGCCGAGAGAGACGACAGTGCCGTCCCAGGCATGCGCATACTTCCAATCAGCGACCTCCGAAGTGGCTTGTGGAGCGGCAGGATACGCCCCCACACAAACAGCAAGGGTGGTACCAAGGAGAGCGGCGAACGAAGAGGAGAAGTGCATGGTTGAGCAGGTGGGCGGCTTAGCGTGAGGGCCGGGAGTTGGCTCCCGGTTTTATACGCGGGATGGGATACATTCATCCATTCACGCCAGGAACGATGTGAGTGCCAAGACGAGTATCGCGCAGGATAATTTCTATTATATTAGCCCAAGGAGTAGTGCACCGCCAGAGAAATGAACAAATTGACGTCGAGCGGGGGGGTTGTTGGCCCTGAGGCATTCGGAGCGCTGATGAGGACCGGGAGGGAAAATATGCCGCCTCAAGTCGAGCGGTGGGAAAGCCCACCAGAAACGAACATAGTAGCGAGTACCTAAGAGCGGAGGCCATCGCCAATCACCCTAGCTGTCAATAATCCTTTGGGCGCCGGGCCGCCTTTCAAAATTCCGAATACACTATGTAGTAAGGACTCGACTACGTTTAAACGACCTGAGTCGCGCATAACTCCATGCAATCACCTTGACCTTATCTCGTGCGAAGCGAAGGCGCTTAAAACCAAAACTGCAGAAGACTTAGCCTGCAGAGCTCAGCGCATTTCGAGTCACGCATGACTACGTATGTTCGATTGAGCTCAGCATGGAATGTCAGCCAGTGAATTTGTCGCCGCCGACGCTCAAGCGTCAACGGCAACGGCGCAAGGCACCTCGGGGACTTATTTTTCCATTCGGACTTTGTACTCGGATAAATGTCATATTTTCAAGGTACCGTCATGAGCGCTCGAATACACCATTTGTATGGGCGCGAGGAACTAACAATCCGAACAAAGATAAAGTGGCATGGGCAATAGGCTCGACCTTGCAACTCTTCTCAAATTTTTTTTTGGGCAGGACAATCAATTCAATGCCCGGTCCGACTTTCCGGGAGTTGCCGGCTCTCGCTTTCTCTTGCTTAAACTATGTTCTTTCTACACATGTTGCCTGTCCATGTTTGCGATCTTACGCAGCTCCGGTCGCAAATTTCAGAACCAGAATGTGCTTCAAGAACTTACTAGTTCAAAGATTGGATCTCTTCAACGATTTCGATGTGATTTCCGCTAATGCGATACAGATGCAAAGGTACATTATCGGTCACATCGGGCTCCTGTGTCTCTCTAAATCTGGGGACATGTTCTGTTGCCGCTCAGAATGGTACATAACGACGATCTTATGTACTTGCTCGTCGCGATCTTAGCCTTCTGCTGAAGCCTGATGATCTCCGGCTACCAACCCCATTGTTCAACATCAGCTAGCGTCTCTCTATGGGTCTCTCTCTTCTCTTCTCTCCTCTTCTCGTATTATGTCGTATCCTCTCGGGTGGGAATTAGATGAATGGAGTCTTCGAATAGCAGCCGGGGATAGTACTGTAAGGCCAGATAAATCACAGTTGTCAGATTGATAAGTTTCGTCTAGACCTGGGATGAACATCTCGATGGCTTCGAACAGGAGACGACCTACGGAGCTTGCATCGATACTTAGCAGAAAGAGAGGATAAACCGTGTAATACAGTTGATTGTTGCCGGTTCATTCGTGAAGAACTAACCCAAGTGCGATCGGGATCGGCCGAGCCATTCCCATGGTTCGAATCAGGTCCAACCGAAAATTAAAGCACTCTGAGCGGTGATAGTGTTGTTACGTTGTACTGGGCAACATTTGGAGAGTGAATGATGTGGAGATATCAAAGGTTTTGAGATGATCAACGTGCTGAGCCAGCTAGAGATTGGCGTTAAAACCCCACATCATTTGTTTCCAATCTATGAATAAATTAAAATGAATAGATGCTACACAACAACTCTACATTTTCCGCCTAGTAAAGACTAGCTTCGCCGATCTATTCGGAACAGTAAAGTTGTTGAACGCGAATAGCTTCGGCGTTTTGGATGCTCCCGCGGGGAAGGCAACATCGTAATTAAGCAGTACTTCCGCCAGTATGAGCTTGATCTTAAGTGCGGCGCTACGGACAATAATTGAGACTGCGCGGACACGCAATAAAGCTTACAAGGACTTACAAAAATCTGCCGGGACACGCGTGCTTCCCGACGCCAAACACGATGTAGTCGTTGCTGAGATTTGTGAAGGATTGCTGGACTCCGGGGATAGATTTGTCGCCGCTGCGCAGATTTGAGAACCGGAACGGATCGAATGTGTGGGGGTCAGGGTAGACTTGGGGATTGAAGTGCAGGGGCTTCGGCGCTAATGCGACGACGCTTCCTTCTGGAATAACGACTCCGTCCGCAACGACGGCTTCGCGAAGAGTGAGCCGCGACGAGCCAACTGAAGTTATCTCAGCGATGCTGCTCGTCGGAACAGTTTGAAGAAAATACGTACCGGCGAAGAGAGAGTGGAAGCGGCCCACCTCTTTAAGTAGCGAGTCGAGCATGTTGAATTTCCCCACTGCAGCTTTGTTGCATACGCCGTTCTCGGATGCGATCGCAGCGATGATCTCGGCGCGTATTTGCTCAATGTACGTCGGAGGCATTCTCGCCAGTTCGAACAGAGCGTGGGTAGTGAAAATTGATCTGTAGGAAATTAGATACCGGGCACAGCGGCCTCGAGGGGACTAACGTAGTGTGGATGGAGGCCATGTTCAGGAACACCACACGAATAGCGAGTCGAGTGGAATCCTGGATATCTTCCTCTGGGGCGTATCTCAGAAGCAGATCGGTGATGGTGCTTGGATTATCCTCGATTTCTCGTCAGCGCTGAGGACCAGAGAGCGCTTGGAGCGCTCACCTGCTGTGCATATTCGATCCGAGACTGGAGATACGGAGTGAGGAGTCTAACGGTTTCGTCCAAGCTACCGCCAAGTATCGAGAACAACTTCCACACCGCACTGTTAAAAAGGATTCAAGCCATGTGCGCGATGGGGGTGGGGATTTCGTACCGACGCGCAAACTCTGGGAACCAATTGAGTACTTGTGCCATGGCTATGGTCTGTTCTGCGACGCTGATTTGTCTCTTGAGAAACTTCTCGTTGCGACAGCCGGGGGCCCCAATCATGGCGCGATTGCTAATGCGCGAGACGAGGTGCACAAAAGTTTCAAATACAGGCGCAGTCACAGAGCCTGTCGTCGAGTCGGAAATTTTGAGATATTCGGGCATGGCCAACTGAATTTCTTCGAGTATTTCTGGGACAAGCGTCTGCAATCCCCGCGAAAGGTCGGTTTTCAGGACAGGACCGATATGATATTGGTTTGTTATGATGACTTCGCCGAACATGATTTCTGCTTGGAACAGCTAAGAGAGAATGGGAATCGGATAAGAGGTTGACGTGAGATGGAAAATACCTTCATATTGCGTAGGGGGGCATTGAACTGGAGAAGGTTTTCAATGCCAAAACATCTCAGAAATAAGCGTAGCGCACCACGGTGTCATCCGATTTGCGAAGTAATTCCACGTTTTCGGGACCCAGTACAATCCATTCCCCGGTTAAAGATGGGAGGATAAATGGCCTGCCACCGAATCTGGCCCACCCCTCCTCGACCAGCCCGTCACTATCCAGAACAGACCGGAGGACCGCCCAGACATATCCCAGAGGTCCTGCACTCCCCACACGGGGGACTGTAGATTGGCTGCGTCGTGTGAGGCGTATTGCGCCGAAGAAGAGGGCGAAAAAGAAGAAAAGGATTGCACCGTTGAGCATCGCGGTCGTTGGCGAACGAGGAGTTGGGGTTACAATTAATAAGCTATGTGCTGTCGTTATAGATGGCCATGGGGCTATCCTGATCAGGGCCGCTGCTATCCGGAAACTCCGTGCAACCCCCAGATCTGATGGCTAGAGGAGGATGGCGCTTTGTTGAGGAGTGAGTACGACGGTGTTCAGGTGTATATCGTATATTAGGAATCGACATACCTTCTTAATCTCCTGTAGGGCCGCGAACTTTAGCGCTTTGAGTATTTGCCTGGGTCAATAATCGAAATCAACCCCTCGAAAATGGCAAAAAAAAGCGGAGCATGAATGTGGGGCCCAACTTGGCCCAACGACGAGACATGTCGCCAAAGGCGTGGATCACAGATCATTGTGATCAAAGATCGCAGCACGATCAGCAAAGCGGTGTGAGTCGCGTAAAGTCGTAGCCCTGCGTATTACCGTGCACATCGCGCGACGCTATCCTCCTCTCCCATCACCTTTCAGTTTTATATCGTTCTCAGGGTTAAAGATTCGGTTGAAAGTTTGATGATCAAAACTGTTCAATTATACACCAACGGACTTCTACAGCTCAGTCGAAACGATGGGCACCTTCGCGTTTTTGAGCAAAGTTCGGGCCGAGTGATGGCGGAGCGGCATCAGGCTAATTTTGGTTCTCATCTCCGTCGTTGCCAAGTCGTTACAGCTCGTTGAGCAGCGCAACGAGAGAGAGCTCAAGTGACCGTCACTTGCGCTCTCTCCAAGTCTCCACAAATTAACCTTTATGGCGTTGTGTTTCTGAAGCCGTTGCTTTGCCAATATCTGGCCCGGTGATGTTGTGAGCCATCATTCTGACAACGAGCTCCTTTTGTTGTGGGAAATGTGGCGGCGTCTGTTGCCCAACATGGTAGAAGAGTAGCGAGGAATGTAAATTATATTGAGGGATGGACGGTGGAGCGGAGTGAATTATTAAAATTAGCCGTTCCACCATCACTCGGCCCGAACTTTACTCGAAAACGCGAAGGTGCCCATCGTTTTCGACTTAGCTGTAAGTACTTATGTGGAACTCTTCGGGAAATCTCAGTGTCAACCCCTGCTCATCCTCATAATGATAATACATAGGGACTCTATAGGACTCTATTCTACTCTAAGATGCACGCTGGAAAACAAGTAATCTCGGCCGCTGACAACGATGAAACTGCAAGTTTCAGCCTGAGTTTCAACGCTATTCTCATCTGCTGAATCTTGACGTTTCGGCGACGTCAATGATGATCAAGATTGTTCACTCAGACTTTGATTATGCACGCAGCGTTGCAATCGTGCGCCGATTCGACATATTTATTAATAAAAGAATTAGTCGCCGCCCTGACTTCAAGTTCAGCTTTTCCAATGTTCGATTATCTTTCCTCCTCATTCCTCTACCGCGCTGCACTCCTTCCGGCGGTAATCTTCGGGGCTCTCACTCTCTTGTTCATTTTCCTTTTTTCTGTATCGAGCTTAAAAGCTCAGAAAGAGCATGCCCGTGTTCCTTCGGACCTTCCTTGGGTAGGAAGGCGTCAGGAGCTCTTCGGTTCCATCCGGGCGAACTGGCGCGGACTGGTCAAGTCTATCCCACTTTATCTGGAGGGTTACGGTAAAGTCAGACCAAGCCCACTCGTCGTTGCGCTACGACTCATTCACTGGAACACTCAACCCGGAGCTGTTAGAGGAAATTGAAGCCTCGATGATTGATCTCTTCGGCGCGGACGGAGAGACGAGAAAGGTCAGCGTCTACAATACCATGGGCCGGACCGTTGGAAGGGTCGCCAATCGTGTATTTGTGGGGAAAGAATTATGTGAATTGTTTCAAACTCGTTAATTGCTGCAGGCTGAACGCGAACAGGCTCCAATGAGGAACTTGTCATGTCTGGCAATGAATTCGCCCAAGCAGTTTGCGTCAGCGGCGTGATTCTTCACTTTTTCCCCAAGTTCATGAGACCGTACGTTCATTGGATTTCTGACTGATTTTCGATCCTGATTCGCCTTATTGTTCAGGGCAATCGCTTGGTTCGCCACCATCTCCAACCGTCGCGCCTCTGGAGTGGCGATGAAATATCTGAAACCACTCATTCACCAGCGCATCGTGGACATGAAAAGCAAGGCCGCAGACCCGAATTATCCCTGGGAGGAGCCCGTACGTCCGGTGAGCTATACTGCATGCATTGTGTCTGAAACGTTTTTAGAATGATTTTATTACCTGGATGGTTCGCGAATCCTTCAAACGCCACACCGAAGACGAGACCTCTGTCTACTCCCTCGCTTACCGCATCGTTCTACTCACTTTGGCGCAATCAGGACGACTACTATCACCACCACCAACCCACCAACGCAGTGCTCTACATCTGGAGCGTACCCGCTTCGCAGAACGTCGTCACGACCCTCCGCGAGGAGGCGGAGCGTGTATTCGCGGAACACAACCGTGAATGGACCAAGGCCGCGGTCGCGAAGCTGGTCCGACTGGACAGTCCCATCCGGAAGAGTGCGCGTGTTTCCAGCATCGGCGGCTGTGCACTGGCTCGGAGGACCAAGGTCGACGTTGCGCTGCCCAACGGACTCATCATCCCCAAGGATAACTGTGTGGGTGTTTCCCTGGACGGTATTCACTTCGACGAGGAGTACTACCCCCGGGCACGCGAGTACGACGCGTTCAGGTTCTCCCGCCCTCGCGAGGAGGCCACCCTGGCAGAGAAGCCGCGCACGAACGAGGATCTCCTCACGACATCCGCGACGTGGCTACCCTTCTCCCACGGCATACACGCGTGGTATGTTAATCACAATTCAAGTGTCATTAGACCATCTGTTCTAACCTGAGTCTGTAGCCCCGGCCGGTCCTTCGCGGCCAACAACCTCAAGATGATTTTAGCCCACTTGCTGATCAACTACGACATACAGCCGTACGCCAACCGGCCCGCCAATTTTTCTATGGGAGGTTTGTCGTCCTCAGTCACCTTGAAATATATATGCTGATGAACTTCGAACTTCGACAGACATGCTCGTAGTACCCAGGGGCCGAAATGTTGATCAGGAGGTGCGTAAAGGCATAGAGTAAATGTCCAAGTAGCATCACTGGATTCTCGCCTGACATTGTCTTCACAGTTACCCATCCAAATTGGAACGACAACAATAGTATTTTTTCCCACGGTTCGAATCAGTTCACCGAACCCGGCTTTAAGCCTATGTTCATATCTATGGATCTTCAGTATACCTCAACGACAGGAAATCCTCCACCTTTGGACCTCGCGAACCTCAGATACGTGCGTATAAACTCGCGATGTCGGTCTGAGGATATTCTCTCGAGGAAGTAACTTTCAGTTTGCGACCAGGACGCATTGACGGTCTCTAAGTATCCCCCGTCTGTCATTGGTCTGCCAGATCAGAAAACCGCTCAGTTAAGGACATTAGGGCCTGACACCTGTCAAAGTGGCCGATTTCGACCTGGATTTCACTCCAGATTTCATTCGCGAGCGTGACGGTGCGTGATGAAATCAACTCTGCTTGCTCAGAGAAATCAAACGAAATCGGATTTCGGCGTCCTCGGTCTCTTCGAATTTTTGATATCCATCAAACACGCCGCTCACTGTTGCCAACTTGTTGCCAGCTGTTGCCCAGGGCGCGATCTGTTTCGTATTGCTTTACTGGTCCTAAGCGGTTAGTCGTTGTCACGCAGAATAGCACATCGGACCGGCGATCACCGGACTACTTCCGGCGCCACTTGATTGCTACTTGATCTTTTCTTTCATCTCACTTGTAAGTACAATGCCTCGTCCAGGTTTCGGCATGGAGGGATTCATGGGAATCGGTGGAGGAACCGTCTCCAAGGAATCAGAAGCCAAGTGGGTGTCTTTAACTTTCAACCTTTCCCTTGATAACCTTGTGATAATCGCGAATCGTTTTGGAATCGTCAGCCTGAAGCGCGGGCAGGAACTCCTCGAAAAGAAGAAACCAGACGAGGCACTACCGTTCTTGCTCAAAGCCATGGAAGACCCAAACAATCTCGACGCCTGCAGCTCCGTCGCCATGATGCTGCCTCAAGAGGCGGCCATCGAGCTCTTGAAGCAGGGGGAACTCAAAGGTAGATGGACCCGATATTGAACGCGTTGTGGTGCTGAGTGTGTATGTGAGGCCGCGCACACCTACACCGCGTTCTGAGCCCGGACTGTTTCGAGCTCACCTGCGAGTACGGCGCCCCGCGATTCTGGGGTATCCTCGAAACGCGGCCTTACATGCGTCTGCTGGGCACTCTCGCGCGCGCATACGTCAACGCAAAACGCTGGGACGAGGCCGTGTAGGCTGTGAACCACCATCTCCTCGCATTTGTCTTTGACCCGATGACACAGCGCGACAAACATCGAGATCCTGCGCATCTGCCACTCGGATAACATGGGCCAGCGCGCGTGGATGGGCGCACTTCTGCTGCACGCCGGGCGCCCCGCGGACGCGCTGTACTTCACCCAACGCTGGCTCGAGTGCGACGAGACGCCCCCAGGCAGCGGCATCGACTTTGGTCCCCCGCGCCGCGCGCCCCTCACCGCCGCGCAGCTCCAACAGGTCAACAGGTTCACCGACCTTCAGATGATCTACTCCGCCGCCCTCGCCGCCTTCACCCTCGACGGCGACTCCGAGCTCGCGCGCCAGTACCTGCACGTCGCTGCGCAGTTCCCGATGGTGCTCATCAAGGTTCTCGGGCGGTTCAAGGAGCGCGGTATGCTATGTATAAACCATTTCCGGGTGTCGCGCTGAGACGATGACAGTCGACCTCGACGCGCACGCCACACGCGGGAAAAACGGCGCGGAGGACGCGCGCGACCATCTGTGGCTCGCCCAGGACCTCTGGATGCAGGATGCCGTGTGGAACTGGGTCGACAAGGATCCCGTCGTGAGGGAGCACGTGCTGCGCGAATGTAGCGACCCAACGTGCAAGAAGAAGGAGGAGCGCATTGGGCAGTGGCAGAAGTGTGCGGGCTGCAAGAGGGTGCGTGTTGCACGTCAGCGCGTTACTGAGATAAAAAAACATCTTCCCTAGGAATGGTACTGTTCGCGCGGTTGCCAAAAAGCACATTGGCCGAGCCATAAAGTCCCGTGCAAGAGGACGCAGCAGTTTGCCCGGCTGATGTTTTAGGTGGGGTGCAGCTGGCAGGTTCGGTAAGCTAACGCGGTGGGTAGCTCAGCGCGAGTTACATAAGCGAGATACGGTGCAAAACACGAATTGGCATGAATTCTACTTGTCTAAATAAAGAAACTCGTCGTCAAGGTGTCGCATTCAATCATCTACACATCGAAACACACTTCTTTCTAGCCGGCAGCGGCCTGCGGGACGTCTGGAAAGTTCGTGCTTTGCCATGGGGAGACGCACCAACTCGACCTTGATAAAGATAATAGTCTGGATATCTCTCTCTTCGTTTCCAGTTTGTCCGAAGGGAACGAATTCCGGGTTCATTGCATGACTGTTTAACACACTTAACACGATTTACAACTTCGTCATTACCGGTAAACTGCCGCAGGTTCCGTCCGCATCGCCGACCTCCCGGGTCGATGCCTGTATCTGACCTTTGGGCTCACCCTCGACTTCCTCCTTGACTTCCACCAATTCCAATAACGCTGCCTTGGATGGCAGCAAGTTTTTAGCTGCCGCGTGCTCGTAAATCTCGATGCATGCCTTCCAGAAATCGTGGGGGGAAAAGTTCGTTCGTTTCAAATATTTTTCCAATGTAAGTCTATGCTTAACAACCCCTGAGCCGAGAGATCAGTTTACACCCCATATAACGTCACCATGAGACGCACCTGTTACCGGTTTCTGACCTGCCGCCGGTTCTTCCGGGATACAGATAGTACGCAATGCATCCTGATCGCTCGCGCCGATGGAGTGAAGCTCTTGTTCCATATCTGAGATAATGGTTAAGTTTCAATCTCGGAATATAACTCATGTATCATCACCTGAGTGCTGGTTCAGAGCCGTCTCGGCGATATAGTTCGTCGCAGCCGGCTCATGGTTAGACTGGTTACCAATAAGATTGGTCACAAATCGGTACAAGTCCTCAAGGACCCGAAGCGCGTGTAGCTCTTGGTGGGGAAACGCTTCGTCGGGGGCAGGCTGTTGAATTTCGCCGGATGGATTGAATTGTGTCTCCATAGGCCGACTCTCAAATTCCAATAGGGCGGCGGCTTTCGCATGGGGTATGCAAATGCTGGGGTTTTTCAACAGCTCCCTTCGGAGACGATGAGAATCAGTTCATTGACTGAAGCAGGACTGAAGATCACGCGTATCATATCAAACAGATTATCACTTTCATGAAGTCCGGATTGCGCAGGGGTCCAGAGAGGGTGAAGGATATCTGGGGTCCAGGGAAGGTGAAGGATATATCGAACTCTTCGTATTCGAGAGGGGTGTCCATGTTTGTATGGATGTAGCTCTCTACCCGCACTTCTTATACTCCCGAAAACAAGGACTCGGGTCACGAAACAATAAAGCTATGCGTAGAACAAGGTGCTCAACTCCAGTATAATTGAACATAAGATGTCACCCCCGATACATGTCGCAACGGAGGAGAACAAGAGCTTGCCGAATAACAACAATATAAGTGTGGCCACTTTCTTGTTGTCCATTTATAGCTCAGGGCAATTTTGGTCATCGATTCACACCTCAGTTTATAGAAATGCAAGTCAAACAGCCGAAAAGGCGTCCCGGGGCGCGTCTTGTCCGCGAGTGGGCTTGTTGAAAGTGCGATCAGGTCTTTCCCACGGTTCAACCCGGCTTACGCACACCGAGACAAATAATGTGCTACATCTCCGCGTGCGGGCGAACCATGCTGACAGTCCCTCGAGGCGGACTCTTACACACTTCCTGCATCGTCCCACGGACCCGGAAGCTCGCAGCCTCGGCAGCCACATGCCAGCATGCATTTATTGCAGAATCGGACCTCCGACAGAGATTCACAAACTCACCAATATTATCAACAAGTGGGAGGTCTAAAGCATCGCCCGGTACCATAAGATGTGCACCGGCTTCATCTTGAATACCCAGAAAACTCATGGGTTCGGGGTCGGGTGATTCCTTTGCTCGCTAATTTTTTCTCGTTCGCAAGCTCCACTTTCGCTGTACAATCACGCGACGACGGTTGTACGAAGAGGATCTCGGCAGGAATAACCAGACGTAGGGTCTAGTGGCCGTGTACATGGGTTGAATTTTCCAAAGATCCAGTGGAACCCGCCGATCACAGAGGCGGAATATCACTGTAGGTTTACTGTATGTTTGAATTCGATCCCGTGAACCCGAACCCGAGCCGGTGATTTTTGATTTTGTGAACCTCGATAGTGAGACTCGGGACAAGAAACCTCCAGTTCAGGACCGTAGCTCTCAGAAAAACCGCCTTGATGTGCATGAACGGTTCAAATTGCAGGGCCGTAAACAACTGCCTGACAGAAATGATATTTGGTCTGCGTATCAACATCGGCTTTTCTGGTACGAGATAAAGTCCTTCGCGTGGTCTTAAGTTGTCATGCCTTGCAGTTCGCCAATACCAACTTGACATAGTCGGCCATGATCCGATGCGTCTCCTTGGATGGGTGTCTAGTAAGGAGACGAAAATGAGGGATGTAAGTTACACTCCGCCCAGAAAGAGCAAGGCACACTCACCCAGGAAGCCAGTAAAATGCGTTCAATGGCGTCGAGCACTCCCCATCCAGGTTCGTCTGCGCGGCGTTCGGGATGCAGGCGCCGGCCGTCTTGTAGCCAAACGCTGCAAAGCCGGGCGACGTCCCCAGGACGCCATCCCAGATGGGTGCGAAATCGACGAAGGCGACGTTGAGGCCCTGCGCGCGTAGTGTGCTCAGACCCTGGAAGACGGCTTGCTTCCACGCGTCGCCGGTGGACGTGTGTGACCCGCGTCCGTAGTCATCCAGCACGAGGATGTTCTTCGCATTGGTGGGCGCCGCGGCGAGCCGTTGGATCTGCGCGAGGAGATTGGCGGCGGCTTGGGGGAGGTGGTTTCCGTCGACTGTGGATGCGTGTATCAGCCCAGATCCAAAGCTGTCCATGCAGAGCACACGCACGCTTAGAAAAACCGAAGTCGCTGGAGAGTCAAATCTCCGCATCAACTAAGATACGAAGTCGAGTACTAAGGCTTACTTGATTCCAAAGAAGACGGTGTAGAGTGTCGTGCTCGGATTTAGGTTATTATTTTGGCTAAGGAAGAGAGCGGCTATGACCATTCGCGGTGTTAGCCAGCCAAACCAAGTTATCTCAGAAGGCCACCTTGTTGTAGGAAATCTATCGTGCCGCTGCCAGCGCTCGGCCAGAGAGTCACATTCACGACTGCGCCAGACACCTTCGCTCCACTGATTAGCAGGGCATAATTGGCGAGGAGGGATGCGCGCACAGCGTAGTCCTTGATTACTGCACCCAAATCGCTTGCGACACCTTCGGCCCAGACAGGCCCATCTGTTGGACGTTGGCCTGCGCGGGGGTTTGTGCCATTGAGGATGGCCGGCAGAAGGGGACTGCCATCCCTGCGCCCACCATCGGTATATGAGTCCTACTTGCGCCGTAGTGGCGCTGATCAGGTATGCACAACTACAAGAAACTGTAAATGTTGCACACCCCAAAGGCGACGACTGCTTTTATCCCGGTCGTTACAATTCCTGAATTAACGTTGGTGAAGGTTCCTCCAAGCTTGCCGCACGTCGGTGTAATAGCGAGGTGGACGCCGTCGTTTGTCTGCCGCGGCACACGTACGGCCGCAACGACAGACATTGACAAAAGAGCGAATCTGCAGATTGAAGTGGTCCAATATTTGGGTACCATGGCGTGATGTTTCGTCCGAGTGTACACTCTACGCTCTTCTTTAAATGCAACTCTCAACTGCAACCGTCAACCGAGGATACGACGCGCCGGGACGGCCGGCTCGTGGTTCGAGAGGTTGAAGGTATGCCCTTGTGATCGTCGCGGTCCGTCAATCTAACACGGGACTTCGGGCCAATCAAGGTTGAATCAAGGAGGGTCGGGTTTCGAAAAACGGATGTCTTCTTGCGCCACTTCTGGTGCCCCCTCTGCCAGGATTACATGGTCGCGCTGTCGGGTGCCGTGCGCACCGCTGCCTCTCCCTCTAGTACGTCTACCTCTGCATTGTCTTCTTTGGCTGCCGGGATGCGGCTACCTCTATGTCTACAAATCCTCCTACCGCAAACTCGACTATCTCCCACTCCGCATCTTACCCCCCCCCCCCCCCTCATCCCCATCAAACTCTACCCGCGCCCGCGCCTGCGGCGCTATCTCTATTTCTATTCTGCACTTACTAGCTCAACAGATTTGACTGCTCCTTTTCGCGGTCCCAGTACTCCTCCTCCTCCTTTTCCTTCGACCTCTCCCAACGCCCACGACACCGCCGACCACGCAGACACGGACGCCTGCCCCGCGTGCGGCGGGCACGCAGGCGCGAGCGCGCAGGTCAGTGGGAGCGAGAGCGTGACGCTCGTGTACCTCGGGAGCCTCACGCGCGCCCCGGGCCTAGAATGTCCTGACACTCTGATGCGATGTTGATCCTTGCATGCACATGATCGTATCCTCCAATTCTGGAACATATTAATATCAGAGCTGGTCATGAGGGATGCTGAGAAGCGCTCACTTTCTGGATTGAGGACATCTTCGTCGATTTCCAGACGCCAGTTCAGGATCATCATAGAAGGGGACAAGAACCCTGGGATATCTACACCAAGCGCAATGAGTTCTTGGTTCAACATATCGTCTAGGGGAGACCGCGAGCGCGGCTATCATTATATGAGGCAAGTACCTTCGATTCTGAGTCCTTCTTTGTGCGGTGGTGAGTTCCGGAGTAATTGCATTTATTTCCCTTTATTTTCGGGAATATCGTTGAATTTCTGTCGAGCATTGTAATATTGCAGGGGTTCCTCGAACTTCCATTCGATACTCCCTTTGAACCAAATATTCTGGCGCATCGAAAGCCCCAGCGCTCTTTCGCCTCCGAAATCGACCAGTATACTGGAGGGAAGTATGCAGGTAAGTGGAATGGGTACCGGCGGCGTTCCAAGAAAGACTTACTCTGACAAAAAGTGATTTCCAATTAGAATGATTGGGAAATATTCCTCTTGGCATGAAACGTAAGATCCATGGCTGGCCAGGGTGGGCATTTTTGTATGCCGGTCTCGTCCTCCAGATGGATATTTAGGTCTTGATACCTCCTACCCTTCGCGCCGATCATTCACTACCACCCAAAAAATTTCTACACTCAAGGCGGATATTTTTACGCTAAAACCCACCTTTGTCTACCAACGGGGTTATGTGCACACTACCCCCTATTACCTTAATAGCAAAGAATAAGACCACTTCGGACTTTTGATCTTCATGTTCTGGCTTGCGTGGAGAACCCGCCCTGCCAGTTTATTGTCTCTGATGAGACTTCAGGGGTGCTCCCCTGCAGAACTGGCGCTTCGAGCCCAGCCGACTTTCACCTAAGGCTGTCGCCGACTACGGTCATCAGAGTAGCTATCAGCCATGTTCGTGTTCAATGGGACAATGATATTCGTAGAGAAAGTCTTTCAGCCTATGGCAGCAATATTATCCCCCCAATTAAGCTACATATTTAATGTTCAGAACTTATGTGCTAAATCGCTATTAAGAAGAAAAGTCCGGGTAACAGCTGTATCGCTCATCCTGAGCGCCCTGCCATCCAACTACAATGGCACATGAGAAATGCAATCAACAACAGTGTCAGTGGAGCGTACCGCAGTGCCAGCAATCCAGCAAGCCATTATGATCACTGGAGAGAAAAAGCCAATCAGTCCTGATTCTCGGACCAAACACTTCAAGCCCGCTCACTATTTATGCTTGAGAGCCAACAAGCGGGGGTAGTTATCACCCCAGAACGCGGTCTCGAAGTCTGGTTCGTAGATGAAGACCTCGTTCTACGGTTCAACATTGGCATTGTCTTGGGGCCGGGAGGAACATGAAAGGTCGTACCATGTAAGCCCCAGAGTCTGGCGCGAGATCTCTCAGAGGCTGGGTGAGACTATCCACCAAGCTGAAGACCTCCTGCTTCTCCGCTTCAGTGGCATTCCACGAGACCTCCGCCGCGAAGACAACCTATGCAGAAGCGATAAGTTTTCTTTCTCCTTGGGAAAAAGAAAGGTCATGTACCTGCCACAAAGCCTCTCTCCAAGCCGGAAGTACGCTAGTGGCGCCTTCGGTATGATTGTATAGGAGAGGAGTGACGGCGTTGATTTGCGGATCTACAGTGGCAAACGGGATCATGGCGCCAAATGCATCGAGAAGCTGCGCCTTCGCGGTTTCGTTGGAGAAGATACTCGTCGGTATGAGTCGGGTCCCCAGAACGGGGTGTACTCCGACGACCTGGCAGGATATGAAGATCAGCAAACACAGGACGCGTACATCACGGCTTGGAGACTGACCGCTTCGGCTGCAGGGACATATTTCTCGAAGAAGGCAAAGAACGACGGCAGTTCCTCGATCACGACGCTGCCATTGAGCGCGAGTGCATAATCAGACGCGTTCTTCATTGACTCCAGGGCTTCCTCGTGTGTGAGGAGCGGATTAACGCTGATGAAGCTGTTTTGGTACATGTGTCCGCCCCAACCAGCCTCACTCCATTCTACGCCATTGTCAATAATTAGCTTGAGGAAGTTCCGTGCCGTTTCCTCGGTGCTATTGAACGATACCGAAGCCCTGGTACATATGAGCATTGCATTGACTTGAGACTCTTGCTTGAATGAACTTACACCTGAAGCGTCAGCTGTGGAGTGGCAAGTGTCGTCGACTCCAGGACCACACCGAAGGTCCCACCTCCTCCGCCTCGCAAGGCCCAGAAAAGGTCCGTATTCTGGTATTCATTGGCCGTTCTGTAGACGCCATCTGGGGTCACGATCTTGAATTGTAGCTGTAGGAAACCGTTCGTGAGCAAAAGGGCCTTAAGAAACAAGTGTATCTTACTGCACGGTCAACACCGAGCCCAAGGGTAGGTGTCAGGACACTATATCCTGCGCCCTTGAAATGAGTCAGCGCCGCTAGGAATGGAAAATCAGAGGGGGTAATACCATGAGCCAGCCGCCACTTGCACCAACGGTGGGATGGTACCCTCCCACAACGGTGACGTTATGTTCATCGGCAAATTTGTACACGTCGAACCATTGAGCACCGGCCTTCAGAGATAGAAATCAGTCCAAGGACACGTTGAGAGATGGAAGAAACATACCCCGAGAGTAATTGCAGTATAATTGACATCAGCCTGCCCGCCTTCTGGAACGAACGTCGCATTATATGAGATCTATCGGAATGTTTAGCGCTCAGCTCGAAGATACCTACGCTAGAGTGCGTACGAACATTGTTCAGATTATGTGTCTGTACAGATTCATAAGTCTCGGAACAAATTGGAAGAGAAGCAACCGCACCCAGAGGGCCAAAGAGTTCTTCAAAACAGAGCGCCCGATGAAGTCGTGACCAGTGTTCTTGATTGAAAGCAGAGTCCCAGTCGAATTGGCGAATGCGAACGCGTGCTGGACGTCTTCAGCACTTTCAACCGCGAGCTTACAGAACGAATGAGGAAAATGTTCGATAGCGAGCTGGAATCCACTTACATATGCCGAAGAAAGGCTCCCTATCTCGCACTTTTGAGTCGTCCAAGGCGTGGGGTCTGTAGGATCCTCGTAGTTGAGAACACAACCTTGGTCGGTAGCAAAACATGTTTCCCAGACAGGCTTAAGACACTAGTAAGCACAGGCACACGACAAGGAAGAACGAACAGGCTACTCACATACATCGTCGCCCCGTAGACGTCCCCACGGAAAGTCGAGTTGACATAGTTCTCCTGAACGTACTTGCACGCGTCCGAGGTGCTATCCTCGTAGCACGGTTCTGAGATGGGACGTGTTTCGCCGAGACGACCACCCAAAGTCGCGTTTAGAGAGGCAAACTTGGAGGTGGGGGCTGCGTCCACATGATTTAGGGGGATGAGCGTCAGAAGAAGGGCAGATATCATGGTTAGTTGGACTTTGAACAGCTCGAGAGTGGTGCATCATATAAGTACTAGTCATGGCACGGCTGGTACGGCACTGGATTCACCTCCGTCGGAGAGAAGAGCGGAATAGAGCGTAATCACGTTTATAGATAGATATGTGCTTCGGTGGAGGCGGCAGGAGGCGGCCCAAGCTTGGTGTAATGCTGTGTAATGATAATTTTAGAGCTTATGATCGTTGAAAGAAGTCAGTCGGATTTGGGCGATTTCGAACCAGGAAGGCCCTACCTACAAGGTCGATCCTGCGGTCTATCATGCTCTGAAAGAAAAAAGAGTACCATTGTAAAGAATTGGGCAGACGATTCAAAGACTTGGTATAGATGGACGCGAAAAAGTAAGCCGTAATGCTCCACGTAGCAAGCGTGGCGCTCACTCACCGTGTAAAGCGGAGGAACTGGACGAAAAGCACTCCAATGGAGTGATCGGCCCAGACATCCCAAAGGTCGCGGTGATGCGTCGGAGCGAGCGGCCCAAGGCTATTTTTAGCTGCTGCCGCAGCAGAGTGGCGGTGTACCCCCGCATCACTGGCGCCCTCGCAAATAACTTCTTCGTTCCATTAAAAATGAGGTATTCCACCCATTCCACAATGTAAACCCGGATCATGATACACCCCTGTTGGCGTCATTTATTCAAACATACGACTTCGCCTTGCTTGATGGTCGGTCGCCGGATTGCACCTACCTCCAGATCCTCACGGAATTCAGCAGGATCATCTATCACATGGACAGATTGTGGGGAGCCGGAGATCCGCGGCCTGATCATACACCAGCAAGCTGGCGTTCAAAACTCCACTGGGAGCCTGCTGGAGCACTATGTTCGCCTCCATTGAGTGGATGCCAGAAGTGTCCAATCTGACTCCACTGGACAAGTTGGGACCATTAGTGCGTAGTTTCATTCCATCCCATCGTAGTCCAGTGCTCGGCGTCAAACATGGACGTTTGGTGTCGCATCTACGCCAGTAAACAATCGAAAGAGGTGATGCGATTCGGCGGAAGATCCCGCGAGATCATATTCCGATGATCCGATTCTTATCCCGATACTCCCGACTTGCCCCATTATTGGAAAAGAGTCAGGTTCCTACCCAGCCACGGTTTCGAGGATAACAATCTCAGTAGTGTAGTTTTTAAGCGGATACAGAGGAAATGGACTGACCGGAAATTTCGGACCGAGTTATGCGTGATGTTCCTTGTGACTTCAAGTTGGGGGTTATCCTCTCCACGGCGGCTGGCGGATAACACATACAAATAGCATAGCCACAATGTCGAGAAATGATGGAGAAAGTCATCCAAGTGTTTCCATCAGGCAAAATAAAATGGCTTGGGTTCATGGGAGCGTTTAATTATACCCACGGAGTGTTTGGGCAGAGTCTTGGGCCAAGTGAATCTGAATTTAAGACTCTCTATAGAGAATACCGGTAGAAACCGGTATTTCTTGGGACTGAGCACGAGAAAACATGTATTACAACGAAATAACCACCTAATATCATTCATGTATCATATTAAATGCTGTGGCAGCATCCAAAACATTTTTTATACCGGTGTCTGAAGCCGCAACAAATTATCGGGGTGTTTTCTCGACGCTGTGGCTATGCTATTTGTATGTGTTATCCGCCAGCCGCCGTGGAGAGGATAACCCCCAACTTGAAGTCACATATAACACCACGTGAGTTCAGTCACACGTCAAAAATAATCCCATTTCTCTATATTTAATTGTAATACCGCTACTGAGATTGTTATCCTCGAAACCGTGGCTGGGAAGGAACCTGGAAAAGAGTTGCATAATTAATTCTTGGTGCGACGACGTTACATACATGATTATCCATTACAAGTTCAAATAAAAACGCTGTGCAGCCAGTAAAGTAACATATCGTGTTCGGGTCTCGGTACAGTATCCCCTCCCTCCCTCCTCCTCGCCCTCAGAGGCTACCACCGCACGCTTAGGCGGTCAATGGCACCGGCACCCAACCGCGACGCACCTCCTTCCACGCCCGCAACCGCGCAAGGCTCAGCGCACGCGCGCGCATCCACACGTCGTCCCCGCCGTACGCGTCACCAGTGTACGCTCGCCCATACTCCGCCTCCTCCGCGTCGGTGGCGTGCCCGTGCCCGTGCCCATGCGTGGCGCCCGAGCACTCCGACTGCGCGCGCCCATGCGTGAGTCCGAGTCCGTGCGCGTGCCCATGCGACGACGCATACTCCGAGCGCGAGCGCCCGTGCCCGTGCGACGACGCATAGTCCGACGCCGCGTACATGTATCGTACCCCGGCGATCGTATACCCCTCCTCGCTATCGCTCCCCTCGTCGTCCCCCTCGGACCCCGCGTATGCATACGGGGCCGCGCCAAACGACGACGCCTCCGACCCCGACGACCCCTTCTTCAGCCGCATCTCGCACGCCTTGGACGAGGACGACAGCGAGTCCGACGACGCCGACGACGACAGCGTGCGCTTCTCTTCTTCTCCTTGTTCGTGTTCGTGTTCGTGTTCGTGTTCCTCTTGTTGCTGCCCCTCCTCCTCCTCCGACACGAGCGACGCAGACGACCCCACGGCCACCAGCGCCCACGGCCGCGACGACGACGCAGACAGCGTCGCCGACAGCGCCGGCTCCCTCTTGCGCTCCGCATTCCTCGGCGCCCACGTCCCGTACCCATGCCGCCCTTCCCACATCGCGCCCGCCCTCCCCTCCCAAATAGCACCCGCCTTCCCCTCCCAAACCGCCCCCGCCCGCCCCGGCGTCGACACCGAGCGCGGAATCCCCGCCTCCTTCACGGGGCTCATCCCCCCCGCCCCCTTGGCACCGGCAGCAGGCGCGCGCCCCCCGCGCGGCCCCGCAAAGCGCGTGAACACCCCGCGCGGCGTCGACATCGAGCGCGGCAGCGCGGGGGCAGCGGTGTCCGCGAGAGACACAGAGCGCGGAAGTGCGGCCGACGCCGATTCCGAACGCGGGAGGGCGCTCACATTCGTAGTCGTCTTGCTCTTCGTGCCCGGGTGCGGAGCGCGACAGGCACGCGCACGCCCGCAGCCGCCAACACGCGCACGACGTCCGCGTGCCCGCGCGTCGTCTGCATACTACGGTGCGCATACGTGCAGCGCAGCTGCCTTGTCGACCACCTTCATTGTCCTTGCCTTTTCCTTACCTTTCAACCCTACTCGAACTACCCTCTCGTAATTATGGTTATCTTCCTACGGTTCAAAGGATATTATGGTGTAATCTATCTGACACTCACTTCGCTCAATGTCTCGAGCGCATGCAGTCGGCTGTCGCACCAGCTATTATCTAGCTCAACTTAACCTAATAACTTAAATTTTCCGACCGGGTATCTCGACGGATATCGACTTTAGGCTCGGTCGTAATGGTATACATAGCTTCTCGCCGTTTCGAGTGCGCTCTACCTCTAACTCTCGTAACGAAAGAAATCAGAACTCCACGCGACTCGCCCCCTTATTCCGAAATTGCCAAGAATCATCACTCCACAGCTGATAAAGCATCTCCAAACGCCCCTCGCTCACGAGTGGGTGTTCCAGTTGCACGTTGAAACCGATCAGATCTTTCCCACAGTTCAACCGAGTTTGCACACACCAGGACAAATAATGTGGCGACCATCGGGGCGCCCACAGATGCGTATCCGCAGCGGAAGGGAATAAATGACGCTGTGGGGCTACTAGGGCATCACCTGTAGCTCGAAGTGATGCATCCCAAATCCATTGCAAGACTAGTTATAGAAAATATCCAGCAAGCTCCTTATATTCCGGTGAAACGGTGCAGTGGCGTGCAGCCGTGAAATCTAATGCTAAATGAGTAAGACCTCAGTCTTAACTCAACCCAACACCAAACTCCAACAACTAACAACAACCAACTCCTGCTTTATCGTATTTATGTTCGAGGGGGTAGGTCAGGCGTATCGACCGTCAATTTCAATAGTGTGACACTGGTTTGCTTTGGAAAGGTCCTCAGAAGGGCTTTCAACAGGTTTAACAGCCTTTCGGCAACAGGTGTAGATATTCTACTAGTGGTGCACAAAACCGCAATTAAATTGGGATTTTGGCGAAGGACAGCACCGCTGGGTAGCTGACTGATTTTACAAGTGGCGGAGGGGCAACTCAAGACGTTCCGTACGCCAGGAGATGGTTCCGCCAAATGGTAAGGTTTTTCCTGGAGCTCAAGATAATTCCTTTGTGTGTGGCGCGACTACAGAGTAGTGGCGCAAGCTGAATGGCGTGGGTTCCGATGGCGCAGAGCAACTCAATGACGTTCCGTACGCCACCAGCTGGTTTCCACCACACAGAGACCCAAACAGTAACGGCTTTTATGGGAGGTCGTGGTCCCGACCTCAGTGTTTTGAATCAACCACGATTGTCAATGAACAGCGCGGCTATGAATAGCTCTGCAACTGAACAAGATGGATGCCGATGGCGCAGAGCAACTCAAGGACGTTCCGTACGCCGATAGTTGGTTTCCGCCACACAGCAACCCCGATAGGAATGGACTTTGGCGTATGAACAGCGCGGCTACAAATAGCTTTGCGACTGAACAAAGTGGCGGGGGCCGAAGACGGAGGGACAACTCAGGCTTACGCCAAGGGAGTGTGTGCGTCAAACGGGATAAGGACCAGAGGCCTTATAAGCTGCTAAGAGCTAGGTGCCATTAAGGGGGGAGTTATTCACTGTCTAACTACTAATTTACATGCGGCTTTTATACTATGAGAGGGATTGATCCCAACTAACTAAGAGAATGATAAGCGGTCTTTACAAATGATGAACTGATCTGAAGCGAGATATATCCTGGTAGTTGGGCAGACTTAGAGGTGTCTGCCTGGGTATTATTTGATGGTGTGGCCGCCAATCACCTGCAAGTTCTGTTTAAGCCACCTCTGCTTACAGTCTCCTCGCGTAGACTCGGTTAAGAGTGTCCGCAGTCCTCCGCAGTCTGATTAGTTGATGGGCTGACTGAGCCTTTTATTATCTCTTGGCACCCAAGTTCAGTGACCACCAGCTGCTTTTGGATGAAGTCATGTGATTGGTTTAGGGCCGGTCTATTACAGGTGGCGTAGCCTCTGCGCCAAGTTCAAGTGGCGTAGCTTCTCCGCCAAGTTTTAAGTGATGGCGTGCTCGCACATTATATCTTTTTACGGCTTTGGCGTGACTTCATTTGGCGTAACTTCGGACTGGCGCAGACTTGAGCATTGTCATGTGACATAACTGGTTCATTTCTCCCCTCCGCCATTATTCCATTGGCGGGCACATCTTTTGAGTTCAGCTCGCAAGCCGAATACTATTATTCTGGTGGCACATGTAGCACTTTGTAGGTTCCAAATCAAATAGCTTTCTTGTTATCCTTCCAATGTCCCTTGGTTGCCTCGTGCCCATATTGACATCGAGCTTACTGCACAAAAGTACAGCTTGCCGGATGAGTCCTATGGCTAGCCAGTGGGGTTGAGTCCGAGTCGCAATCTCTAGCTTTGTATGAAAGCCGCAATGGCATCCTCGGTCTCCTTGGTTTATTACTAGTTTGCAGCACTGCTAACGGCTTTTTAGTGCTCAGTTCCGGGAATGTAACTAGCACCCTGTGTGTCTTACGCCTCCCTGCCATAAGGCTGGAAACATGCAAAAGCAGTAATTTCAGGGGTGCACGGATGCACACCCTATCATCTCCCCTTTTCAGAGCTACTGACTGTCCCCAGTCAGGCGTAAGAGGTTGCAATTGCCTTTTTTGTCTAGCGCCACAGCTCATAAGACCCAGCTGTGTGCCTTCCTTGCTATTCTGTCCTTATTTGATTCCTACGCCACTCTTCCTTAGGGCGGAGACCAGTTTTCATTTTATTCTATTTGCGCGAGCCCACTTGCTGTGCCCACAACAAACACTTTTGCATGTACGCCACAACATAAAATCCATTTCAGTATCCAGCACTCGGCGTGAGTTCTCAGAGTCATCTGCGAACACTTTTGCTTCTGGGTGCGCCACCCTTCTCCCTGTATCTCGTAGAGGTGGTACCCAGAGTCCGAAGTTCTCATGTCTGCCATTTAACAGTTTTACAAGATGGCGCAGGAACTCCAAAGCTCTTTCATCCTTCCGCCATATTCCTTAGTCACTCCCAGTTTCTTGACCTGGATCATAGCACAGAACTCGCTTTCCGCATTTTTGGCGCTGCGAGTTCTAAGCTCTCATGTGCGCTATTAACATTCTGTTTACCGGTGAAGGTTTTCCTGGTTCTCCGCCATAGGTGCCTGGAGTCCGAAATACCAACCATGCTCCTGCCAAATCAATTCTTTCAGGTGGCCTCCGCCAAGATTTAAATCTCTCATGTTTCCGTCATACTGTGTCATTGCTCATGGTTCCACCAGAATTACCTTGCTACCTTGTTTCCCATGGCTCCGCCACCATAGATTGATACCCGGAGTTTGAAGCTCTTAAGATGCCTCCGCCAGATAAACTCCATCCCACGGGGCTCCGCCAAGATCACAACTTTTTCATAGCTTTACCATACTCACGCGGGTACCTGAAATTCGGATTTCGCCACAGCCAATCCGCCATGGGTCAATTATAACATCTGTCATTTCCAGTTGGCGGAGGAGTCTGAATTACATTTCTCCGCCAGAATTTTCAGCCTCTCCCTCTTTCAGAGATCTTAACCTGGTCCTGATGAAGTTGAATCCTTCCGTTACTACTCATTAACTTTATTCCTCAGTACTTATGTCTACGCCAACTGTGGCTGGCGAACAACTATTCTTTATCTTCTCGTCAGCTGGCTTCCTCCGCCAACTCCATATCTGTCACTTCATCTTGGTTGGGGCCCGCCCTGCTGCGTTGCTTGTGTTTAACCCAACCACCTATATTTTTGGGATCTGAATCTGGGCTCGGGGCTCGCTTTGCCTATCTGGCGCCACGAGTCCGAAGCTTTTATGTCTGCCATTATCATCTTGCTACTGGTAAAAGTCGCTCTATGCTTCCGCCATAAGTGCCCGGGGTTCGAAGCCCTTAAGATGTCTCTGCCAGCTAATCTCCTTCCCATGGGGCTCCGCCAAGATTGCACCTTTCATAGCTTTACCATACTCGCGTAGGCACCTGAAACCCGAAGTCCACCACAGCCAATCCGCCATGGGTCAATTATAACATCTCATATCCAGTTGGCGGAGAAGTCTAAATGGCAGATCTCCGCCAGAATTTCCAGCCTCTCCCTCTTTTCAGAGATCTGAGCTGTGACCTGATGAAGTCGAATCCTTCCCTGACTGCTCATTAATTTCATTCCTCAGTACTTGTGCCTACGCCAACTGTGGTTGGCGAACAGCTATGCTTTATCTTTTTGTCGGCTGGCTTCCTCCGCCAACTCTGTATCCGCCACTTCAGCTTGATTGGGGTCCGCCAAGCTGTGTTGATCATGTCTACGCCAACTACTTATATTTTGGGACATCTGGATCCTGGCGCGGACCTTGCTTCCTATCTGGCGCCACAAGTCCGAAATTCCTATGTCCGCCATTATATTGTTAGCCTACTGGCGAAGGTCCTTTCATGATTTCACCATGGCGCGGACCTTGCTTCCTATCTGGCGCCACAAGTCCGAAATTCTTATGTCCGCCATTATATTGTTAGCCTACTGGCGAAGGTCCTTTCATGATTGCACCATAATTCATTCCCCTCCCCCTTTCAGAAACTTCAACCGTCCTCGGTTGAGGTCCACAAGTGCTGAGGTGGATTTCCATCAGGTAACCTATCCCTGGCACACTACTGCGCTCTTATTGGTCGCCACCTTCCTATCTCCTCCTTGAAATTAGTGGGACTTTTAGGTTCGAAACGTTTGCGCCATGTAAACGAGTGCCTTTGGCGCAGCATGTCTGGCGTACCCATTTCCAAGCTTTTAGCACCAATGATGCTGCTTACACTTTCTACGCCAAATTCACAAGCCCTGGCAGTTATCCACATGAACAACCTTGCGCCAACCTCCAAATTCACTCTCTTTCTCTCTCTGTTTCGCCACCATGATCTACTTTATGTGCAGGCCTGGTAATCATTTGAATCCTTATTCATCCGACTTTCATTCCAGGGTCACCCAATAAATTGGGCTTATTGGCGTACAGTCTACTCTTTGGTTGGACCAAAAATTGTAAACCATTGGTAGGCGAGAGCTTCCTTCCACGTAATGCCTTTATTCCCGGGCGACCATATCCTAAACCAATTTGTGGCTCATGAGTAGAACTAATGGTGGCGAGCAGATTTGTGACCATACTCGTCCGCCACAAGCTTGCATGAGGGATTGCCACAAATCTTCATTGTTCCTTGTAGTCTCAGTTGTGCTGATGAATCGCCACGCGTTGGTGCTCCATTGCATGCACCATAGCCTGGTTACGCACCAGAATTCCTCTTCCTCTCTTAGCACCATTTTCTTATTCTTGTGTTACTCCAAGCGGGGGCAAATTAATTGGCGTAGGTTGCTGCTAAACCAGTTGCCTATCCCTTTGCCCTTATATCCTATCCGCCACTTGCCTCTTCAGATTAACTAGTTGAACTTGCATGGTCAACAGTGACTGGCGTGCTCATTTCCAAGTTTTTAACACTCACGGTGTCGCCTACACCTTCTACGCCAAATTCACAGGCCCTAGCATTTTATGCACATAGACATTCTTGCGCCAACCTCCAAATTCACCCTCTGCTTATTTTTTCCTTTTGCTCCGCCACCAAAATCCACCTTATGCGCAGGCCTGGCAAGCACTCGAATCCTTGTTTGTCTGAGTTAAATGACCTTCATTCTCGGGTTTTAGCAACTGAATTAGATCTTATTAGTGTACAGTCTACTCTTTGGTTAGAGCAAAAAAATCGTAAATCATTGGTGGACGAGTGCTTCCTTCCGCGCAATGCATTCATTTCATGCTGACAATATCCCAAATTGATTTCTGGCGCATGAGTCAAACTCATGATGGCGAGCAGATATGTAACCATACTTGTCCGTCAAAACTCTCAGTCAGGATTGTCACAAATCTTCGTTATCTTCACATTCCTTGTATTTCTCAGTTGTGCTGGTGATTCATGGTCCTCCATAGCCTGCTGACCCAACAGAATTCTCCTTTTATCTTTCAGCAGCATTTTCTTATTCTGTTTTTACTCCAAGCAGGGGTGATATAACTGGTGTAGGTTGCTGCTAACCAGTCAATTATCCCTTCGATCTTGCGCCATCTCTGCCAATTCCTTCTTCAGATTAGCTAGTTGGACTCGCATAGTCAGATTTCATCATCCCGGGGGTCATAAAGGTCCACCTCGTTCTGAGTATCCTCAACATTGGCTGGCGTACTGAAACTAGCGGTGAGGCCCGCCACATAATTTTGGCTAGCCTCCGCCATTGTTTTCTGGTGATATTCCTCCACCATATCATGGCGCGACTGCCCCCCTCTGGGTGCAAACAAAATAGTACCATCTGGTAAGCAATCTTTCCCGCCAATGACTTTGATGCTTCCGTCTTCGATCTGCTTCTGGCGATACTCGCAGAATTGCAGTCTATGGCCCGAGAACTGACAGTAAAAACACTGATCGTTCGGGGTCACTCCTCTATCTGTGGCTCTACTGGTGTTCTCAAACGGCGCTGCTCTCGAGGAGGTAGGACCTGTTTGTTGGACTTCGAAGAACTGGTCTAATATAGCCCATTGTGTGCTGCTCTTCTTATCCATTCTTTCCGTTCTTTGTACGACCCACTGGCGTATCTCCTCCATGCCGTCCGCCTGCTTCTTCAGTAATAAGTTCATTACTTCATCAAACTCGTTTTTAATGCTGTTCCGTTCGCCAGAAGCGATCATCGAGACGCCTGCGCCAATGGTGTATTCACCACGGTCTGCACTTCCTGCAGACAAAGACCGCGCCACTTGAATGACATTGGCGAACAGGTACCTTTCATTTCCTTTATCTTTTATGTGTTTGGCGTGTGCAGCCACAGCAACCACATCGTCTGCATCCACTGGCGTATGGTCGAAGGCAACTTCATCCATATCCAATCTATTCCATATCCTTGAAGCAAACTCCTCCGCCAGCTTATCTATAAACAGCGCAATCGCTGATTTATTGGTTAACTTCTGGGGCATCAACTTCTGTACTTCGACCTGTAATGGTCGGACCAATTCCAATAGCTTATCCTGATCATCTAGCTCAATTCCATGTTTTCCGAACTTCGCCAAAATCTTGTTCAACATTGCTATAGAACCTTCTTTCGAATCTCTAACAGAGGGGTAATGGTTGATTACATCCTTTAGAAACTCTTCGTGGCTTCCTTTGGCGAAGGACGCCAGTCCCATCCACTGCTCCCGTGCTTTGGAGTCGGCATACTGGACCAATTTTTTATTTTTATCGGCTTGCACCGTGTTTGCCACCTCTAATAATCTTGTCATATGATCCAGGAATTCCCGAAGGTCCTCTGGACAGTCTGACTTGAATCGAGGCGCATTTTTCTCCCATGGCTCAGGTACTTTGACATCGGTCATTTGTACTGAGTTCTGGTGTTTAAATGGAAAGGGGGGTTTTATGATTCTGGCGAACTGCGAGAGCTCAACGTAACAAGGGGAGTGTTTTGGGTTTGGCGGAGATTACTCTCCGAATTGTGGCGGACAAAGTTTGTTCAACTCGATGTGCCTGTGGTGCTTGCGCCAGTAGGTTTCTGGCCTATGTGACACAGCGCTCCGGGGTCCTGGAGCTAGGGCTCAACGGGATAAACTTTTATATCTTGCTCTAGAAGAGCGGGGGGAGCCAAATGTGTTGTTCAACGCGTCCAAGGTATTCCCAGCAAAACAATGCCTCCTTTTGAAACTGTCACCCCTCGCGGTGGGCTCCAGATGAAACGGTGCAGTGGCGTGCAGCCGTGAAATCTAATGCTAAATGAGTAAGACCTCAGTCTTAACTCAACCCAACACCAAACTCCAACAACTAACAACAACCAACTCCTGCTTTATCGTATTTATGTTCGAGGGGGTAGGTCAGGCGTATCGACCGTCAATTTCAATAGTGTGACACTGGTTTGCTTTGGAAAGGTCCTCAGAAGGGCTTTCAACAGGTTTAACAGCCTTTCGGCAACAGGTGTAGATATTCTACTAGTGGTGCACAAAACCGCAATTAAATTGGGATTTTGGCGAAGGACAGCACCGCTGGGTAGCTGACTGATTTTACAAGTGGCGGAGGGGCAACTCAAGACGTTCCGTACGCCAGGAGATGGTTCCGCCAAATGGTAAGGTTTTTCCTGGAGCTCAAGATAATTCCTTTGTGTGTGGCGCGACTACAGAGTAGTGGCGCAAGCTGAATGGCGTGGGTTCCGATGGCGCAGAGCAACTCAATGACGTTCCGTACGCCACCAGCTGGTTTCCACCACACAGAGACCCAAACAGTAACGGCTTTTATGGGAGGTCGTGGTCCCGACCTCAGTGTTTTGAATCAACCACGATTGTCAATGAACAGCGCGGCTATGAATAGCTCTGCAACTGAACAAGATGGATGCCGATGGCGCAGAGCAACTCAAGGACGTTCCGTACGCCGATAGTTGGTTTCCGCCACACAGCAACCCCGATAGGAATGGACTTTGGCGTATGAACAGCGCGGCTACAAATAGCTTTGCGACTGAACAAAGTGGCGGGGGCCGAAGACGGAGGGACAACTCAGGCTTACGCCAAGGGAGTGTGTGCGTCAAACGGGATAAGGACCAGAGGCCTTATAAGCTGCTAAGAGCTAGGTGCCATTAAGGGGGGAGTTATTCACTGTCTAACTACTAATTTACATGCGGCTTTTATACTATGAGAGGGATTGATCCCAACTAACTAAGAGAATGATAAGCGGTCTTTACAAATGATGAACTGATCTGAAGCGAGATATATCCTGGTAGTTGGGCAGACTTAGAGGTGTCTGCCTGGGTATTATTTGATGGTGTGGCCGCCAATCACCTGCAAGTTCTGTTTAAGCCACCTCTGCTTACAGTCTCCTCGCGTAGACTCGGTTAAGAGTGTCCGCAGTCCTCCGCAGTCTGATTAGTTGATGGGCTGACTGAGCCTTTTATTATCTCTTGGCACCCAAGTTCAGTGACCACCAGCTGCTTTTGGATGAAGTCATGTGATTGGTTTAGGGCCGGTCTATTACAGGTGGCGTAGCCTCTGCGCCAAGTTCAAGTGGCGTAGCTTCTCCGCCAAGTTTTAAGTGATGGCGTGCTCGCACATTATATCTTTTTACGGCTTTGGCGTGACTTCATTTGGCGTAACTTCGGACTGGCGCAGACTTGAGCATTGTCATGTGACATAACTGGTTCATTTCTCCCCTCCGCCATTATTCCATTGGCGGGCACATCTTTTGAGTTCAGCTCGCAAGCCGAATACTATTATTCTGGTGGCACATGTAGCACTTTGTAGGTTCCAAATCAAATAGCTTTCTTGTTATCCTTCCAATGTCCCTTGGTTGCCTCGTGCCCATATTGACATCGAGCTTACTGCACAAAAGTACAGCTTGCCGGATGAGTCCTATGGCTAGCCAGTGGGGTTGAGTCCGAGTCGCAATCTCTAGCTTTGTATGAAAGCCGCAATGGCATCCTCGGTCTCCTTGGTTTATTACTAGTTTGCAGCACTGCTAACGGCTTTTTAGTGCTCAGTTCCGGGAATGTAACTAGCACCCTGTGTGTCTTACGCCTCCCTGCCATAAGGCTGGAAACATGCAAAAGCAGTAATTTCAGGGGTGCACGGATGCACACCCTATCACCGGAACGACTGCGGTGTAGATCTTCACACAAGCCTCCACGAATCGCTCGACTGATATATTCATGTTTTCAAAAATCTTCATCAGCGCGTTGTTCGTTCGAATTGAGGTTTCTGTAAGTGAAAGTCAGCCTAGCTTATATGAAGTTGGTATATTACACGAACCAACTATCAACCCTGGGGACAACAGCTCTAAATCTGTGTCCCGCGTCACTGGTTCAGTACCGGCGACTAGTTTACCTTCATTGTGCTGAGAACCCTCGTTGCAAAAGGGTTGCGCACTATCCACAGGGCTTGTTTGTGTCGCGCATTGAGGCTTGCTCGGATCTGAGTAGATAGGTCAGAGACACCTCAAATTTCATCGGCTGAATTACCTTCAGACTCTGAGCCCTCAGTTGCCGGAATGATTTCATCCGTGCCTTCTGGCTTTCTCGACTCTGTGTCAGTGTAAATGGGTCAGTGAGATACAGTTGTTTTGCGACTACATTACCTTCAGTCTCCTGGGAATCCGCAGTGACACACTCCGCGGTAGGCACTATTGTGTCATCTGTGCCTTCAGGCTTGCTCGAGTCTTTCTGAACAAATGGGGGAGGGAATGCCAAATTCAATCGTGTAGATTACCTTCAATGCTCCGCAGATGAATATTAGTCAACTCCATTAACCGGTTCAGGTTATCCGAGAAGGTTTTCAGGTTCTCGCTGAATGACCCATCCGTGGAGTCCGCGTCCGAACTTTCATCCATCCCAATGATCTGTTTGAAATTCTGGACATATTTTGAATGGGTCTGTTTCAAGGCATCCTCGACCTCCTCGATTGAAGAATACGAGTACCCTAAGAGCCCATCTCTAATGCTATTGAAAAGAGGCAACTCTTCACGTTGGATGTGATATTCGCGCCAGGTGGTTTCGACTGCTTGGGGTTCCATTTCGTGTGATGGAAAACCTCTCGCGCAGCAGACTACTTATACGGCGAGGAACAATTGCAATCACCCGAAATAAATCTCTTGTGCTCATAGAACAAGGATGGCCACAGCACTTGATCCCAAGAAGAAGGCATCGGCCTGAAAGAATTGTGGCCACACTACGGCTATCAGAATCAGCCGGATCCTTCCCACGGTTCAAACGGGGCATCGCACACTTATAGTGTGGCCACCATTGGTCTCGCCCACAGAATGGAATAAAAATTGAGTCGGATGGTCAGCACGGTTCAAGGTTCCATTTTTGGGAGCGCACAGCCATTGTAACAAACGAGATCCTGACAGATCTTATCCGCTTCCATTCACCGTCGATCCAGTCTTGTTCATATTCAGCTTGTCTGGATGTGTTATTTGTGTGCCTCCATCTCGATCCGCCGGAATCAGCTGAAATCTCTGTGGAGTACATCGAGATTTCGAAGCCACTGTACATTCGTACCTGATCGTCATTCAATTCCTGGGTCTTCCTGCCATCCTCGGCGTACGTACCAGTCTACGATTCCAGATCTCAGCGCCTCCGATTCAACCAAGCACGTCGGATCCTTCGGTTCCGACACGACCGTTCTGCCGTTCTCCGACGTCCCTATTCTGCGTGCGCATTCAGTGGCGCGTGTGATGTAGATAGAAGCATGCAGAGTCATAGGAGCACGGAGCAGAACACGCGTCTACAGTTACTAGTAGGAGAGTGAGGCTAATGTATGCATCACGACACCAACCTTGCGTCTCCAGACTGAAACCACCGCTGTAACAACACACAACTCGAAGACACAAACCGTACCCGGTGATTCTTCAGCCCCTTAGCCGTCGTGGTCAGTGCCGCATGCCAAAGGGCGTGGGTACTAGCGTGGTTCGTGTTCTCCAGCTCGATTTCTTTCTGATGTTAATTTGCTTATATAACTAACAAGGTTGGAGAGATACGGACCACCCGGTAGCATAAGGTATGCATCTGCATGACTTGTAATGGTGAAGAGTGTAAGCAGAAGGTCCCCGTTCGATTCGGGGTCGGGTGATTCCTTTTTTGCTCCCTTTTTCCTCTATCTCATTTCACAAGTTCAATCATGGCCTATATAATTACCAAGTGGGAGGGATAGGAAACACCCGGTAGCACATGGTGTGCATCTGCTAAAAATCCCAGAAAAGTTTGATGAGAATTTAGCAGAAGGGTCCTCGTTCGATTCGCGGTCGGGTGATGGGGGCAGAGTGAATTCTTTTTCTAGTTTCTTTCTGATGTTAATTTGCCTATATAGCTAACAAGTTGGGAGAGTTAGGAACCACCTGATAGCATAAGGTGTGCATTTGCGTGGTTTAGATGTTGGGAGCGTTGTAAGCAGAGGGTCCCCGTTCGATTCGGGGTCGGGTGATTCCTGCTTCTCCCTTTTTCTTCTATTTCATTTTGCAAGTTCAATTATGGCCTATATAATTACCAAGTGGTAGGGGTAGAAAACACCCGGTAGCACATGGTGTGCATCTGTTAAAATTCCAAAATGGGTTGAGAAAAATTTAGCAGAAGGGTCCTCGTTCGATTCGGGGTCGGGTGATTCCTCTTTTGCCCACTACTGTATTTCTCTATTTCATTTCGCAAGCTCAATTATGACCTATATAATTACCAAGTGGGAGCGATAGGAAACACCCGGTAGCACATGGTGTGCATCTGCTAAATGGGTCAATGAGAATTTAGCAAAAGTCCTCGTTCGATTCGGGGTCGGGTGATCTATTATGTAACACCCTTTTATCGTTCGCAGGTTTGAAATTTTTTTAGCTATATAATGAACAAGTGGGAGGGTAGAGGAACTACCTGATAGCATATGGTGTGCATCTGCTGGACTTAAACCCATCGATCCATTCGTAAGCAGAGGGTTCCCGTTCGATTCGGGGTCGGGTGATTCATTGGTCTCATGGTTTTTTTTTCGTTTTTCAGTTCAGTCTACTTGCCTACGTATATAGCCAACAGGTTGGGAGGGGTAGGAAACACCCGATAGCACGAGGTGTGCATCTGCTGGACTTAGACTTGTAAATTCCCGTGTAAGCAGAGGGTCCCCGTTCGATTCGGGGTCGGGTGATATTGGTGCCAGAAGCTCATTTTTCTCGTTCGCTCTTCTTCTTATTTTTTTTTTCATTCGGTCGCGGGCTAAGATCACGCAGGGTGGGCGGGTTTGGCGTAGAGGGGGAACTTGAATAGCAGGGTAGAGGGTTTGTTTTTTACTCTATATTTGGGTACGACTACGAGCACGAGTAAGAATACGGGGAGGAGGGAAAATGGATGTAATTGAAGGGCGGAATGCGCGCGTGAGCCTACGAAAAGCGAGGGTTTAAGTTGAGTGATCGAAGTATGAGTATGAGCGTGAGCATGAGCATGGGAACCCTGATGAGAGGTGAACGTAGGCGGATAAAGGGGAAGGGAAGCGGGACGTGTAATGAATTATAATGAAGTGGGCGGGCAGTAGCTATGGCTACCGTGGTGGGGTACATAGTAGGTGCCGTCACGGCCGTGTCGATGGGAATCAGGAAAGACGCTGAGGTGGGGAATAAATAGTGCGAGTCGAGAACATGGTGGATATTGCTGGCGGGGTTGTTGGCAAGCGGGGAGGTGAGCGCTAGCGTGAATTCAAAGGGAGATTGGGATTCAGTGCATGCGCGGGATCCCACAGTGGTACTGAGAATAGACATGATATAGATGGAATTAATAGAAAGGCAGTGAGCTGGTTACGCTGAGATGTGTATCAGGCGGAGATCCACCGTGGAGCAATAGTAGCTAGCAGGAATGAAGCTTGCAGGTTCCCAGCGGTTTAACAATAGGACATTGCGACTAATAGACAGAGGCACCGAATTATCGTCGGATAAGAGTAGAGTCGACAATGTTGGCGCTTTAAAGTAGAATGCTGTTGTCGCAGATTGTCGTTTATTTAACTCGCACCGTTAGACCGTCTGTCTTCACATGAATGAGGTCAGCTGGATGGAGCTTGCATTGGAACAATTAAGTGGGTCAGGTCGGTTGAGTTGGGAAAGTGTTGGAAAAAATATTCATACCAGCCCATTCCAAGCCGATGTTTCGTCTCTGTGGTGTTCTGTACTCCTAGCCATGCACGGGGAATAGATGGGGAAGCGGGGGAAACCCTGAGTCGGGACCAATCACTAATGAAACATGACCGCGCTAGCAGAATCAATGGTCGGGACAGCCATGGCAGGAGGACCAATATTTTGACCCCATGCTCTCCCGCAGCTGTCTCTGGACCCAGTGACTACGAAAATCCACTGAAAAGTAGGTGCAACCCCGGAGATGTGTTGACATCTCTGAATATATTCCTGAATAATGTGTAAAATGCCCGAACTTTCTCAAACCTGCTCGCAAGGTCGGCGCCCTGTGTATGCAGGAGTGCCCCGACGAGAGATAGAGGTCAGGGGAGACCCCGGAGACGTCCGAGCCAGCATCAAAATTTAGGCGGGGCAAGCCGACAAACTGACAAAATGGCTTGTCCACCCAAATCCAAGCCAAAGCTAAAAAAAAAGTCATTTGGCGCAGGCGCAAGCCATTTTTGCAAGCCGAAAACATCATTCTCGGGGAAACAAGGATTGGAGAAAACAAAACGCCCTTACACGATTACCTTTCCTTAATAACAAATGAGAACAAGGGTTGCCGAAAAAAAACAATCCACACCTTCTTATTCCGAACTGCAGCATTTGACATATATGCACAGCGTGTAGTTGTTTCGAGGTATGAGCCGGCGCTGTACATGGTGAAATTGCCAAGAATCATCACTCCACAGTTGATAAAGCATCCCCAAACGCCCCTCGCTCACGAGTGGGTGTTCCAGTTGCACGTTGAAACCGATCAGATCTTTCCCACAGTTCAACCGAGCTTTCACACACCAGGACAAATAATGTGGCGACCATCGCGGCGCCCACAGATGTGTATGTGCGGCGGAAGGGAATAAATGACGCTGTGAGGCTACTAGGGCACCATCTGTGGCTCGAAGTGATGCATCTAAATCCATTACAAGACTAGTTACTGAAAATATCCAGCAAGCTCCTTGTATTCTGGAACGACCGCGGTGTAGATCTTCACACAAGCCTCCACGAATCACTCGACTGATATATTCATGTTTTCAAAAATCTTCATCAGCCCGTTGTTCGTTCGAATAGAGGTTTCTGCAAGTGAAAGTCAGCCTAGCTTATATGAAGCTGGTATATTACACAAACCAACTATCAGCCCTGGGGACAACGGCTCTAAATCTGTGTCTCGCGTCACTGGTGTAATTAAGCAATAAATCCCGGCGACTAGTTACCTTTGCTGTGCTGAGAACCCTCAGTGCAAAAGGGTTGCGTACTAGCCACAGGGCTTGTTTGTGTCGCGCCTTCACCTTGCTTGCTCGAATCTGTGTCTGAGTAGATAGGTCAGAGACACCTCAAATTTCATCGGCTGAATTACCTTCAGACTCTGAACCCTCAGTTGCGGGAATGATTTCATCCGTGCCTTCCGGCTTTCTCGACTCTGTGTCAGTGTAAATGGGTCAGTTAGATACAGTTGTTTTGCGGCTACATTACCTTCAGTCTCCTGAGAATCCGCAGTGACACACTCCGTAGTAGGCACTATTGTTTCATTTGTGCCTTCAGTCTTGCTCGACTCTTTCCGAACCAATGGGTCAGGGAATACCAAATTCGACCATGTAGATTACCTTCAATGCTCCGCAGATGAATATTAGTCAACTCCATTATCCGGTTCAGGTTCTCCGAGAAGGTTTTCAGGTTCTCACTGAATGACCCATCCGTGGAGTCCGCGTCCGAACTTTCATCCATCCCTGTGATCTGTTTGAAATTCTGGACGTATTTTGAATGGGTCTGTTTCAAGGCATCCTCGACCTCCTCGATTGAAGAATACGAGTCGAACAAGAGAGCACTTGATGGCAATGACTGTGGTGAGCAGATGCAATCCTTCTATGGGGGCTAGCAGACGTACCCTAAGAGCCCATCTCTAATGTTATTGAAAAGAGGCAACTCTTCAGGTTGGATGTGATATTCGCGCCAGGTGATTTCGACTGCTTGGGGTTCCATTTCGTGTGATGGAGAACCTCTCGCGCAGCAGACTACTTATACGGCGAGGAACAATTGCAATCACTAAAATAAATCTCTTGTGCTCATAGAACAAAGATGGCCACATCACTTGATCCCAAGAAGAAGGCATCGGCATAAAAGAATTGTGGCCATACGTAGGCCACACGGCCATCAGAATCAGCCAGATCCTTCCCACGGTTCAAACGGGACATCGCGCACTCATAGTGTGGCCACCATTGGTCTCGCCCACAGAAGGGAATGACAATTGAGTTGGATGGCCAGCACGGTTCAAGGTTCCATTTTTGGGAACGCACAGCCATTGTTACAAACGAGATCCTAACAGATCTTATCTGCTTCCATTCACCGTCGATCCAGCCTTGTTCATATTCAGTTTGTCTGGATGTGTTATTTGTGTGCCTCCATCTCGATCCGCCGGAACCAGCTGAAATCTCTGGAGTACATCGAGATCTCGAAGCCATTGCACATTCGTACCTGATCGTCATTCAATTCCTGGGTCTTCCTGCCGCCCTCGGCGTACTAGTCTACGATTCCAGATCTCAGCGCCTCCGATTCAACCAAGCGCGTCGGATCCTTTGGTTCCGACACGGCCGCCTCGCCGCTCCCCGACGCCCTCATTCTGCGTGCGCATTCAGTGATGCGTGTGATGTAGATAGAAGCGTGTAGAGTCATAGCAACAAGTGGGGAAGGCTAGGAACCACCCGGTAGCACATGATGTGCATCTGCTAAAAATGCCAGAAGGGGTCCATCAGAATTTAGTAGAAGAGTCCTCGTTCGATTCGGGGTCGGGTGATGGGGGAATATAGTGAACCCTTTTTTCTCGTTTCTTTCTGATGTTAGGCTTATATAACGAACAAATGGGAAGAGCTAGGAACCAACTCATAGCATGAGGTGTGCATCTGCTAAAAATGCCAGAATGGGTCTATGAGAATTTAGCAGAAGGTCCTCGTTCGATTCGGGGTCGAGTAATCTGGTCCGCTCTACAACATCCTTTTACTACTCCGTTCGCAGGTTTGATTTTTTTAAACTATATAACAAATAAGTGGGAAAACAGGGGAACTACCTGATAGTATATGGTGTGCATCTGCTGGACTTGTACAAATCAATCTCTTCGTAAGCAGAGGGTCCTCGCTCGATTCGGGGTCGGGTGATTCCTCTTTCTCCCTTTTTCCTCTATTTCATTCGCAAGTTCAATTATGGCCTATATAATTACCAAGTGGGAGGGATAGGAAACACCCGGTAGCACATGGTGTGCATCTGCTAAAAATTCCAGAATCGGTCCACAAGAATTTAGCAGAAGGTCCTCGTTCGATTCGGGGTCGGGTGATGATGGAAGAGTAAATTCTTTTTCTCGTTTCTTTCTGATGTTAATTTGCCTATATAACTAATAACTGGGGAGAGTTAGGAACCACCCGGTAGCACATGGCATGCATCTGCTGGACTTGTACAAATCAATCTCTTCGTAAGCAGAGGGTTCTCGTTTGATTCGGGGTCGGGTGATTTCTCTTTCTCCCTTTTTCTTCTATTTCATTTCGCAAGTTCAATCGTGGCCTATATAACCAACAACTGGGAGGGGTAGAAAACACCCGGTAGCACATGGTGTGCATCTGCTAAAAATGCCAGAATGGGTCTATGAGAATTTAGCGGAAGGTCCTCGTTCGATTCGGGGTCGGGTGATGGGAGCAGAGTGAATTCTTTTTCTTGTTACTTTTTGACGTTAATTTGTCGATATAATCAACAAGTGGGGAGAGTTAGTAACCACCCGGTAGCACATGGTGTGCATCTACTAAAATTCTCCAATCTGTTCAAGAGAATATAGCAGAAGGGCCCCTGTTCGATTCGGGGTCGGGTGATTCATTCGTCTGTTGGTTTTTTTCGTTTTTCTGTCCAGTCTACTTGCTTACGTATATAACCAATAAGTGGGAAGGGGTAGGAACTACCCGATAGCACGAGGTGTGCGTCTGCTGGATTTTACTGAGGGGTCTTTTATGTAAGCAGAGGGTCCCCGTTCGATCCGGGGTCGGGTGATATGCCTTCTTATGAGAAGTTCTTTTTTCTTCGTCTTATTTTCTTATTTTCTTGGATTCGGTCGCGGGCTGGGATCACGCAGGCGGGTGGGTTTGGCGTAGAGGGAGAACTTGGAAGGCAGGCAGAGGGGTTTATTTTTTACTCTATATTTGGGTACGACTACGAGAACGAGTAAGAATAGGGGGGAGAGGAGAAATGGATGTAATTTAAGGCGTGAGCCTGCGAGATGCGAGTGATTGGAGGGGAAGTATGAGCATGAGCGTGAGCAGGGGAAGTCGAGGTTGAGTCTGATTAGAGGTAAGAGTAGGCGGATGGTGGGGAAAGAAGGGGACGTGTAATGAATTATAATGAAGTGTTTTAATGAGGGCGGGCGGGCAGTAGCTATGGCTACCGGGGTGGGGATAGTACATAGGTGCCGTCACGGTCGGGTCGATGGGAATCAGGAAAGACGCTAAGGTGGGGAATAAATATAAATAGCGAGGGTCGAGAACATGGTGGATATTGCTAGCGGCGTTGTTGGCAAGCGGGAGGTGAGCGCTAGCGTGAATTCGAAGTGGTGGTTGGGATTCAGTGCATGCGCGGGATCCCACAGTGGTACTGAGAATAGACATGATATAGATGGAATTAATAGAAAGGCAGTGGGCTGGTTACGCCGAGATGAGTATCAGGCGGAGATCCACCGTGGAGCACTAGTACTAGTAGTAGCAGGAATGAGGCTTGCAGGTTCCCAGCGGTGTAGCAATGGGAATAGATAGATAGATAGGCACCGAATTATCGTCGGATAAGCAGAGGTTGTTAAGCTGAGTAGACATATGCATATGCATGTGCCGAATTATAGTCGGTCTGGTAGTAGGCAAGACACGGGAGATTGCGAGGGAAGGTGCGGGCAATTTAAGGAGTGGGCGATAGACATGCCGGGCAATATAAGGAGCAAGCGAAGATGGTTAGATGATAGCCATTTAGGCCTTAGGCATCATTAGTGGGTGGTGTCAGTGGCGCCGTGACGGAATAACTCCTCGGGGTCGCAGATTGGCATAGAGCGCGACTAGTGGCAGTAGGCAGACAGTGGAATAGATGATGGGTCTACTGGATCCAGGGGTCGCCGACGAGGCCAGCGGATGGGTTGAGCTCAAGAGAGTGGGCGTTGAGCACAAGAGGCGGCGGGAACTTGTCAAGTAACCGGCGCAAATCTCTCCCTCCTCGACCAGATTGCTCGACACAGATGCTAGATGAATACCCACAGGAAACGCGGTAAATGCAAGGAAATGTGGGACCAGGATGGCTAAAGCGAAGACTCTGAGCTAGGCTATACACGTGGATGCCTCATGAAAGCGAGCGTGCTTAAACCGCGTTGCAGCTCCAAATCTGCTTGTCACCTCTTGCCTCCTCCCCTCATGGCCACCCCTGCCACTGCCAGAATACGCCGCAAGCCCGCGCCCGCAGTCGATCTTGATACACTCCTGCTGGCGGAGGACGCCGCACGGGCCGGCGGCGCGCGCCACTCGTTCGCGCTGTACGCTGCCCCGCCGCTGTCGCCCGCCCCGGTACCAGCCGCCCCGCATTCCCCCGGCCCCTTCCCGATCCCCTCCGCTGCACCCTCGCCGTCGCAGCCGCACTACACCCGTCGCCGCGCCCAGTCCGCCATCCCGCCGTCGCCGTCGGTCCCTGCGCCGACGACGCCGACGCGCACGCGCCTCGCACGCCTGCTCCTCCCACACCCGTCGCCCACGCGCGTGCGCAAGAACACCATCTCGAGCCCCGCGCCCGCCGCCTTCCCGCCCGGCCTCCTCCCCCCGGGCCTCGCCGCGCTCGCGCTCCCTCCCTCCCGCCCGATGAAGCTGCGCGACCTCGACCTCGACCTGAGCGTCGCAATCCCCCCCGCACCCGCCACCGCGCGCTCCAGCTCGTCCTCGAGTGCCGAGTCCGCTGAGACCGCCGACACCGCCGCGACGTCCCCGCCCGTGTCGCCCACCTCGCCGCGCAAGCTCCACAAGCAGCATGGGCCCGCGCACAAGCCCTCCGTGGTTTCCTTGAAGTCGAAGCTCCCACCGCTGCCCGCGCTGGTGCCCCCGAGCGCCGCCGCCCTCGCGCGCGCCGCGCACCTCCCGCTCGTCGCCCCCAGCGGCGTGCGCGTCCCCTTCGGCGCCCTCCTCGGCATGTCCGTTGACTCGCTCGGCATGAATGCAGGCGAGTCTGTGCGCCGCCGCACGCTCGTCGTCTTTTTGCGCCACTTCTGGTGCCCCCTCTGCCAGGACTACATGGTCGCGCTGTCGGGCGCCGTGCGCGCTGCTGCCTCTCCCTCTACGTCTACCTCTGCATCATTTCCTTCGGCTACTTCTACGTCTACGTCTACACATTTCCCTACCGCAAATTCGATTTCGACTACCCCCCAATCCCTATCAAAGTCTGCCCGCCGCGCCGCCATCTCTATCTCCATTCCTACTCTTACTAGCGCGGCCTCGCCTTCGACCTCTCCAACAGACTCCACTTTTCCCTCTCGCGGCCCCAGCACACCTCCTCCTTCGCCTTCTCCCAACGCCGACCACGTCGACACGACCGCCTGCCCCGCGTGCGGCGGCCACGCTCCCGCAAGCGCAAGCGGGAGGAGCCCGAGCCCGAGCCCGCAGATAAGCGGGAGCGAGAGCGTGACGCTCGCGTACCTCGAGAGCCTCGCGCGCGCGCCGGGCGATGCGTCTTCGCCCGTCGATGAGAAGGCGCACATCGACGTGCTTGCGCTTGCAGACGGAGCAGCCGGAGAACCAGGGAAGGGAACGGGCACGGAAACCGACAGCGACAGCGACATCGAGACGCGCACGGCGCGCTGGGCCGCGCGCGCGTGTGACGCGCTCGAGTGCGATTCTAGTGCGGCGCGGCTTGGGCTCGGGGTGCGTATTTTTCTTGCTTTCGCTTGTGGTTTCTGTGGGGATGGGGGCTACGCTTCCACACTTCTTTTACTTTTGCTTTTGTGTTACTCTTGCTCTGCCTCTTTTGCCTTGCTTTCATGCGGCGTTATCCGCTTTTGCTTTGCCTTTTCTTGCGTTCTGCGTTCTACGTTCTACGTTTTACGTTCTCTTGCGCTTTCGCATTCACACCTCCGTTATCCTCCTTTGCTTTTGCTTTTGCCTTCTCTCGTTCTTTTGCGTTCTGCGCTCGCTTCCGCTTTCTGCGTTCTGCGCCGGCCGATTATTTTCTCGTTTATTCCTACGTTTCCCATTTTTCTCTTTCCCTTCCTCCATCTACTGCGCCAGACCACCGGAGCTGATTTTCTTCCGTTTCGTTTTATAGGACTCGGTATCGGGCCACCCCGCGCACGAAAGCGATGACTCGGACGACCACCTCGCGCACCCCTCCCCCTCCCCCTTTCCCTCCGCACCCTCAGATGAAACAGACCCCTCCGACGAAACAGAACCAGAACCAGAAACGCACCTCCTGCTCGTCGCGCCGGGCGCGCACACGCTCATCGAGCGCTACCTCGCGTCGTTCGGGTTCCCCGCCGCGCTGCTCAACGCGGGCGAGGGGCTCTTGCGCGCGGGGGCGGGCGAGGAGGGTGCGGGCGCGGGGAGGAGGCGGGGGTTCGATTTGGGGGATCCGTGGGTGGGGGAGCACGAAGCCGCCAACGCGAACGAGAGGGACGATGACCCGACGGACGAGACCACCCCCGCCCACGGTCGACACAGCGGAGGCGGGCGCATCGCGAGCGTGCGCATGGTGGTCGACCCGCGGCCCGCGGAGGGGGTGTACGCCGCACTCGGGATGGGGTGGGGTGCGGGCGGCGGTGGGGCGAGCGGGCCCGTGCTCGGCGGGGAGGGCCACGGCGAGCATGGGGAGAGCGCGTTCGCGGCGGCGGCGGCAGCGCATGGGGCGCACTCGCCTGTGATCTCGATCTCCGCGTGTCGGGAACCAGAACCAGAACCGGCTCACGCGCACTTGGACGCGCTCGCGCTTGGCTTCGCGCACGGACAGGAACCTGAACTAGATCACCAAGCGGAGGCGGACGCGGAGGAAGACCCGCACGCGGCGCCGCAGACGTACGTTGCGCACAGCACGCTCGCGGGCATCGGCGCCGTCGTGCTGCGCGCCCTGCGCGCGGGGATGCCGGTGTGGGAGCGCGGGGGGGATATTCGGTTGTTGGGGGGCGAGTTTGTGTTTGAGTGCGGGGAGGGGTGAGTACTCGTGTTTTTTTTCGTCTTTCTCTACCCTCCCGTGGCTCGAGCTGCACTTCTTTCCTTCTTTCTTTCTTCCCCTGAGCAAGCTTGATGCTGACCAATTTCTTTTTGCAGCCCGAGCCTGACGCCGATGCTGCCCCCGAGGGCGACGCCGGCGCTGCGCTGCACGTACGCGCACCGCATGCAGACGACACGCGGGCACGCGGACGTCGTACGCGTGTTGGCGGCTGCTGGCGTGCGTGTGCCTGTCGCGCTTCCGCACCCGGGCACGAAGAGCAAGGCGACTACGAATGTGAGCGCCCTCCCGCGCTCGGAATCGGCGTCGACGGCCCTCGCGGACGCCGCCGCCCCCGCGCTGCCGCGCTCGATCTCGACGCCGCGCGGGGTGTTCACGCGCTTTGCGGGGCCGCGTGGGGGGCGCGCGCCTGCTGCCGGTGCCAAGGGGGCGGGCGGGATGAGCCCCGTGAAAGAGGCGGGGATCCCGCGCTCGGTGTCGACGCCGGGGCGGGCGGGCGTGATCTGGGAGGGGAAGGCGGGTGCTATTTGGGAGGGGAGGGCGGGGGCGATGTGGGAGGGGCGGCATGGGTACGGGACGTGGGCGCCGAGGAACGCGGAGCGCAAGCGGGAGCCGGCGCTGTCGGCGACGCTGTCGGCGTCGTCGTCGCGGCCGTGGGCGCTGGTGGCGGCGGGGTCGTCTGCGTCGCTCGTGTCGGAGGAGGAGGAGGAGCAGGGAGAAGGACTGGAACGCGAACACGAACACGAACACGAACACCACCACGAACAAGGAGAAGAAGAGAAGCGCACGCTGTCGTCGTCGGCGTCGTCGGACTCGCTGTCGTTCTCGTCCAAGGCGTGCGAGATGCGGCTGAAGAAGGGCTCGTCGGGATCGGAGGCGTCGTCGTTTGGCGCGGCCCCGTATGCGTACGCGGGGTCCGAGGGGGACGACGAGGGGAGCGATAGCGAGGAGGGGTATACGATCGCCGGGGTACGATACACGTACGCGGCGTCGGACTATGCGTCGTCGCACGGGCACGGGCACGGGCGCTCGCGCTCGGAGTATGCGTCGTCGCATGGGCACGCGCACGGACTCGGACTCACGCATGGGCGCGCGCACTCGGAATCCTCGGGCGCCACGCATGGGCACGGGCACGGGCACGCCACCGACGCGGAGGACGCGGACTATGGGCGAGCGTACACTGGCGACGCGTACGGCGGGGATGACGTGTGGATGCGCGCGCGTGCGCTGAGCCTTGCGCGGCTGCGTGCGCGGAAGGAGGTGCGCCGCGGTTGGGTGCCGGTGCCGTTGACCGCGTGAGCTTGCGATGGTAGCCTCTGAGGCTCTGTGAGCGGGCGAGGAGGAGGGAGGGAGGGGATACTGTACCGAGACCCGAACACGATATGGTTACTTTACTGGCTGCATAGCGTTTTTATTCGAACTTGTAATGGATAATCATGTATGTAACGTCGTCGCACCAAGAATTAATTATGCAACTCTTTTCCAAGAATGGGGCGGGTCGGGGAGTATCGGGATTAGAATCGGATCATCGGCATGTGATTTCGCGGGATCTTCCGGCCCCCTAACTTAAACCATGAGTCGCTTCTGTTTACTGGCCACAGATGCGGCCCCACGCCAACTTTGACTGCTTACATGACAAGAGAAATAATAAGGTTACATCAACTTGAAGGGAACTCGCCGCGACAAGAACCAGTTCGAATCCTCCCTGGCATTCCAGGAGCGGGAAATAAACGATCGTATGCGGTCAAAAAATGAGACGGGTTGCAAGCTGACACCCCGTGCAGAGAGAACCGGATTCGTTTTCATTCACCGCACGCATATGTCTCATTGCCCGTCGCTTAGCCCTCGCAGACGCCCTGATTCTCTTCAGAATTTCTTCCGGAGGTATATCCGCAACGCAGCTCCGGATTTTGGCAAAGTATGTCTTCAGACAAGCGCGCATGAATGTCTCCGGAGGTAGACCGTGGTCGTCCAAAATGTCTTTAATATGATCTGGCACGTTTGAAGGGGAGTTCGTGAGTCGTGCAGATGATCGACGCCTGCAATGAACAAACTCACATCGAGTGCCCGGGCGGTGGGCGATTTCGATATATCCAAGGAAATCACTGATTTCGAAACTCTTCATTAGGAGGTCCTCAGATATCACTGGTGGGGTCGTTGAAGACAGTGGTGCTCGACTCCGAATAACCGGTAGGGACATTCGTGCACCCACTAGCTTTCAAGACAATCTCTTTCGATGTCCTCCCAAGGCTAGACAGTGGTAGGAGCATCCAGGCACTGGGGGGAGACCGCTGTCAGTAGCCTGACCATATCCACTCCGGGAAATACTCGAGGTACGCACACAATAAACTGATGTCTAAACTCGGAGAGCATTTTTAGTTGATTTTCAGTTAGCTCTGCGGGCCCACTTGCGAGAGCTAGGTGTTTAGCCCGGAGAGACTCGTGTGAAATCTTCTTTTCTTCTGGATCCCATTCTTCCAAGAAATCAACGAGTTTGAGGACTTTTGAGACTCGTTGTTTAGGCGTGTCCCGCATGAATGAGAGCGGAGGGAGGGTGTAAGGAAGGGTGGACATGTTTGAGGGCCTCTCTCAATTTCCGCCCTACTTATATCCCCTATTTCGGAAACAAGAACATTTAAAATGAAGAGAATAATACAAAAGGTTGCGAAGTATCATTCATGTCTGAACAAGGGCTGCACAAAAAGTTCAAGCCATATTATTAGGTCCAAAATCTCAAGCCACACAAACATAAGGCCATGTTACAGTTCCCTCCGCTGTGGATATGCCCGGTGGCCACATTATTTGTTTCCGTGCGCTGCTTTGAACCGTGGGAAAGACTCGGCTGATGCCGATGTGTCCGGTGTTGTTGTTCTGTTTTCTTGTTCAAGCCAAAACAACAGTTGCCTTGTTCCACCTCACTGATATGGCAACACCATTCAATTATGCTGAATGCAGGGGACGTTATGGATTATTCATTTGTATTGTCCCAATCCTTGTTTCTGGGGGCATAAGTATCCATCTGGAGGAGAAGACCGGCATAAAAAATGCCCACCCTGGCCAGCCATGGATCCTACGTTTCATTCCAAGAGGAGTATATCCTAATCATTCCACTGTCGTTTGCTTAATTCTGTGAAATCGCGAAAAGTTTCGCGTCGTCACGTGCATGTCGGCAGACGATACTTCGCTGGGAGCGCGCACGGCTTTGGGACTGATTATGACTTCTTGATAGACCCCGCCACCGCCACTCAATTCACACTGCCTCCATCGTCTCCTCCGACCCTTTCCCGCGGCTACTCCCGTCCCCACACCTAGATCAAGCCCCCACGTCCGGATCCAGAAAGCGCAAATCTCGGAATGAAGTTGACCCGCGAATGTGATCCACACCGCGCGGCCCCGGGAAGTCCCCAAGCGGGCTGGTGAATAGGTGTGCCCTTTCTTTGCATATGCTCCTCTGTCCTTGCCGATATTATCCACTACTTTTAATCTTTACTCTGCGCACGGCGCAATTTGTGTATATTTATTGCCTAGTGTGTCGGGAAAAAGCTAGTCTAGTGTTTACCGCGGGCTTGTGTATGTAGTGCGCTGTTATTACATAATCTTAGGTAACCATTTTCCGAGTCGCGTCCCATTGAGTCCGTAGTAGTATATGATTATTCGATTTGGTTAGATTGGTGTCAGTACACTGTCAGTATGTAAGAGAAGTGGAAGAGTTGGCAAAAGCCCCGATGGCAAACAACCGGGCCGGCGGGCCGGCCGACAGCGTCGCATCAGGCGCGCTCGTCGGAGGCGTGGCAGTGCCGTGCGCCACCGGCGCCGGCAAGATCGCACGCAGGTTGAGCACGTGACTCAGGGGCTCGACCAAAATAAGAAACTTTGATTCAATTTGTCGCCACCTTAGTACTATAACAACTACAGAGAGTGTAAAGGAATAAAATTCTCGGTCATGGTAAACAGTTTATTTATCAATGGCCCAAGACTAGCCTTTAGGGTGCAGGCCAGTTAATCGCGAGCCGAACGTCCTGCACATTCGCGGTTGTTCATACGCACGCGGCATCGACGTCCGCGTTCCAGAGCCAGATCGCGTGCCGGGGCCGTCCCTTTCATCGAGGGTAGAATGTGCCTCTCGAGTGGCTAGCCGTCGTGGGCGGTGACCGGTGATGCAGCGCTTCGAGTGCACCGAGCGTGAAAAGCGGCAAAGGAAGTGCGGAAGAAGTACAAGAGAGCAAGGCGGAGTGTGCCGAGAATGTTCATCAGATGGTTCCGGTGATGTGCCATCACTGACACCGGGAGCGCATCAAGCTGATGGCGTCGAGCGGGGCTTATTTGACAAAGGCCTTAGACGGCGGGGCGGGTCGGCGGCCCGAGCACACATATTTACTTAAAAGAAGTATGAGTACGTATCTTCAAGAAGAGGAAGCTAAGTCGGATCAGTCCGAATAATCATAAAGCACTCTTCCCTCGCGTCCCATTGCACGGGAAACGTAATGTTCAGTGAGACTTGAAGATTTATGGCGCTTTATTATCTATGACTACCTTTCTTCCAATTCAGAATGTTAAACAAGCCCTTGAACCTATGGTGTAAAGGTCGCGACTTTTGTATGCAATTGTTTCGCCCAGAAACAACAAATGGTTAGAGTTGACCTTGAAATGGACTAGAAAAAAATCAGAAATCACCCAGAGCCTCGATGCAGCCTGGAAACTCGAATTCGAGGTACGGAAGGCTGCAGAGCAAAAAATACTTAAAAACAAAAACGACTGTTTGGCCCGGGTTCGAACCACGGCCTACCAAAACTTATGTAAGATCACGTAATAAGAGAGCACTTCATACACGACCCCGCGGTAACTAACAGACTCTATACAGCGAGGTACGAGCGTTTGTATAGAGCGTCTGTCTACGAGAGACTAGGAAAAAGCCTGAAGCATACCATTTGCTTCATCCCTAATATTAAGTATACGGTTAAATTCTACCCTTCTGGTCGTTGAGCCTCAAAGATTTGCTCCGTAACGGGAAGTTTTGGTGAAACAGAGCCCCCGTTATGTGTTACATGGTGCAAAAAATTGAAACGAAACGAAGCCAGCGTTACGCGTTACGTTTCACCCATACAAATAGGTACAGTAGTGCCAATTGCTGTAGCCCAAGAACCTCGCTCGGGGATACCGGGCAATTTGTTGTTCGAATTAATGTTCCGCATTGACATAGCAATGCCTCACAGTGACGCGCCACTGACGTGGTGTGCCGCACTATTGGCGCAGCAGTGCTGCACATTGGCACATCAGTGCCGCAGCGTTGACGCATCAGTGCCGCAGCGTCGACACATCAGTGCTGTCCTCTGTGTACACATGGTGCAATTTATGCCGGTGTTCTGATCTTGAAACTTTCTGCGCGGCGCATTCCATTTGGGTAATTAAAAAAAAAAAAGCACGGTCTCTTGCGTGCAGAGGGTTCATGAGCAACGAGATTGTAATACGTCAACGCAGTTCAATCACCACGTTGATCTACGGTGCAGTGAGAAGAGGCTGCGTCTCGATTCGCGAGGCTGTGGCTTCGATTCGGAAAAGGAAAGTTAACAGCAGTTGTGGCACAGGTTTAAGATTTCTCAGAAGCATTTCAGGCACGGAAAAGAAGCAGAGCCAAATCAATGAGTCTGAATCCAAAGGATAGACGAAACAAATATGTGCGTAAAGAAGTTCAAGATTGCATTGAAAATACGACTAACTGGTCATTTTTGCGGCATACAACAGTTTTTATTCTCTCGGCCTGTCCTCCCACGTTACTGTGAACATCAGATCCCGATATTGAATACTATGATGTGATCAGACCGTACATGTTCAATCTCCCACGCGGCGCTTCCGAATAATGGATGACTTGCCCTGTAGAAGTATATATAGGCTGGGATCTGCCAAGTTCGGCCCTCCGCCCACCATGCCTGTAACATTCAATGTCTCAACTCACCCCGCCAACGCGATGAATCGGCAAGGCGAGTACACTGCGAAGGATATTCTGGCCGCCGCCTGCAACGACCAGTATAGAAAGGCTGAGGAGATTCTCCAGTTCGGTTTCTCCTGCGGAGGATCGGAGTATGTGCCGAGGCAAAGTATCTGTCTGTGGCGAGTGCTGCTCATCCATTCTGTTCTAGGGGTCGTCAATTCTCCGCAAAGATGGCGGGCATCGTCCCACAAAATAACGGATTTGTGTGGACGCTTATCCAGGCGTACAACCAGCACCACGCCCTCGTGATCCGCCCCGACGATGTCTGGCTGACCATTCTGTCGCAGTTCAATTTCTTCGTCAACGCGCGCGCAGAGTTGCTCCGCGCAAACTTTGTCGCACACGAGGGCAAGACGAAACTCACCGTTAGGGCGAATGGTACGCGATATGATGTGGACTTTAGCTCGTTGGCGCGCCAGATGGTGGACCTCATCGACAAGAACGTGGTCGATCCGACACTGCGTGAATGGGTCGTCCCGCGGTTCACGACGACAACAGCCAATGACACGACCGTGAGCGCGGTGCTGATAATGGCAACACTCAAAGCATATTTTTCCTACGGTTTCAGCCTTGGGTGCGGGATTCCGCGGGTGACACTCGAGGGGGAGAAGGCTGACTGGGTCGATATCCTCGGCCGGCTCGAAAAGCTCAAGGACTACGGGATCGAGACGACGGCGTGGTATCATCTGCTGCGCCCGGTCATCGCTCGCTTTGTCGCCGCGTTCGACGCACCGTCCAGCGCGGAAAACGTGGACTTCTGGCAGCGGATCGCGCATCATCATGCCGAGATGAGCGGCCAAGATGAGTATTCTGGGTGGATCACTGCTTTCACGGCTTTCAACGTCGAGGGCAAGTGGATCGGGAACCGCCTGGATCTAGTGAGAAGCTTGACATCCTTCCGTGCGATGGCGGAGCTAATTCTGGGCTCTAGACAGCGGCGGTGCAAGAGCCCGCAGAACTCATGACTTCTCAACAGTTCTGGGCCACGTACACTGGGTCCACAGATCGGGCTGACCTCGTTCTCGATGGGACTCCCTACCACCGAATAGACAGCGGGGACGTTCCGGCAGCATATGCCGAAGTAGACGTGAATCTGGACGACAACGGGGAGATGTTCGACTGCATCATGGTAGGCGGGCTGGTTGGGACACAGGTCACAGCGAGTGGTGACCTCTCGCTCTCCGCCACTGGGAAGGACGACGTGGTGTGCGCACTCTCTGGATGGTGGATATTCACAAAGAAGGAAAATCCGGTGACACGGGAGGAGGAAGAAGCTGTTTTGATGGCGGAGATGATGCGTGAGTTCGAAGAGAAGTGGGGTTCGGCTTCCGGCTCTCGTACCGAGAATGCGAGTTGATACTGTTGAGGGGATAGTCGTTCAGTGCCCAGGCAAATATTTCTGTATCTCTAGGTTACCTCGGAACCCCTACAAATTGTGAATGAGGAAAAACACAGCTCATCTTTTGCACTTCAAAATTCCACCCATCCGCGGTCTGAGGATACAGGTATCGTTCCTGGTCAGATAATAGCGATCGGTGAATGGAAAAGTTGCTTGATTCTCAATGTAAAGGGAAAAATGAAAGAGGAAGGAGGTTGGTTGTATATGGCTCAGGCTAAGTCGAGTCTGTACAAGTGCGAAGTCAGGTGACAAGGTGCCGCTGATCCGCCTGCACTGTGCGACGGTGCCGAACCTGATGTGCCGCACTTGACGGTCAGATTGCATGTTCCGCACCTGTCGCATCTGAACAATCCCGATTCGTGTTGGATTCGTGTGTCGGGTCAGTGCTTCCCTCTTCTGCTTCTTGTAAGGTGTTCTGACGTCCATACTACGGTGTCCAACGGGGTGGACGTGTGGAGATCATCGCCAACGACCAGGGTCACCGAATAAAGCCGGATAACGCCTTCATGGGTCAGCTTTTCTGATTACGAGAGCACAGTGACTTGGGATGTGGGGCGGTTTGGGCCGATCACTCCCCAATGCCGCCTCCACCGACGCACATATCTATCTATAAACGCGATTCCGCTCTATTCGGCTCCTCTCTCCGACGGAGGTGAATCCAGTGCTGTGCCAGCCGCGCCACGATTAGTACTTATATGGTGCACCACTCTCGAGCTGTTCAAAGTCCAACTAACCATGATATCTGCCCTGCTTTTGACGCTCATCCCCCTAAATCATGTGGACGCAGCCCCCACCTCCAAGTTTGCCTCTCTAAACGCGACTTTGGGTGGTCGTCTCGGCGAAACACGTCCCATTTCAGAACCCTGCTACGAGGATAGCACCTCGGACGCGTGCAAGTACGTTCAGGAGAACTATGTCAACTCGACGTTCCGTAAGGACGTCTACGGGGCGACGATGTATGTGAGTAGCCTGTTCGTTCTCCCTTGTCGCGTGCCTATGCTTATTCGTGTCTTAAGCCTGTCTGGGAGACGTGTTTTGCTACCGACCAAGGTTGCGTTCTCAACTACGAGGATCCTACAGACCCCACGCCTTGGACGACTCAAAAGTGCGACATAGGGAGCCTTTCTTCGGCATATGTAAGTGAATTCCAGCTCACTATCGAACATTTTCCTCATTCGTCCTGTAAGCTCGCGGTTGAAAGTGCTGAAGACGTCCAGCACGCGTTCGCATTCGCCAATTCTACTGGGACTCTGCTTTCAATCAAGAACACTGGTCATGACTTCATCGGGCGCTCTGTTTTGAAGAACTCTTTGGCCCTCTGGGTGCGGTTGCTTCTCTTCCGATTTATTCTGAGATTTACGAATCTGTACAGACACATAATCTGAACAATGTTCGTACGCACTCTAGCGTAGGTATCTTCGATCTGAGCGCTAAACATTCCGATAGATTTCATATAATGCGACGTTCGTTCCAGAAGGCGGGCAGGCTGATGTCAATTATACTGCAATTACTCTCGGGGTATGTTTCTTCCATCTCTCAACAACGTGTCCTTGGACTGATTTCTATCTCTGAAGGCCGGTGCTCAATGGTTCGACGTGTACAAATTTGCCGATGAACATAACGTCACCGTTGTGGGAGGGTACCATCCCACCGTTGGTGCAAGTGGCGGCTGGCTCATGGTATTATCCCCCTCTGATTTTCCATTACTAGCGGCACTGACTCGTTTTAAGGGCGCAGGATATAGTGTCCTAACACCTACCCTTGGGCTCGGTGTTGACCGTGCAGTAAGATTCACTTGTTTCTTAAGGCCCTTTTGCTTACGAACGATTTCCTACCAGCTACAATTCAAGATCGTGACCCCAGATGGCGTCTACAGAACGGCCAATGAATACCAGAATACGGACCTCTTCTGGGCCTTGCGAGGCGGAGGAGGTGGGACCTTCGGTGTGGTCCTGGAGTCGACGACACTTGCCACTCCACAGCTGACGCTTCAGGTGTAAGTTCATTCAAGCAAGAGTCTCAAGTCAATGCAATGCTCATATGTACCAGGGCTTCGGTATCGTTCAATCGCACCGAGGAAACGGCACGGAACTTCCTCAAGCTAATTATTGACAATGGCGTAGAATGGAGTGAGGCTGGTTGGGGAGGACACATGTACCAAAACAGCTTCATCAGCGTTAATCCGCTCCTCACACACGAGGAAGCCCTGGAGTCAATGAAGAACGCGTCTGATTATACACTCGCGCTCAATGGCAGCGTCGTGATCGAGGAACTGCCGTCGTTCTTTGCCTTCTTCGAGAAATATGTCCCTGCTGCTGAAGCGGTCAGTTTCCAAGCCGTGATGTACGCGTCCTGCGTTTACTGATCTTCATATCCTTCCAGGTCGTCGGAGTACACCCCGTTCTGGGGACCCGACTCATACCCACGAGTATCTTCTCCAACGAAACCGCGAAGGCGCAGCTTCTCGATGCATTTGCCGCCATGATCCCTTTTGCAACTGTAGATCCGCAAATCAACGCCGTCACTCCCCTCCTATACAATCATACCGAAGGCGCCACTAGCGTACTTCCGGCTTGGAGAGAGGCTTTGTGGCAGGTAAATGACCTTTCCTTTTCCCAAGAAGAAAACTTATCGCTTCTGCATAGGTTGTCTTCGCGGCGGAGACCTCGTGGAATGCCACTGAAGCGGAGAAGCAGGAGGTCTTCAGCTTGGTGGATAGTCTCACCCAGCCTCTGAGAGATATCGCGCCAGACTCTGGGGCTTACATGGTACGACCTTTCATGTTCCTCTCAGCCCTAAGACAATGCTAATGTTGAGCCGTAGAACGAGGTCTTCATCTACGAACCAGACTTCGAGACCGCGTTCTGGGGTGATAACTACCCCCGCCTATTGGCTCTCAAGCATAAATAGTGAGCGGGCTTCAAGTGTTTGGTTCGAGAATCAGGACTGATTGGCTTTTTCTCTCCAGTGATCCTAATGGCTTGCTGGATTGCTGGCACTGCGGTACGCTCCACTGACGCTGTTATTGATTGCATTTCTCATGTGCCATTGTAGTTGGATGGCAGGGCGCTCAGGATGAGCGATACAGCTGTTACCCGGACTTTTCTTCTTAATAGAGATTTAGCACATAAGTTCTGAATATTAGATATGTAGCTTAATTGGGGGGATAGCATTGCTGCCCATAGGCTGAAAGACTTTCTCTACGAATATCATTGTTCCATTGAACACGAACATGGCTGATAGCTACTTTGACGACCGTAGTCGGCGACAGCCTCCAGGGAAAGTCGGCTGGGCTCGAAGCGCCAGTTCTGCAGGGGAGCACCCCTGAAGTCTCATCACAGACAATGAACTGGCCGGGCGGGTTCTCCACGCAAGCCAGAACATGAATATCAAAAGTCCGAAAATTTTGCGTAGATGCATGGTGGATGGGGTGATGGGCGAAACAGAAGGGCGAAATTCCGAAGTGCATTAATATTTGTACCGTCTAACCTGAGACTCCACAAAATAGTATCCTCGAGGATAGGCCAAAAGCCCGGTTCGTGGCGGAGGAACTCCAAGGTGTGGACGGCTTCAATCGTATGGAGCTCATCGGATTCGCCCTCAATCTCGAATGCAAATGGCACGCCGGGGACCATCTGCATACATTCAGGCACAACTTCGTGTTTGTATTGCCCGTTAACGACATTCGGGGACAGTTGTGGAGGTGAGACGGCTCGCAGCATGTGATGGTGGTCTTGTTCTTGGCTATGAAGGTAATAGGGGGTAGTGTACACATAACCCCGTTGGTAGGCAGAGGTTGGTTTCAGCGTGAAAATGCTCTGTAGAAATTTCCTTTGGGTGGGAGTGAATGATCGGCGCCAAGGGTAGGAGGTATCGAGACCTTATCTACGGGAGGAGGGGCTGTAGACAACTGGAGCGAGGCAAACATGTACTCGTTTGGGCCCGGCTTTATTAATTTGACGTTGGTGGGGTGCCCAAACAGCACGCGCTTGTCGACATCTCGAGGACTCCCTTGGGTTGGACGGTACATGTGAGAACATTCCAGGGGAAAGTGGTCGTCTTCTCCTGTGCTCCCACTGTGTGGCTCGCACCACTAGCCGTCTATTTGTGGGACACCCTAAAGTTTGTAAGCAGCGTTCTGCTCAATTACCATCGCCTCACTGATCTCGTGTACTCGCAGGCAGAAATCAGGAGTACCTCAACCTACCTACAATTTGAGCCAGTGAGGGCCCAATAATCCGGCGCTTGACCTGCAAAGTGGGAAGGGGGTGCATTTGCACATGAGAAATTGTCCTATGAAGTTAGTGTGGCCCAAAGCCGACGGGCAAACAACCGTTGCTCGATTGCGATTTCGGAAGGTCCAAATGGGGCTTTGGCCGTTGCAGCGAAAATGTTGGCGTATTGATGGGGTTTTTTTGGCGGAAGGAGAAGGGGGTGGGGTGGGGTGAGAGGGTGAAAACGTGGGGGGGGGGGGAGATATAGGACGGACCCTAAAAGTTTGGGAATATTCGGATAACGGCGTGATAACCGTCGCACATGTATGCAACGGTCGTACTTTTTTGGACACGGAATAACGCTAGGTTCGGCCGGGCCTCATAACACTTTTTCGATTTTTCCGACACAGTAGCAGCGCCCTTGCGCGAAGAGTTTCAGGGAATGGCAGCGGCGTAGTCGCGCCACAACCTCCTTCTTCCCGCGCAAGGTGCACCTCGAGCGTCCAGCATATTGTGGATACGCACAGCGGAGCGTCAGTCAAGATCCTCCAGCAGGTTATTTCCATGACTCCCTTCATGGGATCTATCCAATGGTCAGACAATTTCCTCCTGCAAAAATACGGATACGCATCAAGATCGAGTGTACCGCGCCCAGCAACAAAGGCACCTTCCTCATGAAATTTACGGGAACCCAAACAGTACAATAGCAAGAGCATGGACTCGACACTTGGATATTCAAGTAGATCCAGAGGAATAAATTGTAATCGGCACGACGGAGAGACGAGGTTTGGATTGAGGAAACATCGCCTGAGCTAAGTTGAAGGACGGCGATGTGGATGATACTAATAATGGGGTCCGCTTGGCGCAGAGGAAACTGCCAGTAGCGGACGTCAAACGGACGTAGTTGACGTTGATTCAATTGGCACAAGGACGTTGAGATTTTTGCGGGGCGGCGCGGCTCTTGGACTCAGGATAGGGCGAGTCCCAGTTGGACGAGGTCACTTCTACGAGCCAACGCAAGTCTTTTGCGGGCCGTTATCAGCTGGGCTTGGCTGCGAAGAATCAGGACATGAAAGTTCGGAGCAAGGCGGGATGATGTGGACCGTGGACGCCGCAGCCAAATACGCGCACACGTGTCCCGCCTTTCTCCCGCCGTCTCATTATGATTATCTAGTTTTCCCTAGTCCCTGGTTAGGCGTATCGCGACGATCTCCCAACTACGCCTGGCGCTTGACGCGCATCGTGCTCGTCGCACTCGTGCGCCCTTTCAGTGTGGCTCATGCTCCTCGTCTCCTTCTTTTTGTCTGCCCTCCCTCCAGCCCTCGCTAGTATCTTTCTCCTCCGTATATATGATATAATCTCCTCAATCAGCCGCTATCGCTAGCGGGCGACTCTCCTCGTGATACGCCCGTGGATGCGGATTTGGACGCCGCGCACGGCCCGCCATGTTCTGCCAGCGGGCAGGGCGCGGCTCCCCGACAGTTGCTCAGCATCCACGACGCGTCCTCCCGCGATCCGCTCTTCGACATTATCGCTCAGCGACGCGATGCGCTCGGCCATCCTCGCCCTTACTCCTCATTCACGGTTTCACCCCCTTGCACGAGAGCGCTTTCCACCCTTCCTCGCACTATGTGCTTTCCGCCTTCGTCGCGCACTTTCTGCCCCCGCTCTGTCGCGCGCCCGTACCGCTTCCCGTGCTCCACACCCTCCTCACGCGCTTACGCTCCCCGTCCGAGCCGTCGCTTTCGTGCGCGGGCGGCCCGATACCGAGTCCTATAAAACGAAGCGGAAGAAAGAGAAAGAAAGTCAGCTCCGGTGCTCTGGCGTAGAAGTAGACGGAGGAAGACAAAGAGAGAGAGAAAAGCATAACGCAGAAATAAACGGAAAAAGAATGGCATCAGCCCCCTGCCCTGCACCGACGCAGAAAGCAAAAGCGAACGCAGAACGCGAAAGAGCGAGAAAAGGCAAAAGCAGAAGAGGATCACCAGAGGTGGGGAGGAAGACGACGAGCGTGCGGCACCTTCTCTCGCCCACGCCCATACCGAGCGAGTCACCGGGCATGCCGAGGAGCACGCCGGGGGGTACGCGCACGCCGCTGGGGGCGACGAGCGGGAGGCGCGCGGCGCGCGCGAGGGCGGCGGCGCTCGGGGACAGCGCGCGCAGCGGCGGGAGCTTCGTCTTGAGCGCCGCCATAGAGGGCTTGTGTGCGGGCCCATGCTGCTTGACGAGCTTGCGTGGGGAGGTGGGCGACGCGGGCGGGGACGTCGCGGCGGTGTCGGCCGAGTCGGCGCTCGAGGACGAGCTGGAGCGCGCGGGCGAGGGCGGGATGGCGGACTGCGCGCGGCGGCGAGTGTAATACGGCTGCGAGGGCGAGGGTGCAGCGGAGGGGATCGGGAAGGGGCCGGGGGAATGCGGGGCGGCTACCGGGGCGGGCGACCGCGGCGGGGCGGCGCACAGCGTGAACGAGTGGCGCGCGCCGCCGGCCCGTGCCGCGTCCTCCCCCAGCAGGAATGTATCCGCGTCGACTGCGGGCGCGGGCTTGTGGTAGTAGCAGGGGTGGCCATGAGGGAATCCACGTGTGTCAGCCCCAGCCTAGCTCAGAGTCTTCGCTTTAGCCATCCCGGTGCCACATTTCCTTGCATTTACCGCGTTTCCTGTGGGTATTTATTTAGCATCTGTGTCGAGCAATTTGGGCGAGGAGGGAGAGATTTGCGCCGGTTACTTGACAAGTTTCCGCCGTCTCTTGTGCTCGACGCCCACTCTCTTGCCTCAACGCCCGCCTCTGGCCTCGTCGGCGACTCCTGGATCCAGTAGACCCCTCATCGAGTCTACTACTGCCACTTAGTCGTGCTCTATGCCAATCTGCCACCCACCGACACCACACTAATGCCTAAGCCCTAAATGACTATCATCTAACCATCTTCGCTTGCTCCTTATATTGCCCGGCGTGTCTATCGCCCACTCCTTACATTGCCCGCGATATACCTTTCCTCGCAATCTCCCGGCGTTGCATCGTGTCTTGTGCCTGCTCAAACCGACGATAATTCGGACGTCCCATATATCTCCACGCACCGCCTGGACCAAATCCACGATAATTCAGCATATTAGTCACAACGTCCTCTGGCGCCGGCGTCCCATTGCTCCTACGCTACACCGCTGGGAAACTGCAACCCTCATTCATCTCACTTCCTTGCCGGTATATGTCTTCACGGTCCTGCCTGACCTGATACACATCTCGGCGTAACCAGCTCACCGCCTCTCTATTAATTCTCCTCCATACCTATCACTGCGGGATCCCGCGCAATGAATCTCAATCTCCCAGCCACCACTTTAAATTCACGCTAGCGCTCACCTCCCCGCTTGCCCGCAACCCCGGTACGCGCTATTTATCCCCACCTCAGCGTCTTTCCTGATTCCCGTCGACACCTACTTTCTCCTTATATCCCCACCCCGGTAGCCATAGCTACCGCCGCCCACCCACTTCATCAAACACTTCATTAAAAGTTAAAACACTTCATTATAACTCATTACGCGTCCCCTTCTTTCCCCGCCATCCGCCTACTCTCACCTCTAATCAGGGTTCCCATGCTCACGCTCACGCTCGTACTCATAGTTCCCCCCTCAATCACTCAATCTTGAACCCTCGCTTCTCGCGGCATCACGCACGCATACCCCGCCCTTAATTACATCCATTTTCCATCTTCCATCTATCTGTATTCCCCTCCCGCCCTCCTCGTATTCTCACTCATATTCATACACTCCCGCACTCTGTACCTTTACCACCCTCCGCACTGTACCCAAAAAGAAATACAATCAACCCCTCTACCCTGCCTTCCAAGTTCCCCTCTATCGCCCCGCCCCGCCCCGCGTTATCCCAGACGTCCCGATGAGACGGAATGAAAAAATAAAAGGGTAGAAGGCCGAACGAGAAAAATTATTCATCGAGAAACATAATCACCCGACCCCGAATCGAACGGGGACCCTTCTGCTAAATTCTCATGGAAAGATTTCGGGATTTTTTTGCAGATGCACACCATGTGCTACCGGGTGGTTCCTAACTCTCCCCACTTGTTAGTTATATAGGCAAATTAACATCAGAAAGAAACGAGAAAAAGAATTCACTCTGCCCATCACCCGATTCCGAATCGAACGAGCTAAGTTCTCATGGACCCATTCTGGCATTTTTTGCAGACGCACACCATGTGCTACCGGGTGTTTCTACCCCTACCACTTGGTAATTATATAAGCCATGATTGAACTTGCGAAATGAAAAAAGGGAGCGAAAAAGGAATCACCCGACCCCGAATCGAACGGGGACCTCCTGCTTATGCCTCCCGACTATCGCAAGTCATACAGATGCACACCGGGTGGTCCATATCTTTTCAACCTTGTTGCTTATATACGTAGGCAAGTACACTGTGAACAGAAAAAGGTCAGAGATTTAGACCGCAGAATCACCCGACCCCGAATCGAAGGGGGGACCTTCTGCTTACGCTCCTCGACCATTGCAAGTCATACAGATGCATACCTTATGCTACCGGGTGTCTCAGATCCCTCACAAATCATGTATTATATAGGCGAAAGTGGAATGTACGAACGAGAAAAAGTAATGAGTAAAAAGTCTAAAAAATAATCACCCGACCCCGAATCGAGCGAGGACTTTCTGCTAAATTCTCTTAGAGTTAGACAGATTCTGGAATTTTAGCAGGTGCACACCGTGTCCTGCCGAGTGGTTCCTAACTCTCCCCACTTATTAGTTATATAGGCAAAATCCCCATCGAGAAGGAAATCGAGCTGGAGAACACGAACCACGCTAATACACACACACGCCCTTTGGCATGCGGCACTGACCACGACGGCAAACGGGCTGAAGCATCGCCGGGTCTTCGAATTGTGTCTTAGATTTGGGTGTTGTTACAGCGGTGGTTTCAGTCTGGAGACACAAGGTTGGTGTCACGGTGCATACATTAGTCTCACTCTCCTACTAGTAACTGTGGAGGCGCCTTCTACTCCGTGCTCCTATGACTCTATACCCTTCTATCTACATCACACGCGTCACTGAATGCGCAGGCAGAATAGGGACGTCGGGGAACGGCGAAACGGCCGTGTCGGAACGTTAACCGAAGGATCCGACGTGCTTGGTTGAATCAGAGGCGCTGAGATCTGGAATCGTAGACTAGTACACCGAGGATGGCAGGAAGACCCAGGAATTGAATAGCGATCAGGTACGAATGTACGATGGCTTCGAGTTCTCGATGTCCACAGAGATTTCAGCTGGTTCCGGCGGATCGAGCTCGGTGCAAATGCAGATTTTTTGAATTTGAACAAAGCTGGATCGACGATGAATGGAAGCGGATAAGATCTCTCGGGATCTTATTACAAGGGCTGTACGTTCCCAAAAATGGAACCTCAAAGCGTGCTGACCATCCGACTCAATGGTTTCAGCAGAGTATAAAAATGGTCTTACGTCCAGAGTAGATACGATTCTGTGGGCTGTGACCAATGGTGGCCACACTATGAGTGCGCGATGTCCCGTTTGAACAGAGTGTACTTGACAATTGTAAGTAATGATGGCGCGCTGAACTCAAGCAGACTCACAGCTTCAATTTGGTTTTGATCAAAGCAAAAGAGATCTTTGAGGTTAGAGCTTATTAGCAACTGGTATAAAATGATTTTGTACCAGCTCTGATTGGCTGGAAACTGTGGAGCAGCCAATCAGAGCCTGATCAGAGCTGGTACAAAATGTTTTATACCAGTTGCTAATAAGCTCTATTCAGGCCTTGTCCATGTACAAAGGGATTTTGACTGCTTGGGATTCCATTTCTTGTGATGGAAAACCTCTCGCGCAGCAGACTAGTTTTATACAGCGAGGAACAAAGGCAGCGGAGAACAATCACAGTCACCCAAAATAAATCTCCTGTGCCCATAGAACAAGGATGGCCGTAGTACTTGATCCTAAGAAGGAAGCATCGGCCTAAAAGGATTGGTGGCCACACTACGTAGAGCGAGATCAGAATCAGCCAGATTTTCTCACCTGGATCTTTCGCTCGAGAAAGCCCAAGAGGCAGGTTTGAAAGAGATGAATCAGGACGCGAATGATTTCTTTCATGATAAACAGCGCACAGCTGACGCTAAGCTTGTGAATGCAATTTACATTAGTTCTACATGTAACTTTCGATTTGGGACAGACTCGTATTGGGGTAGCAGCGTGCCTAAATTCCATCCAGATACGACCAAGGCTGGTTTGGCAAACGGCATGATAGGTTCGCACCGCGGAGCGTGTTGACCATCTGACTCAATGGTTCCAGTGGGGGATGAGTCCAGTAATATAAAACCATCTTCGTTTTCACGTAGATACGATTTCGTGAACGTGATTATGGTGGCCACACTATTTGTCTTAGTGTGTAACCCGTTTGAACCGTGGGAAAGGTCCGGCTGATCCCGATTGCGCTTGATGGCCACACTTCTTTTACGCGGATGTCTTTTGTCAGGACTAGGCAGTGCTTTTTCGGACTCCGCCGATTGAATTGAGCTTTCAAGCCGAGCTACACAAGTGCTGTGGGTGTCCTTGAGTTGTAAGAACAAGAGCTTTATTGTGGGAGACTACCATTGTTCTCTCCTGCCTTTGTTTCTGGGGGTATAAGTAGTCTGCTGCGCGAGGGTAGTTCATCACACAATGGAAGCCCCAGCAGTTGAGATAAGCCAAACCAACATCCAACCTGAACAGTTGGATAACGTCGATAATATCAGAGAGATATCGTGACCGGGTATGTCTCCTCGCCCTCGGGCTCTCGGAGCGTGCAAACTTATCCTTGTGTAGGCAACCCATACACGATGAGACTCAGCCCATCTTAAAGGAATGCTCCAAGCTGTCACCGACAGTTTCGGATGCCATTGAAGGTAATCTACTCTCTGAGTCAATAAAATTCAGTCCTTAACTCAACTTTTTATAGGCCCGGATAAAAAGCCAGTTCAGGGAGACGACAATGAGACACTCCTTGATCGTAAACCTGTCGAAGCACTCAGAAACGCGCCTCCGCTTGACGAGGAGGTCAAGAATCCAGGGAAAATAATAAAGTTTACTGGATCTTGCAACCTATCGATAATCCGCCAACTCGATGGAAAATCAGATGTCAAACTCGTATCTCTAGAGGAGGAGGAATATATCATCCAGCTCCCCCCTGGTGATGTCAAAATGGAAGCTACAGCCGATGGGGGTATATTCAAGCATGAAGAACTTACGGTTGCTGTTCGCCCCAAACCCAACGGCTCGGAGACACCCGTCGCACTCAATAGTGCTGTGTCCGGTGTGGCTCAATCCAGCAACAAAGTCACGAGTGAACTCGTCCTTCATTTCAGTAGAAGGGAAATGACCAAAATGCTTCAGAGATGAATCCTGCTCAGCCACGATCGATCCAGCGCCGTTGAGACGTGCATCTTGGATCGAGTCGGATCGAGTGGATCGAGCCGCTCGAGCCCGTGGTTTAAACTGCATGTATTTTGTATCAGACTGTAAAGTATATTTCACTCGATCGGCTCGAGCCCGCTCAATCCAAGGCCCCAGTCCAATGAAATAACCTGTGATTGGAGTCACGGGTCTCTGGAAATATCAGTTACCGGACTGAGTGAAGTACAGCCCATGAAATACGGGGGTTCGCTAGCCAATTGATGGGTTAAACACAACGAAACTCACCCGCATGTAATCCGCCACCCATCCTCCCCTACTCTCGCTCCCCCCCCTCGCCACATAAATCTAATGGTGTGGTTTCATCCACAATCGAAACGGCGGGCTATTGACTCATGGTAGATCCTCAGGCGTCCCTCGCGGGTGAAGCTGACGGGGCTTCGGGGCCCGGGTGGTCATGACAAGTCCCAAGATCAACTTGAAGCATGAGTGGCACTCACCCAGGTTAAGACGACACTACGACGAAGTATGTCAGCATGGGATGGACAGATGGAATCAAAAGTAAAACCCTCAGCTCACTGTTAATCATATACACAGCGAGAGTAACTGAAAGGAGAATGTGCCACTCAGAACTAACAAAGAGTTAGAAGATCTGCGTACTCCGAGTCATGGCAGAATCAACTCGAGTCGCTGAGCATACCAAACGCAGCGTAACTCATATTTGCGCTTGATGCTGATGAGGGCAATGAATGAGTGAAGGCGGTTGCGGCAGGATGTCGTGAAAGATGAAAGACGCGTTGCTTGTCCGTGTTGCGCTTGATAAACATGTGATCGGGTTCTCGCAGTGAAACAACGCCAAACACTGTCAAGACATCTTGTCAATGTCTCTTGACTGCGACGACCGGAAACACGGCCCACCCACGGACCTGCCTCTTTGGGAAGGGCCGGCTATCACGCAGGTCAACCGGGTAATCAACCGGGCGTGATGTGTCCCAATCCGTCTCAGGGGCGTGCCACCATTGTTAAGTGACGGAGGCCCGTGGTGAAGGCCTGCCATAGCCTAAAATTTCCACTCGGACGAGGGAGAGAGGGTAGGATGGAGAAATTGTAAAACTAATGATATGAACAAACAAAGAATATCCAGTGCGGTGCGAACGACTGATGCCGTTTCGACGCCCTCTCGGGGGATGCTCCCAGCAAGTGCCTCGTCTCATACTTCCGCTTCCCACTTTGATTAAATCTTCCTTGCATACCAACAGCTAAGGGAGTAATAGCCGTGACAGAGGGTATGGAAGGGGGATGATCTTCCGAGTAGAGACGATCAGCCTGCGCCATGAATGCCGCCAGAGGCTCGCAGCGCGTGGTTAACATGTTGCGAGCACTACTCGGCAATGGGCCCTGGGTGTTCTTGAGGAACTCGGCAAGATCTTCGAATTTTGACCCCATGTCGTCGAGTTCAAACAAGGTACGCGCTAAAGCCTGTTCCCCGAGAGCTTGCTGGTTATTGGAAGCGTATTCAGCCCAGCGCATTTTTTTATAAGGTTGTGTGGGGGGAAGCGGTTGGGTCCGCTGGGAGGGTGGCTCGACAGCAACAAACTCGAAATTTCGTGGTTCCATGGTGAATATCGCGCAGATGAGAGAGATTTCACGGGGGGATGGTCGTAGAGAGGAAAAAACGCGGATGGCGCGTCGAAAACGCGTCCCAGGTGGCCCGCCATGGCGGACAATGGGCCACCAAAGCCTCAGGAGTTCTCGATTTGGAAAGGGGAGAATTGATGCCCGTGATGGCCGCAGCTTCTCAAAGAGGCAGGTCCGTGGGGGGGCCTACTTTCCGCGACGACCACCACTCAGTCAGTGGCCGCATTCCACCTGCCCAGAAACTCCATGCAACATTGTCCCTTACCTCCACCCTGGAGTCAACATACTTCCCGTGGCTCGAAGAAAGTTCAGGCCACTTCGGACACGGCAGTGCCACCACGGCCCACCAATGGCACTTTTCCCCCGCTCTTGCCTCGCTCTTAGCGGCGGACATTAATCATGTCTCCTCAAGTATGAGTGTCGGGTAAATCATTCAAAATTTGTTTCAGATCAGAGCGAGACTCATACTTTAAGGAACACCAGCCAATTTTGGTTTTGCTCGAACTATCAATTAATATGCAGGTATTTAGTACTTGCGGAAAGTGGGATTCTCTCGTTGAAATCTCACTAATTCACTCCCATCCCTTTTTTCTTAGCTCTGCTTGGATCAAACAAACACACTAGGCTGGAGCGGGTGAACTTGGCTCGAGCCGACGCACTCGGCTCGAGCGCGCGCGCTCGGATCGGGCGGGCCCGTTTGAATCGAGCAGGCGGAAATGGATCGAGCGAGGGGAGTTGGATCGAGCGAGGGGAGTTGGATCGAGCGAGGGGAGTTGGATTGAGCGAGGGGAGTTGGATTGAGCGAGGGGAGTTGGATTGAGCGAGGGGAGTTGGATCGAGTGAGAGGAGAATTGGACCGAGCGGCTTGAGTCGATCGAGCCACTCGAGCAAGGTATAATGTCATGTGTATGTAGTCTAAGTAAAGGAATTTGCCTCCATACCATGCATCTATACCAGTGGCTCGAGCCGCTCAATCCACTCGAGCGGGCTCGATCCAGAATATCCGTCTTAACCACGGCGGATCGATTGTGGCTGAGCAGGTGACAGTTCAGAGATGTGCCGTACCCTCATTGCTAAAGCCCGGTTCAAGTTCACCAGGAGGAGCACCAGACATCAACAACCGAGCGGCCTGCACTGGTGAAGGCCACTTTTGGTTCATTTAGCTATTTGCCTTTCTGTGGGATGAACCTCGAGATGCACGAGATTCCTCAGTCGAGGTCCATAGGAGAGATTGAAAAGTAAGACTCGGGCTGCCGATGAGGAACGAAACACCAATGTTAAGTATTCGATTATGGATCTGGTATCTATCAGCGCGGAAAATATACCCAATATCAATACTTACTCTACTATGTCCAAGACATTCCGGACAGAGGATAGCGCCGCTGTCCGAATTAATGGACGGTTCCCACTTGAGTGAAAGAGGCTTCGGCCGTGATCGGAGCTGAACTGAAGTTCTATTTGTTGCTGTACCTGGCCGTAAGGGCTATGCAGCAGTACTCCAGAGTATACTCTAGAATAGAGTAAGTAACAGTATCTATGATGAGTATGTATAGACTGACCATTTTCTACGTACGGTAAAGGAAGAATAAATGGCGGAACGAGAGGGGAAACATTTGTAGCGAGATATTCGATGTGGTGGTTATGAAGGTGGCATATGTAAATGGGTATGATGCAGCGGGCGGTTTTGGTCGTGGTAGAGGGGAGAGGGGAGAGAGTATTATATGTAAGTAAGGTATTTATCTACGAGACCATAAAAAAGAGAGAGAGAAAAGAGGAGACTCAGCTAAATCGACGTGTTTGTGTGATGAAGTTGATGATTAGCTTCAGTAGCTTTGGGTAGTTCAGGAGCGTGCGGACGTCGATGGCGCCAAGGATCCCCGGGCCGTAAGAGGCACGCTGGAGCGGAGGGCGGAGGTGCTCCTAGACCGGGGAGTGGAGGAGATAGTGTGTGCGTGTCTCTTTCGCAGCACCACACGCATCCCATAGCGGGGAGGGAGCCAGGCGGCATCGGAATCGGTGGGCGTTGAGGGATGAAAAGTCGGTCCGTAGTTGCGAAAGGATGGATATGTCAGCACGGGACACGGCGGCGGAGTACGGGGAGCGGAGTATGAGCGAGGGTGGCGTGTCATCAATTTCTCGAAGGCCCCGACTGAGCGTTGCAACCTTCCACAGATTGCACCAGCGCTTGAGGACAAGGGTGTTGATCTCGCGCTTGCATGTGGTGAGAGAGGCGGGAACTGACTTCCCACGGTTCAACATTTGATCTGCACAAACAAATAAACAATGTGGCCGCAGAGATGCGCATATCAGCGTATCATAGCGAGAAGCTTCGGTGTGGGAAGCTAAGCACCCCTACCTCTTTTTACCCTCATTTTCAACCCCCGTGGCCCCGAAGCTTTCTCTGCTGTGGAGTTTGCATACAACAAATCGTGGCCGAGAAGTCCGGACCTTTGTTATTGGGCTTGTTTGAATCCTCTGCCAAATTCAATGACGGGAGGAATTTATGAGTACTCTTTCCAACTATTTGGATAAGGGGGCCACCTCTCCTTGATTTTTATAGTCTGAGAGCTATATTTAAATCAACCTCATCCGACCGCCTCGAAAGATTATTATTGTTCTTGGGTTTAAATACCGCCCTTTCAGTCATGTAACGAACCATTAACCTCCCTCCACCACACTCTGCCATAGGAATTAAGACTGTCTTTGCAATGGAGAACCACTTTCATACTCCTCCGACGGCCGCCAATTTCCCAGTTCACAAATGGTCAAGGTTCGCATCCAAAATTCGCAGACCGCACCTGCGGAAGGATTCCTGGAGGAAGATGGTCGCGCAGCATTCGAATTATATCTGGAGCTATCGGCGATGAAACACGTACCCTGGATATCTTTTGGTTCCGCTCCTCACAGTACACCAACGGAATCCCGCCGACACTGTTTCACGGCCCAGCGCCCAAGCTTCGGTGGATAGCACGTATGTCATATCTGGGCCCATCAGACAGTTCTAAGGCGACTGTCGCTTCAGATACCGCTATTTCGGACGGGGTTGCGGAGGAAGATAATCTTACATGTGGCGGTCTCCATGTGTCTGAGTCTAGTGGCCTCGGAATTGGAAAGTTCACGTAAATATGGTGCGAAGAGACGGGCCGCCGTGAGTTGCCGTGAGCTCAATTATAAAGTCCTCTTGCTTACTGGAAGACGTCCAGGACCGCCGATTAGATACCACTCCGATGGATCTGACATCAATATATATATATAAATATACCCATTGAGGGCGTCCTAGAATTCTGCCGGTTCGCACTTGCAATGCATCGGGGAACGGTGAGTCGCCGAACATCCGTTCACGTTGGACTCGGAGTAAAACGAAGCGGGTGTCGTAATTAAAATCTGGAGAAACGAGGGGTGGAGGCGGTATCTGCATTCAGTTTGAATTGAATACAAATCAGCACTGTTCACGGTACTTGTGTGCCAGCGGCGAGTTCTAAACGGTGACATAACTGGTGATCCCATCATAGTCTATCATGCCGTGGATCAGCGTGGATCTTTCTTTTCGATCCGCCACAACCACCACCTCTCACCGGTCTCACCACCTTCAATCTCGAACCCCATTGAGAACCTACCGGATTTTTCCCAGAATTGAAAACATCAGTAAGTACTGCGACCGGGGCTGATGCGGATGAAAACTCACAGGAACGAGCGCCCGGCACATCCATCCATCACTTTGGTTCCCTTCACTTACGGTGACTTAGCCGCCCGCAAGCGATGCATTTGGTTGCGTTGATCTCGGCCACAGGCGGGCACAGCATCCGTACACACCTTTACTCAGAGTCCGTACTTAGTGGATGAGTAAATCTCCGATCATGTCGGAAAGACTAAACGGCGGGATGCCGCCATCTGCCGTGCGCGCCCCGATGCAAGGCACGGTACCTTGGTGAAGACGTTAAACAATATTAAAATAATGATATTCATAGCATCCTCAGCAAGCCTCAGCAGTGCTGTGCCCTCTCATTCTCCTGTTATTGCATTTTCCAGTGAATCAGAGTGTAGTTGCAGTCTGTCGAACAAAACCTTTGCGACAGGTCTTAGGCCCAAAGCTTACAACGAGAAAAAATTGAGAGACCCTCCAGATTTATCTGGAATCTCTTGTGAGACATCCCAGGAAATTTTCAAGGAAATAGTGGAGTCAGACTTGGAGGACAATTTAAGTCAATCCGCCCATCAATTCAGCGAGAAACTCAAGAGACACTCGAATTGAGCTTTAAAGAATGAACTGCTAATCAGAAAAATATATGTGGGTGTCAAGGGCAGAAGTTCAAATATTGCTTTGGTCCAAATGTGCTTTCCTTTGCCTCAGGTCAGTCCAACAATGAAAAACCAATCCATGGCCTAAGCCCAAAAAAAGCTGGATGAGACGAAATAAATAATAGATATGCATATACATTGTATAAATTGCTTGCCTGCCTAACCATACTACGACCATGTACATTGGGGTCAGCGCGTCGCTGCCACAACGTACCACGGCGCGATGCGGCAGGGAGCCGAATAGCGCGGCGATCAATCCATAAGGGGAAATATATGATGGGAGTTCTACTCATTCACTCAACACTGCCTCACGATGCCATGGCTCTGATGTCAAGGTGATTTGCATATGCAGTGCTCGTCTTCGACTCTACAGTCTTTTGGAATCCTGGAGAGCGAAAGCGTTGTCTTGGCATCAGAAGTGGGGCTGCAGGCGGTTCTACCAACATATGCAGATACTTGGTTTTGATAATTAGGATATCCCGGTTTGCACGGATTCAATTTGACCTTACACTTGTAGCAACGACAAGGAGAAATGAGGTGGGATGACCAAAGGGATGACATATCCTTATTTGTAGCTTCTTATTGAGCTGACAGTGGACATGGGCCAAACACGGTATTGTAGGAGGAACCGTGACAAATTTCGACATTTCAAGTCTCACAAGGTCTCACGTTGATGTGAAATGTGAGTAATCTTCTGAAACACCAAATGGAGATATTCTTTTCAGTTCTCCACGGACGCGACCTGATGCGACGGACTCTTCGGTCACGCTCAGGCACAAGTGTTGCAGTGGACCGCGCTGCTCACTAGAAATGGCGCGCTTCGAAATGAGGTCCCTTGTTATCCCCACATTCGTCCGCCATGAAGCCCGCGAAATTCAAGACTCCTACCTGCGCCCTGTGTCGTCGGCGGAAACTCGTATGTGCACTCTTCTGCCAATATATATCATGTTCTTACATACCGACTGCAGCGCTGTGATGGCGAACGGCCCTGCGGGCCTTGTTCACGAACCAGGACACCGGTGGAATGCATGTACATTCCCAAGACGGTGGGCCAGCTTCGCTCGGAATTACCCAAAGGGGGGGCATGTGTGCGCACATTATCTTGTTCTCCCGTTTTCTCTTTCTGATTTAGAGCTGTGCAGATCACATGTCGGTGCGGACATATCATTCCTGTCCTTTGCGACCTCAGACCTGACTAATTGATCGACCCTCTTAGACAGAGAAAGCGGGTGAGTACAATGTTAGCATTTCTCGTTGTCTCGCTAATCACTTCACAGCGGTGCGATGGAAATTTCCCTTGCAGCACATGCATACAATCGTCCCGGCCCGATGAATGCAAGTATCGAGAGAAGAGTGCAGTCAAACACAACCCGCCGAAACCTGCGCATCAGAAAAATCATCGTTCGTCCGACTCAGCGAGCACCTCCTCCTATTCTTCCTCCTCTCGGCCTGCTACCCCACCACAGTTATCCACCCATAATTGCGGAGCATCACAATTGCGAGATGAATACACAGACTTTTACGACCCCTTCGACCCCCTTTTACCGTGGTCTGATGTGTCCTGCTCGTTATATCTTCCAGGTTCAACTGGTTCGTCCGACGCTCTACTTTCCCTACCCACGTTTCTCGACTGTCTATCATTTGCGCCGGCAGCTCTTGAGTTAGACGGCGACCTCTTCTCATTGTCAGTACCTCTTCGATGATTACAGTCATACATTCTGACGATTATTCATAGGCGGGACATCTTCCTCCAGCACCGCTGGCAATACGGGCTTAGCGTGACCACTGCGAAGCGGCGGGCATTATCTAGCGGAGATTCGTCGGGTGTGGCGGTTTCCCCTACCCTGGTCAACGTATGCGAATTATTGGGATACCTCCTGAGAACCCACTCGCATCCTGACGTATGGCTTTCCACCAATTGCCAGACGACGGCCGAGGCGGAACTTTACCTGTCGATTCGTGATCAGCTTGACGGGGTCCCGGGGCTGGTACCCGATCCCTTGCTCTGTCTGCAGGCGTATATGTTGCTGGCGGTATACTGTGCCCAGAAGGAGGATCTGTGCGGCGCCCAGGAGTTCCTTCTGAAGGCCAGTAATATGGTTGTACATCATGCCGCTACCCTCGGGCTGGAAGACGCGCCCGCCCTAGATTGGTGTCCCAAATTCGACGACTCGTACCTTTCTCCGCGGAGCGTCACCGAGGAAGTCAGGGCGGTGTTTTCCCACTTGATCTACATCTCCTTTTCCGGTAGCGTGGTTCTCGGGCTCGAATCAGTCATCGACCCCGGACTCGTGGAGATGTTCCGACGATTAGCGGCAAGTTCCCTCGGCCATATTCCTAGTTGACGAAAGCTAATGTCTTCTGCGCAGGCCGTACACTGCTCCGATACCGAGATCAATTTTATGCGCGCGAAAACCATTCTATTCCTGAGCGATAGCCAGCAGCTCGTCGGCAAGTGGAACCGATGGGAGTTTGGTATGTCGATAATTTTCCCCATTTACCGAGAACTAATCTGTTTGAGTAGGCGACCCTGCGCCGACGGCGTGGTCCACACGTTATTGGTCCATGATCGAGGACATCCACGCCCATCTCAACTTCATAAACACGGCATTGATGGACGTGTCCTGCATCCCGGAACTTCGGGGCGCCCAGCCAACCCTGAAAACCTGCGTCATAATGTCGTTGGCAGCCCTGGCGGAACTATACGGTCTATTCGCCCCGTCTCAGCCCGAATCGCGCCGGAAGCATCGGGAGGTAGTCGCGGACATCATCAGCATCACGAAGAGCTTTTCGGACACAGATTACCAGTACCTGGAGCCAAATCTAAGCGTACGCGATTACTTCCAGGCTTTTGATTTATTTTGGTCTGATGCTACGACTGCCTCTAGACTTGCTGGTCCATTGCGTCCCGAAAGTTGTATGACGATGAACCTGACGTCGGCTCCCCGGAATGGTATCGTTTGACCACGCATGAAGGCAACGCTGATTGGAAGTCGATTTTTATGGAAAACTGCAACAGAAAGCTACGGATTACGGGTCCTTACGCCCTCCAGCTATAAATTTACGATCCGGTGGGCCCTGGCGATGTGTTTCATTTTCCATACATAACTTCCATTGACGCTCGACCCTTATATTGTTCACGCTGATCCGCCCATAATAAATAAACATAATCTAATGTATTCTTACAATTCTTCCTTATTCCGAATGTCTTGACTCACCAGTGGTCGGGAATACAATGACTCAAAGTATCCACTCAGTTTCTTCTATTAAGTCACGGCGCCGTCTCTGGGCACTTCGCACCAGCGACGATCAACTGAGCGGTCAGGGAGGGATCTTGAACGCCGATAGAAGAAGTAACGGCTGGCGGCTGGTCTACGTCAAGGTAGTGTATTTCCCGCCTCATAGGCAAAGAATCCCAGCGTATCCTACACAGTCATTCACCGCCGTCTTCGTCTGAGAATAGTAGTGGGGGATTTCCTGCTTTCAGAAGGAGGGTTCAGAACTCGATACAATTAGGTACTTAAATCGGGAGACGTGGTACGCACGGTCAATCAAAGACCCCAGACCCGGCTGCTTTCCTGGTTGAGCGGCGTTAGAAACTGATCATGAGACAACTGATCATTTATCATGGAATGAAGGCAGGGAAACGGCGGTTCTTTCAAGCAAAAATTAGACCTTGCATGTTCGGAAACCGTAGAGAGTGCTGCCGTTTCGGGTCCCCGGGAGCGCACGTAGATTTAGTGCAGCCGGCATCATGTTCATTCGAAGTCCAGGCTCCGATTCGTTCTCCAGAGGCACGATTGCAGGTAAAAAAACGACTTCCACTGTGCCTGGTGATATCGCATCTGAGTCAGCTCGGGAACCACAGTGTCTCAGATGATACCCTCTGATAGTACTGCGCCTTCCCGGCCCTTGACCGCGGCTGCTGTTTTATGATCCTCCCATGTCAATGGTGAATGGTAGCAGAGAGCAGTGATTCGCTGGCCTTCATTACTCCCGATCGTACCGCGAGAGAACGATGGAGCTACTGCAGCCAGCGGTGGCGTTGGGCGCCAGCACGGTTGGAATACGTAAACTTCCTTAAATGGCAGCTGGTGGTTGTTGTGGTTTGTTGCTCTACACTCTTTCGACGTCCAAATTTTGAGCCAGCGTCATGTTCTGGACATATTTCGATCTTGGCCATTCTTAGCGTCAACCGAAACCGGTCTCCAATGTCAGCCAGACCTTAACTACACGTTTCGAGGGGACTGAAACTTTGGCTGAGCTCACGAACTTACCGATATCAGTCGGACTCTTGGACGTTTCTTCTTCATACCCACTTGGAAAGATCCTAAATTTGGCTGGATTCACGGGATAAAAGCTTTGAACGCATCTTGATTCGTAGATCTGGCGGCGGTCCTCTTACGATTCTGCGGCCACCTTACCAGAGCGCACTGTTGCGGTCTAGCCACTTTGTCATGGACGCCATCTCTCCGGCGGAGGAGCTCGAGCTCTTTCAATTAATTTCCGACGCACAAACAACAAATTATCTGGCGGGTGAGCCATCACAGAGGGCGAGAGACGCTCAACTTATGTGATATAGCCGCTGCACTTACTGTCCTTCTGTGCGTATGCACTCCGGCTGCTAGATTCATTCTGACAGAATTTTGCAGTCTCGAGCACATTTCAACATTCAAGCAAGAGGTTTACGATTTCAGAAGGCTATTTGAAGTGCCGAACTGATATTTTGGGAGGTTAAATTCGTCTGGCAAAGTCGTCTTAGCTTGTGGAGTGTGCTCTATGTAAGCATTAGGATTGTTTACCTTTGCCGGAATTAACAACCTCCATAGGTGTGGGTCCGCTACGTCACCTTACTTGTCTCATGGTAAGCAAAATCGAGTGTCGCCGCAGATTATTTACTGACGCGCTTTTTTTGGTAAAGCGTGGATGTCGCCTGTGCGTGAAACTTCAACCTCAGAATTGTCGTTTTAACAGCGTTACTAAGTCATGTTCCGGCAAATGGAGTCATCTAGTGTGAGTGCATTTTTTTCTGTCTATAAGACGTATTTATCCGGACGTTCCCTCCGTTGTAGCGGTAAGCATTGGCAATATCTGGCCGAAGTCCCCCGCTGATGCTAGATAGCTGCCAAGTCTTCCTAATGGTATCTCAATTTTGTTCCCTCTTGTGAACTGCGGCTAAGATATGATGTAGGCAGAAATGGTTACCTGCACTCTAGTGGAAATGGGCGTTGACTTGATTCTGGTCCTAAGGTTCGCTGATCAGCTGCTGTGTTAATATGACCCTCACGCACTGGTCTCAGGGTCTGGATATTGTACGGGAAGTCGCCAAAATTGCTATATATCCTGATACCATTACTCATAGGTTTTGCATCTTTACTTCGGCGTCCTCCACTTCTCACAAAGTTTCTCAGCCGAGCTGACGGCGATGTGCGAAATCTCATGCCCCAACATGGAACGTTGCATTTTAATTTTATTGGCAGGCTGACCTTTGGGGCACTCACCATAATCCCGTTGAAAGGTACATTTTCAGAACCTGATGCATTTTTGAACTGACAATTATGGCAGAATATTTGGACATCGGGCAAGCTTACGCAGTTGGATTTTCCAGGTCGAAACTAATGCTCATACAGGCCCATTCTACGAGGGTGCTACTCTTTATGTATGTTTATTTCCTCCACGAAGGAGAATGCTAATCACATATCATGGTTTTGAAGTGGTCCCTCGTCTATTCACATTTTATGCCGTCCCGTATTTTTTGATGGTACGTGCAACCAATTACAAAGAGAGCTTGATATTCTGAAATGCCAAAAAGGCCGTCATCATGTTCTCGATGACTCTGTACATGTGCGGGCAGCACCTCCGCGCCACCGGACTTGGGCGGTCCCGAATGCCCGTGGTTACCCTGTTTCTCAGGGATGGTGTCTTTCTATTTGCGACGATCATGCGTAAGAGGCTCTCTCTCAACCCGCGAGTCCGCATGATTTGATACTGGTTGGAACACAGTGCTCGTAATCGTGGAAATTGTAATCTGGCATAATGGGCGTTCGACCCTTGCCCAGGTCCCTGTCGTGTGAGTGCTATGGGCCGTGATTTCCCAGCGTCCTACAACTCAAGTATTCCCTGATTTTCAGACCTGCCACGGCGTCAGTATTTTCACTCTTTCCTTCAAGATAGTCTTCCACTGAGGGATTTCCTTCAGAATAAACGCCGTCGTTGGGGCTAGGATCCTCCTCAACATCAAGAACCTCGGGAACGACACGAACGACACGGTTCCTACAATGGAGCTTAGCAACATATCATACGGACATCGGCGTGTGGCCCAGAACGGGCGCATACCATGGTACTTGCAGACCGGAGAACTATCGGGGATTAACTCGGGATATTCAGACGACTCTTGATTATATTCGCATGCACTTGATTCGGGTTGACCCCATAACTGAGATGATCGCTCCATAATTTATTATTGGGCTCGACGAGTCACGACTTGGCTGTGCAATTGCATAAAATTTTATGACTATACGCGGTGTATCAGGAGACTCGATTTACAGCTGTCTCCGAAACCCTTGACACTGGTCAATTCGTTTTCCCCTAGTGCTGCCGCGAGGTGGAGGTAGCTCGAGCTAAGTTCCAGCTCGCCTCGGAGCCTTACCATATTTGGCCGAGTTGATGGGAACTCAGCTCGGCAGCAATTTCATTCATTGATCAGCCACCATGGCGCAGCAAAATGGCCGCAACAAGCAGGCTTCGCAGCCTCGCCGGTCTATCAACATCGACATCAGCGTCCTAACCACGCTACTCGACCAGGCCGCTCGCCAGGAACCATCAGCAGAATCAGTGGCGGTGCCGGAAGAAGCGCCGTCGCGCCTTGGTCGCGCCCTCGACGTTCCCCGCGCAGCGACAAGCCTGCTGCCTCGCCGGCTCCAATACTACCTGAGGACTAAGATTGGCCACTCATTCGGGAACTTATGAGATAATCAGCCTCCCCCTCGACGCGTCTTTGGTGCACCTGCCCAACTCGCCGAAGAAATCTTCCCCAAATCCGCGCAAGAAACCCGCGCACAGGCTGTCTCCGCAAGTCAATATTAGAACACGCAGCAAGGCGAACCCGGTACACCCAACTCCTTAGAGGTCCTCGCAAGCACTCCGGAATCTGTTCTGGTTAATCTCATCCCGCATGTTACGGCGGATCCGCACGCAGACGACGTCGGGGGCGCCCGTGGAAAGCTTGGGGGGGCAGTCAACGAGCTTAGTGCTCGGAGTCTGTCTCCACCCCCCGGAGGCACGTACCTCTGACTGTCCCCCCCGTAACCGCTGCTGCCCAAAATACCCAGAGTACCTCCTCAAACCCCGCTCGCAAACCTACGAAGAGGACGATGGATGTCGCAATGCTGGACGAAATGGCTTCGACCTTCGGCGACCTCGTCAATTTGATGAGGGACTACCAGACAAGCGCTCCCACGGCGGCGTGTTTCGACGTCCTCGACACGTTCCGCGCTCATCTCGAGGGTCACCATGAATTTCCAAGCGAGGCTGAAATCGCGGACTCCTTTGGAGCACTGCTGACTAAATCTGTTTCTGCACCCATCCAGATTATGTCCGCTCAACTCCAGTCCCATCAGAAGGCGCTTCAGTCTCTCAGCAAGGTCGTCGAGAACATCAAATTGAGCTGGACAGTCTTACGCCACAGCTGCTTCTGGCACAGTGGATATTCCCCCAAAGCCCTGCGCAAAACCAAGAGCAGCATCCCTCCCCAGTCTTTTGGATGAACACATTCTCGTTTGCTGCGACGGGGAGATCGCCTCGCTACTCCAGCTTCCGTACCACAAGATGATCCCAGAACTCAATGTTCTCCTCGCGCGGCTCTCCCTCCCCTCGGTGGCATACGCTCTGCATCTGAACGCCTCAAGTGTCTTCCTGATGCCCGATTCTAAAGCCGCCGCTCTGACGCTCGTGAAGTCCTGGGATCGCTGGGACGCAGTTGCTTTTCCAGGCGCCCGCCAGCGGTACACTGTCATCTCCAGGTGGATGGTATCCCTTTCGCGGCTGCCGGAAACTTGGACGAAATCGCGAGGGAATTCGAGGCGTGCAATAACCAGCTGGGAACAGTGGTGGGATCTCCTACGTGGGTCAATAGGCCACCGAGCGAAGCTATGATAGCAGCGGTGGCCGCAGCAGGGAAGAAGGTGCGAGTGGCAGGCTCCATCTTCATTCGCTTGCAGTCCCGGGAGATGGTTGATATTGCAGTTGCGGGGAGGCGCGTCTTTCTCGCTGGTTCAGCCCCCACGGTGGTCCGAGGGTTCCCGCACCTGCGCGCTACACAATGCTGGGGTTGCCTCAAATTTGGGCATACAAAAGCACAGCCTACAAGCAAGTCATGCACCTGTGCGTGGTGCGGCGAACTCGCGCACGGTCCCTCCTGCCAACAACTGTGGAGGTGAACACAGAGCTGACAGCTTTATCTGCCCCACCCGCAAGCGCATAGCAGAGCACCTGCGTCTCCGAGCTGTCTCCCTGGCCAAGGAACTTGATGCATCCTCCTCAGTCCTCCCTACATCTGCGGTCCCTGTCCCTGCCTCTCCCCCCTCCGCGCCACGGCTTCACGAATCTATCTAGATTATCAGGCTTGTCCAAATCAACTTGTGGAAGTCTCGCAACCCGGTAGAAATTCTGGCGGGCCCCGAGGACTTCGACATCATCTGCACACAGGAACCCAATCTACAAGAAGTGTCAAGGACAAGTGATCATCCTGGTTACACCCTAATTTTCCCCGATAATGCTAGTCGTCACTGAGTCTCAATCTACGTCAAAACATCCACAATACCTCCCCGATGTCTCTGCCCGCGACCTGATTTATCTTCCTTAGGCGATGTTCTCGTCGATTTCATATTCGGCACAATCAAGGTCACAATAATCAATCTTTACAACGACAGCACTACCTGCGCTGGAGTCGCGATCCTTCGCCAACTCGACCCATCCTCACGCATCCGAGGTGGTTTTAGACTCGAACTCGCATCACCCTCATTGGGACTGGAAGACTAGAACGCTGATGTGCGAGGCAGATTTTGAACTCCACGACCTCTGACCGCAAAGCCTCTCCTGTTGGTTACGCCGCCTGACGTTACAACCCACATCTCCAGTAACGTCATCGATCTCGGCTGGTCCTCTCCATCGCTTTTCTCCTCAATTCATGATGTGAGCGTTGATCCTGATTTCTGCGTTGGCAGCGATCATAACCCCATACGCTATACCTTGGATTTCGACGTGGTCCGATGGGACTCGACCAAGTTCAACGCTACCAAGATGGATCTGGAGATGTTCTTGGCAATTCTGCGGTACCACCTCGGACTTTCTACGCAGGCAGGACTGGATGAGGCGGCATCCCTCAGTTGTCATGCGCTCTCTGCTGCTCTCGAGGGATCTACTCCGCCATCGACCATGCTCTATAGCCAAACGATGGTAGACACCCCTGCCCTCCGAGCTCCTCAAAGCAGTACGGAGAGCGCGCCGACGATTCCAGAAGTATCTGGTCGCTTCGGCGCGGGAAGCTTGGCTGCCAACTCGGCGCTCGCGATACGTGGTGATCTCTCGAGCGAAGCAAGCGGCGTGGCACACATTCGTCCGGGAGCTGGAGTGGATAGACATCTTCAAGGCCCTCAACCGTCTCAAAAAGCGGCATTCAATGATCTTTCCCGCTATTCTTGATGCTGACACCGGCTTGGTTGCGCTGTCCCACACTGATCGTGGCAGAGTCCTCGGCCTCACCTGGTTCGGAAACTTTGCAGTTGAAGACCCAGACACCTTGCCCCCAGATATGACCCCGGAACTGACCGTTGACCAAACTGGTAACGGCACCCGGAGAAAGCGTGGGGGGTTCACTCGGATGCTCCGGCTCTGAGTGAACTTCCGCCTCGAGCGGACAGGCAAGAATCATTGCCTGCCCCCAATAACACATCTGACGCTCCGGATCCCATGCTCGTAGACCCCCTCCACCAGGCCAACTCCATTGAGATCCTTTCCGAGCGACCGGTCATTGAAGTCACCGACACGGACAACGTCATTCTCTCATCCTCTCCATGGAAGTCCCCCAGTCCCCACAATGAGGCGCTTAAATGATAGTAAATCGGGAGACATGGTGCGCACGGTCAATGAAAGATCCCAGACTCGGCTGCTTTCCCGGTTGAGCGGCATTAGAAAACTGATCATTGATCATGGAATGAGAGGGAAACGGCGGTTGTTTCAAGCAAAAATTAGCCCTTGCATGTTCTGATACCACAAAGAATGCTGCCGTTTCGGGTCCCCGGGAGCGCAAGTAGATTGAAGTAGTGCAGCTGGCATCATGTTCATTGGAAGAGTCCAATGCCAAAGGGGTCGCATTCGTTCTCCAGAGTCGCACGATTGCAAGTAAAACGACTTCCACTGTGCCTGTTGACATCGCCTCCAAGTCAGCTCGGGAACCACAGTGTCTCGGATGATATCCTCTGATAGTACCGCGGCTCGACCGCGGCTGCTGTTTTACGATCAATAGTGAGTACCGGCAGAGAGTAGTGATTCGCTGCCCTTCATTATGCCCGATGGTATCACGAGAGAACGACGGCTACTGCAGCCAGCGGTGGCGTTGGGTGCCGACTCCACGTTTGGAATACGTAAATCTCGGATTCCTTAAATAAATGGCAGCTGGTGGTTGCTGTCATTTGTTGCTCTACCCTCTCTCTCGACACCCAAACTTTGAGCCGGCCTCATGTTCTGGACATATTTCGATCTTGGCCCATTCTTAGCGTCGACAATACAGTGTCAGCCGGGCCTTAGAACCTACACGTTTCGAGGGGATTGAAACTTTGGTCTGCGCTCACCAACTTACGGATATCAGTCAGGATAATTCTAATCAGCAACCCCGTAGTCTCTGCAAGGGGGTTGCTGCTATTCAGCAACCCTCTGATTTGTAATCTCAGATCTGATGGCGGGCGTGGCGGGGTGCGTCGGGATGCGTTCGGGGTGCTTTGGAGGGGTAACAACTTGTCCAAAAATGCTGTAAATAATGCTGTAGAGATGAAATTACATCACCTGTGCTCCCATATTTTTTCCGCCCGCCTGGACTACGAATTTGAGGATTGAACTGGTTCGAGAACCACTTGAGCAGATATGGCTGAAAATGGCCCGGGAAATTCCGGGAAAAAAGCTGGGTTTCTGGAGGGGGCGTGCTGGGAACACCCCCGCATGTTTAAATACTTTTTGTAGTCGAAAATGCGGCGGGAATGGATGCGAAAGTGTCCAGTATTTTATCTTATTTCTGACGTGGGGGTTGCTAAATACCAATCTGCTATTCAGCAACCAAGGGGGTGTCGGCATTAAAATTTCGGATATAGGGGGGGGGGGGGGGTCCCGAGGGCGGCTGAAAAAAACTTTTATCATGTAGTATGAACAAGGTTCAAAAAGATCCAAAAGACTTCCCAAATGATATTGGGATAGCATAGAGGGCTGGGTTAACGATTTGTGGCGCCCAAAAGTCATATGTGCTGTGGTTCGGCGATTTCGTCCCAATTCGGACAGCGGATCACGCTCACGTGCATGTATCACGCGCCCCAGAAAATTTCACGCCGCCTTCTCCCCCGTCAATGCCGAAGAACAAAAAGAAGCAGGTAATCTCAGCAATGGTTATTCCTAAATGACCACTGAGCTCCCTTCCAGAAAGGAGGACAAGAATTTAACAACACCAGCACTCTGCCGTGCCCAAACTGCGGTCGTAGTGTGAAGAGGCGGAGGCATGGTTAAATGACCGTAATATGACCGTAGTAGCGATAGAAGGAGTAGCAATGCCTTGGCGTAGACAGAACAATAATGCTGGGTACTTCCGAGAGCGTGCCGAAAATGACCGAGCCAGGCGTGGGAATCTCCTTCCCTATTTGGGGGGGGGAGGGGGGGGGAGGGTCTGGGGGAGGGTCGAAAAAAACTTTTCGACCCTATATCCGATTTTCGAAAGCCGACACCCCCTTGTCAGCAACCCCCGTACTCGTGTACCGGGGGTTGCTGATTAGAATTATCCGATCAGTCGGACTCTTGGACGGTTCTTTTTCACACCCACTTGGAAAGATCCTAAATTTGGCTGTATTCGCGGGATAAAAGCTTTGAACCCATTTTGATTCGTAGATCTGTCGGCGGTCCTCTTACGATTCTGCAGCCACCTTCCCAGAGCGCACCTGTTGCGGTCTAGCCACTTTGTCATGGACGCCATCTCTCCGGCGGAGGAGCTCGAGCTCTTTCAATTAATTTCCGATGCACAAACAACAAATTATCTGGCGGGTGAGCCATCACAGAGGGCGAGAGACGCTCAACTTATGTGATGTAGTCGCTGCACTTACTATCCTTCTGTGTGTATGCACTCCGGCTGCTAGATCCATTCTGACAGGATTTTGCAGTCTCGAGCACACTTCGACATTCAAGCAAGAGGTTTCCGATTTCAGAAGGCTACTTGAAGTGCCGAACTGATATTTTGGGAGGTTAAATTTGTCTGGCAAAGTCGTCTTAGCTTGTGGAGTGTGCTCTATGTAAGCACTAGGATTATTTCCCTCCACCGGAATTCACAATTTCCCTAGGTTTAGGTCCGCTAGGTCACCTTGCTTGTCTTATGGTAAGCAAGATCGAGTGTCGCCGCAGATTATTTACTGACGCGCTTTTTTTGGTAAAGCGTGAATGTCGCCTGTGCGTGAAACTTCAACCTCAGAATTGTCGTTTTAACCGCGTTACTAAGTCATGTTCCGGCAAATGGAATCATCTAGTGTGAGTGCATTTTTTTCTGTCTATAAGACGTATTTATCCGGACGTTCCCTCCGTTGTAGCGGTAAGCATTGGCAGCTTCGACCAGGGTCGAAGTCCCCCGCTGATGCTAGATAGCTGCCAAGTCATCCTGATGGTATCGCAATTTTGTTCCCTCTTGTGAACTACGGCTAAGATATGACATAGGCAGAAATGGTTACCTGTACTCTAGTGGACATGGGCGCTGACTTGATTCTGGTCCTAAGGTTCGCTGATCAGTTGCTGTGTTAATATGACCCTCACGGACTTGTCTCAGGGTTTGGATATTGTACAGGAAGTCGCCAAGATTGCGGTATATCCTGATATTATTACTCATAGGTTTTTCACCTTTACTTCGGTGTCCTCCACTTCTCACAAAGTTTCGTAGCCGAGATGACGGCGATGTGCGAAATCTCATGCCCCAACCTAGAACATTTCATTTTAATTTTATTGGCAGGTTGACCTTTGGGGCACTCACCATAATCCCGTTGAAAGGTACATTTTCAGAACTTGATGCATTTTTGAACTAACAGTTATGGCAGAATATCTGGACATTGGGCAAGCTTACGCAGTTGGATCTTTCAGGTCAGAATTACTAATGCCCACACAGGCCCATTCTACGAGGGTGCTACTCTTTATGCATGTTCTTTTCCTTCGCGAAGGAGGATGCTAATCACATATCATGGTTTTCAAGTGGTCCCTCGTCTATTCACATTTTATGTCGTCCCATATTTTTTGATGGTACGTGCAACCAATTACGAAAAGAGCTTGATATTCTGAAATGCCGAAAAGGCCGTCATCATGTTCTCGATGACTCTGTACAAGTGCGGGCAGCACCTTCGCGCCACCGGACTTGGGCGGTCCCGAATGCCCGTGGTTACCCTGTTTCTCAGGGATGGTGTCTTTCTATTTGCGACGATCATGCGTAAGAGGCTCTCCCTCAACCCGCGAGTCCGCATGATTTGATACTGGTTGCAACACAGTGCTCGCAATCGTGGAAATTGTAATCTGGCATAATAGGTGTCCGACCCTTGCGCAGGTCCCTGTCGTGTGAGTGCTATGAGCCGTGACTTCCCAGCGGCCTACAACTCAAGCACTCCCCGATCTTCAGACCTGCCACGGCGTCAGTATTAACCCTCTTTCTTTCAAGATGGTCTTGCACTGAGGATTTCCTTCAGAATAAACGCCGTCGTTGGGGCTAGGATCCTCCTCAACATCAAGAACCTCGGGAACCACACGAACGACATGGTTCCTACAATGGAGCTTAGCAACATATCATACGGACATCGGCGTGTGGCCCAGAACGGGCGCATACCATGGTACTTGCAGACCGGAGAACTATCGGGGATTAACTCGGGATATTCAGACGGCTCCTAATTATATTCGCATGCACTTGATTCGGGTTGACCCCATAACTGTGCGGATGATTTACGCATGATCGTTCTATAATTTATCATTGGGCTCGGTGGCTTGGCTGCACAATTACATGAAACTTTACGACCGTACGTGGTGTATCATGAGACTCGATTTAAGAAAGAAAGCTGGTCCTCGAATAGTATTACCTCCAGTCCATCCGGATCCACTGTACTCTGCAGGTTCATGTCCCGCTGGGAGCCATCGAGCCGCATAGATCGGAGGACGGCCCTCCGGCTCGCGAGAGTTTCCAGCCACTGCCCATCTTTGAATTTATGATTACCTCTGAGGACCAGAGTGCGGAGGTGAGGGATCAAGTGCTGCAAGGCCAACACATTGGCACCCCAATTGTAGCCCCCAGTCGCGGAAAGGTCGAGGTGGACAAGGTCACGAGCATGCGGTGATTCAAGGATTTGAATTAAATCGCCGTCAGACATGTTGGCGTTAATGCGCAGATGTGTCAAAGGGCATGCAGACTCGTCTAAGAAAGAGATGATAATCCTCCGCGGGATGTTGTCTCCATTACTTTCTGATTCAACGGCGAACTCTTCGAGGCCCGGGGCGACAAGGGAGGTGAGTAATTCTTTAGTAAATTTCGACGCGCAACGGGTGATCATGAGCGACCTGATAGTCGACGTTGTCTGCGACTTCGAAGGCGCATCGTCGAAATTGGTGCATTGAACGAGAGAGACGGCAGTGTTCGGCGTAAGTTGTGATAGAATCCACAGAACCTCTCGTGAGTGGAAATTGGTAAGGGTGCATGTACGGAGCTGCGACCAAGGAAACAACAAATGTCGGGGGAACTCCTCGTTGGATAAATCCAGCTCCAGGTGCTCCAGAGCGGGAAGCGCCGTGAGCATGTCAACACGATCGTCTGCGGATAGGATCGATTTCCGGCTACGCAGTGTGAGCGCCTTCAAGAAGGGGAACCGTCCACTTTGGTGAAAGAGATGATCGAATTCGACAGTGCTGAGGAAGAGCGTGACGACCTCCCAGTGTGCTGAAGCCGTAAGGAAAAGATCCAGGACGTCGAAGGTGAGCTGTCCCCGCGAAAATCGGATAGAAAGCGGCGCGTGTGAGGCCCGCTCCAATTGCAGCGATAACGCTCGCATGAGATATGCATCATCATGGATATTCTGGCTGTAAGGCAGGAAGAAGTGACGCCAGAGCCGAGGGGAAGTAAGCGCCACGGTACGCCATCGACTGCACACCTGGGCAATCATCCATGGCTCGTTACGACGCGGGTCAAAAGTGACAGAGGGATTCACAGATTTCTCGAAAATTTCCGACAAGATTTCGCTTGGGAAGCGACGAATCGCTGAAAGTATTGCCCGGTGGCTCTTGACGAAATCCGTCTGCTCCGCGCGCCTCCGTATAAGCTGATCCATCGCGCCTTGGAGACGCGTGAGGTGGTTGTCCGTAGCAGATATCTCCTTCTCTACCCTCTCGATCGCCCTGCGGATAACAGGAAGCTGAGCATCAGAAGGAGTGCCGGCGCTGCATAGCAGCTCTGGATACGGGCTCGTCAGAGAAGTTTCATTCTCGACCGCATGACAATGGAACGAGCAAAGTGAGTTGCAGCATAGCCTGTGGGGAAGTTTGGGAAAAAATCAACAAAACCGAGCAAGTATTAGGCTTACCGCGACATTTCGACCGGAGAGCTCTCTGTCGCGGTGAGTCACGGCAATACTGAGAGCGTGACACAATGACGTAGTCCCGGTCCGTAAGCATAGGGGCTACAAGGCTAATGCGAAACACAACTACAAGAAGGATGCAATACCTTTTCGCCTGTTCCATGCGTTTCCCGGGCTACGATCTTGCATTTACATTTTTTAGCGAGCAATATTGTGCAGAGGAGTTATTGCGGCAGCAGTTCTTATCCATCAGCATCATTCGTTGGCCTCTGTTCAAATAGCTCTTGCGGTGTCCCACAGCTTTCCCTCCTCGCGACTCCCGTCGTCTCTGATAGTAAAATCACGACTTTGGCCCCTCCAATCAGCCTCCAATTACCACCACAGCCGACTCTGCTGTGCCTCCAGAGATCTCCGCACCTTCCGACTCTCCTGCGCGACTTCGATCCCCAGGACGCTCCACTACCAGGGCAGTCCACCTCAAATCAGTTCTATGTCCTTCATCAACGCCCCGGCCTCCTCATCTGACTCACCCAGCAGCCGGGTCCTGCTCCCTGTGCCTACCTTGTCCACCGACGGATCCGAGGCCTCGTTCACCCTCTCTGAGGTCGAGGTCGACGGCAGCCTCTTTTGTATTTTACTCGAGTCAATCAGCGCAGCGGACCTCTCCATTTCCTGTGCGTTTAAAACCTACTTCGTTCCAACTCCGGGGTAAGTAGAACTTGGCGCTAACCTCAGCCTATTCCCAGCCGACGGAAGCTTTGTCGAGACATCTTCTGGCCCGACCGCGCGCGCTCTTAAGAGACTCTACGACGAACGCTACGGCATCGGCGTGTCGAGGCGCTCCCCGTACGCCATCAGCGGAGTAATAAACCAGTATGGATCGATGATGTATCGCGTCGGGTGAGTACACATCTAAATATGTGTAGAATGGGGCTCATATTTGTTAGAAAGCGCGGGGAAACAAGAGTCATGGCTGTGGCGGCTGTCGAGCGGGTGTCCCAGCCGAGGACACCCCCGCCTCCGTACTCTTCGCCGTAATAGCACGAATACTTGCTTACAATTCTTATCGAGCGAAAGCAAGTCGGATGAATATATTGTTAAATCTCCTCTTGCTCGTCTTCCTGTGATGATCTCAATTAGTTATAGCAATGATTACTGGTATATCTTACCTATGTGCTGAAAGGATCGAGTGGGCCGTCGAGACGGACACTGATCTCCATCCCAGCCTGTCTCAGCCCGTCAAAGGACCGGTCGAAAAAGAACGTCCGACCCGCATAAAAGAGCTCGACCCGCTCAAGCCCAGGGCATCTGCTTTGCAGCATCATCAACAACTGATGGTCGCCGCAGGACAAGCCGCCTGTGATGTTGAGCACACGCAGCCCGGGCAGGAGCCGCGGGCGGTGGTTTCCGCGCCCGATGGTCAACGCCTCCATCAGGTCGTTCGAATGAACGTCCCCGGGCCAGCTGATCTCAAGATGGTCGACCGCATCAGCTAATTTGAGGAGCGCGATCAGGTCGTGTTCGAGCACGCGGACGCCGCAGAGGGTGAGGCGGGTGATGGGGGCGGCGAGTAGGGATGTGATTTGGGCGGTTGTACCACTATCATCGGGGTGTTCGATGAGGAGCTCGTGCAATACAGGAGCGGTGAGGTAAGCCGAGAAGTCCTGGTTAAAGGCTCTGTCGCAGCGCGACATTTTCAAATATCGAATTTTCGATATTGTCGGAATCGGCTTAGGATCCCGCTGATCCGGGCCGTAGCACTGGTAGAGGGATAGCTCTTCCATGGCTGAGGAGGAGCGCAGGATATTCAGCACCTCAAAAGATGAGCAATGGATCAAGGTGCATTTCGTAAGACGCGTCCACGGCAGTTCGGGCGGGACGAGATAAGGCGGCCACTTTAACGTGAGCTCTTCCAGCAGCGGAAGCGGTTTCGACAGATTTCCCAGCTCCAAGGACGGTACGATTCGGATCGTGAGTCGTTTGAGAATAGGGAAGTGACTGGCTGAAGAGCAGAGATGTTCGTGTTGGCTAAATGTGAGATCGAGGTCGAGTGATTGCCAGCGGTGCGAAGCTGTGAGCACCAGTTCGAAGATGGAGGTTTTGTCGTAGGGGTCCGAGAACACCACGTCGAGTGGGACCTGTCCAGATCGCTCCAGTTGGAGTGACAACAGGGAATGGAGAGATGGCGTCGCAATTTCCGTCTCGTACAAGTATACATTGCACCAGAGCCTGGGGGTCAAGAGTGCAACATCTCTCCACCTGCTGCAAACGGCCGCAAATGGCCGTGGTGTGCACCCGTCCTGACTTCGGCTGCAGTGCAGGAATATTTCGGAAAGTATCTCGCTGGGCAGCCGGCGCAGCGACGAGACCATGCTCCTGTGGGTTTGCACGAAGTCCTGGAGAGAAAATCGACGGTCTTTTAACCCCTCTGGTACCTCGTCCAAAGCCCCAATTTTTCGGTCCGCCACTCGTATATCCTCTTCTGCAGTTCTGATGGCGCTGAGAATGATGGGAATTTGGGAATCGAGCGGAACCGTGTTTGAGCACAGGAGCTCCGGATACGGGCTCGGTACAATATTAGCCATCGGAAATTTCCTGATGTGCAAGTGGTAGGTATCTATGTCGTCGCCAAATGCTGACTTTAAATACTCGTATCTTTGTGTCGATCTAGCTTGAGAGGCTTACCGGGGAAGTTGTGAGTACTAGCTGGCGGCTGTATGGTTCTGCGCTCGTGTGAGAGCTTTGAGACTGGTCCAAAGGTTGGAGTTGGGCTGGGAGAGACGCAAAGTAAATGGGGCCGCGGAGTCGACGTTGGCATAGCAAATTGGCAGATCATTACGTCACCTTCTGTTTGAACTGGAAAGACGTTTGGTGCGCCAGACTTGGACCAAGAGAAAATTGCTAACCCTAATGGCCGCAAAACCTCCAGATGTGGCTCGACTGAGAAAAAAAAACCGTAAAGACGAAGATAAAAGTAGGCGGTTAGTAGTACAGGTACAGGGTGCGCCTGCGATCCTGATTTAATTCCGCGCACTGCAAGAATATCTGTGAAATAATTTCGCTGGAGTCTCCGAACCGGCGCGATGAGTCGGTGGCCACCCTACGCAGACCGGCCACTGGAGTTCTGTAAAAGGCAAGTAAAAGGCGAAATTCAGTAAGATACGGAGGAAATACATCGCGATCCTAAAGCTCTTTTCACAGGCTAACTCGAGCGGTTACAACGATATGTTGGTTCAATCTTGAGATGAGTGCTGAGTTGGTGCTGAGTAGTGGGCTTGCCGAGCGGCCAACAAAAAACAAGACCAAGCTCTCGTGCACTGCTTCTCGGATTCACCTTTACGAGACTGCCTTCCGAAGATGGCCCGATGATCTAAATGAATTCTTTAACACCGCGCTAGAACCTGTACTTCTTATTCATTTTTTCGTCCGCTTAGACTTGTACATTTTACAAAATTACACCATGCCATCGATAGCTTCAGAAACAAAAAGTGATTCAAAACCAAACCAAAACCAGCGTTCAGCACTCAGCCCACGCTGGGCCCATTATTCCTTGGCGCCTTCGCCGGCGACGAGCGCCCCCCGTCCGGCGACCGCATCCGCTTGTGCGGGTTCCACGCGCTCTGTCGCCGCGGGAACGGCTGCGGGAAGTACACGTCGATCGACGGCTTGCGCGTGCTGCGCGGCACGCCCGCCCCCGGCGTGCTCGCGAGTGTCGCCGGGCTCCCGTGCACAAGCGTGTCGACCATCGACGCGGTGCTCGGCGTGTCCACGACCGACGTCGACGACCCGGGCGGCCTTTTCTTGTACTGCGCATACCAAATGAGTTATCAAGGACGGAAGGAAGGAGAGAAAGTCGACACACGGTCTCGAGCTCGGGCTTGCCGCGCCATTTTTCGATCGCCTCGCAGAAACGCACCGCGGCGCGCTCCACGGGCTCCGCGGGGTATTGCCACGCGAGGTCCTCCATGTGCGTGGAGAGATCCGGCGTCGACTGCGGGATGTCGTAGAACTAGGGCGTGCACGCAATCAGTACTTATTCCCCTCGATTCTAGGAAAGGTTGGCCTCACCCGTCGCAGCCTCGTCTCCATCTCCATCTCAAACTCCTCTTCCGCCAGGCCCTTGGTCCCGTTGTTCCCGTCGCGCAGCGCGGGGAAAAGCATGCGCGCGGAGTCGAGCAGGCTCGGCAGCTCGTCCGGGTTGAACTCGGCGAACTCGTCCGGGGGCAGGGGTGCCTGCGGCGGCGCGCCGAGCCCGAGCCCCACTTTGAGCAGGCAGTCGACCGCGTCGGGCCCGCGCCAGCCCGCGGTGAGGTACCCCTCTAGCACCGCACGCGTAAGGAGCCCTGCGAGGAGCAGGTACCACTCACGGGACGGGCGCAGCGCGGAGCCGTACATCGGCGTCTGGTTCTCGTACGGGCTCGCCTGGAACGGCGTCGCCGGTGGCGGGAGCGGCTCCATGTCCGGGGGTGGCGCGCCCTCCCACCCGCCGCGTATCGACATGGGCGACGTCGAGGACTCCCCGTCGCCCTCGTCCTTGTCCTCGACTGGCGACGCGGGCTCCTCCTCCTCCCCGCGCGCCTCGCGCCCCATCTCCGCCGCGACCATCGCAGAGAGCCGCAGGAATCGCGCGATGAGCTCCGAGAGCTTCGTGTTCCCCGCGCCGTCGCATGCCGCCGCCTCCTCGCCTTTGGTACGGCGGCGCAGAACCGTCCCCACGCGCGCGGGCCGTGACAGGCCCGACCCGATCCCGCTCCCGTCCTGCCAGCCCGTGATCCCGCCGCCCTCAGGGCTCACGCCCCCCGGTAGTGCCTTCCAGTACTGCGGGCGCCCACCACCGCCGAATTCCCCGGACCCACGTCCACGTGCCCCGCCCGAGCCTGTGCGCGGAGTAGATTTGGCCTCGACGCAGATCTCGCACCCCGTGTGCAGGTGGCGGGGGCAGCGGAATGCGGGGGGCGAGTTGGCCGTGCTCGGGTCCGCGCCGGCCATGTACAGCGTGCGCGTGCGCGCACTCGGTACCGGCGGCGAGCGGGGCTGTACCTGTTCGCTGCGTGAGTTTCCTAACAATCAAAAAAAAAGTAATAGACACTCACAGGATACATCGGGCCCGGGCCCGGACGCATGCTCGAGCTGGGGCGCGTCCACGGCTGCACATTCGGTTTGTCGGGGCACGCCGCAGACACCGTCGCAATCGAAACGAGCGCATGCGGCAGCGCGGGTGGGGGCGTTTCTCCGGTGGGGCTCGCCGCGGGCGGCATCGGCGGCGAGGTGACGGACTGGCTGCGGTGCCTGTGCGGCGGCACGGGCGCCTGGCGCGCGAACAGGTCGTTGATCATCGTACCCAGCGCAAGGCGCAGCCGCACGCCGTTCGGGAGCGTGTGCGGACCATTGGCGCCGCCGGCGGGGACGATGCGCGGGGACGTGGGCGGGGTCATGAGGTCCTCGTCAAGCGCGCGGTGGGCGGGCGGCGGCTGATCGAGCATGCTCGTGACGACCTTCTCGAGACCCTCCGCGCGAAGGCGCAACATGCGCGCGAGGGAGAGGTCCTGCGTGCGCAGGCGCTCGTCTTCGTCGTCGTTGTGGGGGCGCCCTGGGTCGCCCGCGCGCGCCTTGAGCGTCACGGCGTCCTCGCCGTCGCTGCCCACGTCGTCCTCTTCCTCGTAGTTCTCTGGCCGGTGCCGGTGCGCGTACGGCGCCGCGCCAGGCCCGCCCGTGCGGTCCGTCATCCCCAACTCTGCGCGCGCCTGGGCAAAGCGTGTGCGCCCTAAAGTACCATATATATACGTTAGACGAATCCACCAGCGTAAAAACGAGAAACTAACCGTGAACCCAGAGCATGTGGTCGATGATGAGCGTGCGCGTGCTCTTCTCGCGCGGGGGGATCGAGTGCAGGTGGTGCGCATGTTTGTGCGCGGGCGCACGGAACGCATTCGGGTTCGAGTTTGCGCTCGCGCTCGAGGACGACGCCGCGAGGTTATTTGCTGTTGAAGAGAGGCTCGAGACTGCCTGTGCTACACTCGACGGCGAGCTGGAAGGCTGGCCGCCGCCGTTCGCGACAGGGACAAGCAGATACGGGCTGGGAGCGGCCATGGCAGTAGACTAGTTCCCAGAAAGCCCAGTTCAAGCAGCGGTTATACTTGCTCAGTCGAGCGATTATCTTTCCGTCGAGGAGGCCGTCGTCGCTGTCGATGGCCAAGTCTGCAAGCTCAAAAACACGGATAAACAAACCGCCGCCTCCTTCCAAACTGGGATTAAATTTCAATAATTATTCGGCCTCTGCCCCATCCCATCTGATAATCCAAAGCACTGGCACAGCTATTCATAGGGCTGCAACTGCAACCAGAAGCTGCTGCGACGATCCTCACCCACGCGGATTGACGCAAAGTCTGTGAGATATGTTTTAAGACGTCCATGCGAAGGCTTGGAGCGTGCGTGCGACGAACCTTCAAAGGCCTTGCAAGATGTAGTAGGCGTGGAATGCCCCCGCGAGGGTTTCGAGAGACCCGTGTAGCCCTTGGAAACCTGTATCAAGCCTGGGATACCCACGCAACGACTGGTGAGTTTCAAAGGACCCTTGTAGCCCCTTGGAAGGCCTTGGATACCCTCGCAAGGGCCTGTGAGTTTCATAAGATCCTCATAGCACCCTTGCGCAGGCCTTGAGAGGGCTACATGGCCTTATCAAGCTTAGGTACCCCCGCAAGGGCCGTTCGCTGTCCACGCTGCCCGGAATTTGAATGGTTGAGATCATTTGTAGACATTTCCAGCTATCTAATTAATACACATCAAAAGTACAAATGCACCCTTCTCGTCTCCACCATGTAGTAGCAGCGGCCAAAAAAAAAGGGAGAGTTTATACAGAATCAAGATAGTCAGACATAGCGCAATAGATAACAGCGAGCAAGGTAATAGCGGCGAAGGGATTGAAACAAGAGTAGGGTATGTATGTACGAAAGTCCGGGGATATGGCGAAAACAAAAATAGGATACAGAGCGGGGGAAGAGATCAGATCATCGTAAGGAAAGGAGGGGGAGGGGTTACAGCGCGACGCCGTTCATGTTCGCCCACGGGTCTTCTGTCTTGGTGGCGAGGCGGAGCGGGGGCGGCGGGTCGGGCGAGCCGGGGTAGCTGCCCGTGCTGTACGAGCGCGCGCGGCCGCCGCCGCCAGGGCCCGTGTCGCCGGGCATGAGGCCGTTCGCAAAGTCCGGCATCCGCCCGTTCGCCTCGAGCGTCCGCTGGCACTCTGCGCCGCCTTCGGAGCGCACTGCGGGAGGGGAGTATCAGTACAAGCGACACAAGGGAAAGGGGAAGGGAAACTCACGATGGCGATTCAGCGCATCCATGCGCGCAAACTGCTTGTTACAGCCATCGCACGTGAACGGGCGGTAGTTGGTGTGCAGCTGCTCGTGGCGCTTGCAGTCGTGCTGGCGCGCAAAGCCCTTGCCGCACCCGGGCCACTTGCACAGGAACGGCTTCTCCTCGTTGTGCGAGCGGATGTGGCCCTTGAGGTTGAAGCTGCGCGTGAATGTGCTGCCGCAGCCGGGGACGGGGCACACGAACGTCGCCTCCTGCTTGCGGCGGTTGTGCGACGCCTTGCTCGTGCGCACGGTCGTCACGTTCTGCTTCGAGACGACGATCGGCGCGCCGGAGCCGTCGACGTCGGGGAGGTCCTCGTAGCGCGAGTGCGGGGAGACGTTCGGCGACGGGTAAGGGGACGGGCGCTGCGAGGACGCGCCGCTCCACTGCGAGCCGCCGCCGGCGCTGCGCGCGGAGCCGGACGACGCGCTGCGGTAGTGGCGGTGGCCGCGGATCGACGGTGGTGGCTCGACGGGCGAGAGGAACTGCCGCGGCGCGCGCATAAAGTCGCCGTCGTGGGTGGGCGGGTAGAGCCCCCCCGGGCGGATGTCCTCCGAGCGCGACTGCCGCACGTGTGTTGGGCGTGCAGTATCCGACTTGGAGCGCCGCAGACCGAGGTCGGGCGAGAGGAAGCCGTTGTCGATCCCCGCGGAGCCTGGCGTGGGGCCGAAGGAGAACTGGGACAGCTGGGGCTGGGGCTGGGGCGTGTGCGAGCCGAACGAGCCGCGGTGCGAGCTCGCACGGTGCTGCGCCGGCAGGACGTCGTTCATCGCCGAGTCGTCGATGGCGGACCCGATGTTGCCCATCTGGCCGATAAAGTTGTTCCCGCTGTTGTCCCACGACGGCGGCTCTAGCGATGTGTCCGACTTGCTGCGTGATCTGGTCATGCCCGGGAACAGGAAAGTGCCCGAACCACTGCTGTTGTGGTTCACCGGGGTGTTGCGCATTTGAGCATTGGGGGTCGACAGCCCTGCAGAAGTGCTGTCATGGCTGTAGTCATAATTTGTCTGATCGCGGTACTGGCGTTCTTCCTGCTGTGGCCCCTGCTCCCACGCCTGGGGTTGCGACGCGTCTACGTAGAGAATATGATTAGTGATAATCCTGGCTTATCGGGGATGTGACTCACCCTGATGTAGCGTCTCGAGACTGGTCTGGAATGGGACAGCGGTCGATGCGGCGCCGCCGCCACTGACGGGCGTTGCCGGCACGATGTGCAACCGCGGACCGACGACACCCCCGTCGCCCTCGGGCGCGTTGATCGTCGGCGGCGTAAAGTTGGGGCCCGAGCTGCTGCCCGTGTCGGGCATGAGCAAGCGCGGGGGCGACTGAGGCTTCTGCATGTGTGGCGAGCTGGGGCGCTCGCGGGGGAGGGGCTCTGTCCCCCAATTGGGCGATCTGAAGGTCATATTCTCGAAGGACTGGGCGACGTCCATGCGCGGGGAGGGTGAAATATGATTCGAGGAGATGGAAGACGCCCTGCTGCGGCGCTTGCTCTCCTCGCTGCTGTCCCCACCGCCATTGCTAGACGGTGAGCTGTAATCGTAGGGAGCGCCACGGGGATCGGGCCCTGGCGCCACAGGGACAGAGGAGAGCTGGGAGTGATCGTAGGGGCCGGGCATGTATTCGTTATCGTTAAACATGAGTAGAGAGGACTGGGGGGGGTCGTATTCGGATGGATCGTAGTCTGGGACAGAGACACCGCCTGCTGGCTCGTCTTCAAAAAGCCCAAAAGATTCCTGTTCGCCGGTGAAACTAAGCTCCGAGTGATTCGAGTAAGGGGAGTTGTGGTAGGATCCGTTGTAGGAAGGGGTGTGGGGAAATGGTGGGCTGCCCAGATTCGAGTACTCGAAGGTGTCGTACGGAGACTGTGGGTCAAGCGAGATATGGAAGTTCTCGGGAGAGTGGTAGTCTACCTCCGCTATATAGTCGCGGTCTTGATGGTGAGCATCCATTAGAATCAATACTGTGGCGAGAGGCAGTACAGGTCCACAGTCACGGAGGAAGAAGGCAAGATGCGGTGTTGTCAGGAAACAAGAAAGACCTTTGGCTTTATGTGTCCTTGCTTGTTCTTGAAACACACCAGGGCCAAAATACACACCGAGATCTTGCTACGATCACTGGCAAGCTAACCATTGAATAAAATAATCCTCTTTGCACCCTTACTGAACGCTGTAAAGTTTCATTAACCACCCCGGTAAGGTAACACTACCCCCCCCAACTCCGTCACCCCGAAACACTGCCTCCTCTTTAGATACTGTCGTGGCAGTGTACTGATATCCCGAGGCAGTGCCCTCTCTCTTCTTTCCCCTCGTCGTGTCGTGTCTTATCGTTTCGTTTCGTCGAAATCACCTCCTGGTCCTGGTATTTTTCTCGTCAAAGCCCACGCATGCAGCCGCCTCGTCTCGTAGCCGCGGGGTCAGCTCAGAAATCTCCACGCATTCCACAGCCAACACCCACCCACCCAACCAACCACCCTACGCAAATCCCCTAGATCGTCGCGCTCGCTTCGCCCGACGCGCATCAGATCCACTATGTTACCTATCACGAGTCCATCACCACCCCGAATAATTCGTCCGTCAAATCCGTGGGCGTGTAATTTGTCTGCAACTTATCTGTGTGAGAAGTACGACTTAGGATACACTCTCCCTTATTTACGTTACCCCCCCTTGGCATTGAGACGACCAGAAACACCGACACTCCAAAACCCCACTCCGACATTCTACGCCCGGGCGCCCGACATTCAACCTCCGGTGCTAGCACCACCGCGCTGCCCATTGTGGACACTATATTGTTCTGGAGAATGTGCTCCGGTGTCCCAATCGCACCCGACGTCCGCCGATTACGGCATTCTTATTCCGATGGCACGGGAATCACCCGGACAACGCTACGCGGGAATTGCGGCCTTAGATGTTCAAGTTGACCAATACTTACCTCCAGGTCTGCAAAAGGGGAGCCAAGATCCTCCCAATGTGCGCATGCCGGTACCTGCCAGCACCTAGCTCAAACCGCTGGCTTAATATTTCGATTCTCCTTCTCCGGGTACAATTGGCAGCTACTCCCAGTATACGCTCGATTGGGATTAATAACTTCACTGGCGTTGTCATTGCCAGCTGGTGATATCGTGATGGATGAGATAGCCGCGCCGGGTACGTATCTAAAGCTTCTCCCTTTTACCACAACGGCGCAGACACAACCCAATCATAGTTTGATTCACGCCACGGATCATCCTGCTGCATGAGCTGAAGGTATCAGCATATGTCAGGTGCGCCGCCGAGGAATCTCGGGCCAGCTCAGCAGTCGAGCATCAGGTTTTCGACCAATTTCGAGCGCCCTCCAATTCCGGCTTCCATTCCCGCGTAACACTGTAACTGGAGGGTTCCACTAGCTGCATTCTGCCGAACCCACTTTTCTTCCTTGTCCGCTGCCCATTGGTGTAAATAGCAACCAGGTTGCCTATCTGACATGCGGCGAAACGGTGGCGTTTGTACCTCCCGAATCCGACCACTGACAAGCACCCGGAACAGTCAATCCCTCCGAGATTCATCAGTGTGTGCCTGGCAGATCATCTGTTAGGTTGGGTCCAACTCTGAATAAATAATACAAATCTAACCCGACCGCTGGCAAAAACATACTCGTTGGGTGCTGTCTCTCGTCCTCGCCCCGAATGAAATTGGACAGACTGCCCAGGAACTGTTCCCGCGCACATCAGGGTCGAGCTTCCATTTCGTGCATCAAGTCCGCGACCTTCCACTCGAACAAATTTCCAATAAGTCAAAGGTGATAGGTAGTGGATCAGCGCAGTCGAACGTCTGCAAGGCACAAGGCATCATGATGCGATGATCATGAAGCGCGCGCCAGACAATGTGAATCCGCGCGGAGATCCATCCGGAGCCATGACATGGTGCGAACCTCCGCGGGGAGCTGGATTGCGCGCTCGTCGATCTTCTCTCTTCATCTCGAGACACTGACATACACTGACAGCCGGCGCGTTTAAAATTTTAAACTTGTTGAATCAATTATAAATTGTCGGCGCGTCGATCTCGTTTATTGGCTCGACAGAGCGCGATGGACGCGTGCGATTGGCGTATTACAAGCTACATGATGTATGGCCAAGAGGATTCCCTCTCGCTTAGATGCCTACCGCCCCTCGAGATCAGCCGCGGCGCGCAATCCGAACTGCAAGTGTGCTGATCATCTTTCGGTTGGCGCCCGTCCTAGACTTGGATCTGTTCGAGCTCAACGCGACACGCATCCCGCTTGATGGTGGAGCCTATCGTGCGTGAGCTGCCAGCCAAACTATCTCGACCCCGTCGAACAAGCAGGCATGCAGAGACGTCGGCCCCTGCGAAATCTCGTTTCGCGCGATACTAATGATATTTATATGCTATCCCCGCGACTTGTTATTTTTTCCTTCCTCGGCACCCGGGTCCCGACCAAAGAGAACATGACTACGAGCAAGACCGTTTCAGACCGTTTCAAGTTAAAGTTCGCCCGGAAACAACCCGGAAATGGGATGTGTTGATTTGATGTGATGAGATCACGGATCGGGCGTTGGATCAGCATGAACATCTCTGCAATGCGGGTAGCCTGATGGGATATGCTGAATCGCGGGCTAAGACGCGGGCAGGAATGCTTACAAGGTAGGTAGCTATATTCTGGATTGTTCCCAGATTGAACTACAGACGCAACAACTTGAATTTGAATTTGGATGGTCACCTCATGTATAAGGTTCAAAGGGTGTTTGACGCTCGACGCCGGCCGTCAGTCTCTCAGGAACGCGGAATGAAGAATGCTCCGGATTTCGATGGGTGCGGGAGAAGCACAAGCACCCACATGGCGGACAGCGGACGTTTTGCAGACCACTCTCACGTGTCCGTCTTGGAATTCTCTGAATTTCCGGGGGGATAGAGAGGGCATTACCTAGGCTAGTCTCTTCACAGACGCCGCAGCAATTTAAGCTCTCACCTCGCTCTTTGTAGAATTGAGCCATTGTATGTGTCTTCTGCGCCGAAGAGCTCCAAAAATTCGCCGGAGACTCGGAGCGGGACGAGCGGCATGCCGTAAACGGTGCCGTTAAAGAACAGCGCAAGAGGTTGAGTCCGCTGGGAGATACGTCTTTGAAGACCGGCGTCTCTGTAGAACATGGAAGTTCGGCCGATCAAATTCTCCCCGATCAATGTCCGGAGGTCCCCGCCGCCTCCTTCCTTTCCTCGTCCGTCGTCAAATGCCCTGTTTCATGATGATAAATCTAAGTAGTCTCCCGTAGTCAGACTCCACAATATTTATGACAGTCGATAAATCTTTATATGGAGTCTGATTTCGTTGGCATCGGCTTTGCCGGACCCCGGAATTCCGTGCCGAAAATGTGATCTCACGTGGATTCCCACGGACCAAATCAGGACATCCCTTTCATTCAAGAGGCACTGTGGGCCTACTAGTCATGTTTCGAGCCCAAAAGGCCTTGGAATATGTTATCCATCCCGTAAGTACCTTCAAAATTCGAGTTTAATGCAGTATACACCGAGTAGCAGGCATGGGGAAAGTCCCATTTGAACGCTGAATTAAATTAAATTAAATTTGACCTCCAAACATTATATGGTGTACAAATCGCTCACAGGACCACAAATTCTCATTCCGACGTTCAGTTGCGCAGAAATCACCTTGCTGTCCCAATTTGGGCCACGGGAACGTCACGTGCAGTCACGTTTTCGGCACGGAATCCGGGCTCCACTCACCGGAATGCCAACAGATTAAGACTAAAATCCGAGCACTGTCAGAGCAGTTCAATTCAGAATCGCACACTTAGTTCAAAGTTGGTTCAAAGCGCTCAAATATATAGTCTCTTATAAACAGACGGTACAACTGTTTGATCCGAGGTAGGCCTTATTATGTAATCTCGAATTTCTCGAACCTTTCAAAGACGGTTACGACGCGTCTATCGACATTCTGGGGTGGATTCACGTGCAATTCACCCCTTTCTCGGTCATTTCACTCACTTGGACCTCGCAATCGCGATGCCGAATTTTGATGCCGACGGGCCCTGGGAACGCCGTGTTTGCGGATTTCGTCTCCCATCTGTGTGTCTCCTTTCTGCCTTTTAATCATTTTTGTATATTCGTCTACCATCAAGTCCACGTGTTTCATCAATTTTGTCTCTAGAGAATTGATCGCAGCGGACTCAATGCTCTCCAACAGCAGAAGCGCGGAATGGCGGCGAGTTCCCTATACTTCCTTGTGTCAGGAAAGAGTGCAGCGAAGCATATCTGAGCTTATAATTCGATGAATTAGAATAATAGCTTCGGAATAGCCAGCGAGAAAAAATCAAACCCGCACAAGACCTTTGAGATGGCGTTGACTCTAGCGTCGCGGAACATCCGATCTGTTATCACACTTTATTCTATTTTGACGCATTATAGGCGAGACTCGGCGGAATTTTGTGTTGCCCCCGCCCTACAAAACTTCACCAAACGGAAAACAATATCGGGACTCGTCGCTTTCCAGTTGGAGCGATCGGGCTAATTTACTCTGGAGGCGGATCAAATGATCGGAGGAACTGTTGGACTTTGCAGGACTTGCATAAGACTCAGGATGGTACACCGGTGACCGATCTCTCGTACGAAGACAAATCATTCGTAGAGACCGGTCGATCTGAGTTTAAATTTGGACGACATGGAACGTCATCGTGTAGATCACGTGTCGTGCCTATCAGCCCGCCCTAAACTCTTCGGCAGTTTCCGCCCACCACCGCCAACGCGTCCCGTCGTCGTATTGTGCCCGGTTTAAAGATCAAAACATGTTGGGAATGGATAACAGACCTTTCTATCTGTTCTTCCGAGTCGGGTCACTTCCATTTAATATGATACACAAAAAGGTGTTTCAAGGACGACGAAATGAGGTACTAACGCCGGGGGAAAGCGATTCAGGCGGTCTATACGTATAATAGAGGTCCCAGTGAATCATTGAGTTTTTATTGTGCATCTGGAGCCGAGATTGGATTATCTGACTGTGGCTAGGCTTGTTTCAATGTTTGGTGCAGGTTGATGGGCATTTCACGTGGTTTACACGATGACGTTCCGGTCGTCAACCGGTGCCTTTCTCGTAGACGGATCGGTTACCGTATTTCATTGATCTTCTCATCCACGCTCGATCATATCCGCGCTCGGGCACTTTGTTGCTAGTAGCTACTAGGATAAAACTCAGGATAATGATATTGCTCAGCTAGGTCCCCTTTCGGAACGTGCCGATGCAATACCAATTGCCCCCGAGTCGTCTGTTTTACGCATTCTTGCCCTTCTCCGCCATTTGACGCATACGCTGAGCCTTTTCTTCATTTCTTCAAAACAAGGACGTGGACTGTCGCCCTGTACGAATCGGTACGTAGTGTGGGAGGATTACCTGCGCGGTCTATAAGTATACGCGTATACCCCTTACCGCTCCAAAGATGTCCCGACACTCTATATAAGTTTCGTTTCCTCCTTCATTTACCCCACAGCTCCCCATCAACAACCCATCATGCCATACAACGAGACTGCTGTGCTTGAGCTCGCCAACAATCAGCACTTTTTCGATGTGAACCTTGGGCCATTTCTGTCCGGGTATGCACGATTCGGTTACCTTGTCTTTGCGCTCTCAAAACTAATTGAATGGTTATCAGTCTTGCCGCTCAAATGTTCATGATGGGCTGCCTAAGTAGGTTCACCGCGCGTATCTGGAGCATCGCTGATGCGTTCATGTGCCAGCCCTTCAAATGTGGAAGTACTTCGAGGTTCGTTTGTGTCACTTGGGATTCCTCGACCATCCTGCTAACAATAACGACCAGGATCACACCTCCGATTCAAGGTCTACAAAGATCTTCGTCGTTGTTCTTTTTTCAGCCAGTACCCTCCAAAGCATAACAGACTTGTGCGTGTTTCAACCAGTCTCCGTAATATTACGCTCATAACCGATTCAGCCAACTCCTGTACAGCGCTTTTGTGACCGGTTACGGACGCATCCTCTACTGGAACAAATATGGCTGGACCTTCATGTGCGTTGATCCCTGTTCATCCTTGTCGCACAATGATTTGACCTTGAAACAGTTATGAACCCGCATGGACGGTAACGCATATTGAAAAATATCGCGCCAAAACCACTTAAACCCCTGTTCTAGGCTTTGATAGCTGGAATGACCCAGGGATTTTTCTTGCACCGCTGCTGGACTGTTACACGCTCTCTTGCATTGGTGGCTACGGGAGGTCTCGGCATCGTCGTTTCTTTCGGTGCTGGAATAGCCTCAACTGCCGGCCTTATCAAGGTCCCATACTACACGTAGATATCATTCGCGCACCTGCCTCCGATGATTCTGACTTTCTTTGCAGTGAGACTTCCCAAATCATAGTCCAGGTCACCACTTGGTTAATCGCGTGAGTTGGTCGATTAACCGCGTTTATGGTTCAGTGTGTTAATCATTTTGTTCCCGCAGCACCGCTAGTAATTCTTGCCCAATGCTCCTCTGTAAAATGGTTCACTGATTGGGGCAACAGTCACGGACGTCGGGATTTCGATCATTCTAGTATGTCTCCATACACAGACTCTGCTGGGAGATTTCATTGACCGTCGTATTAGGTCATGCACCTTAAAAAGATGAAGACTGGTTTTAAACAGTAAGGAATGAGTTTTCCATCCTGATACCAAAATTGATCCGCGTCATTTACAGCACGGCAAGTGCTCGCCTCTATCCATGCTTCGCCCGATTAACACCTGTTGGGCTGCTATTCCAGGAGAAGGTACGTTTCACCCTCGCCTTTGCAGTAACATCATCTCATCTTCATTCCTAATAGATGCTGTCCAGGATTGTCCGAGTTACGTTTGAAACCGCGGGTAAGCGATTGTCCACTTTCTCGTCGTTCGCAGCTTCTGAGGACTGCTTTTAAGCTCTGACGTCCGTAATCGCCATCATCGATCTTCTTCTTTACATCACAATGGGAAAGAACAACACCATCCATCTGGCCTGTGCGTGAAATACTTATTCGCCCTGGTCAGGACCTGACGGCAGCTTGCTTTGCAGTTCAGCTAGTTGTTGGGAAAACATACAATCATTCAGTGATGGTCACTTTGCTGGCACGGACGGTATGTGGATAATCTAGACGGGTCAAACACATCTCATTGACCGTTACATCGCAGAAAATTCGCAGCGAATTTGATAGTAACAGCGCTGGCCGCTTAGGAAACACCGACTCGGTGAATCACTCCTCGACCCCTTTAAGCCCAAATTACTAACGACTGTAACATCAGGGTACCAAGCCGAATCCTGGTATCACTGTTACACGAGTGAGTTGAATTCTCCTGGAATCATTCCACGGTTTTGACGGACCTTTATCTCAGACGCAAATTCGAGTTGCGGATCATCTCGAGTATCCGATGAAGAACATTGCCACGTCGGCGCGGGGGGATGAGGACGACCTGGAGACTGATACCAACTCGGCCAAGATTCAACGAATGGTGTAGCGAGTGGGTTGAGCCATGCCACATGTAAGCCTCCCTAATCCTAATTTCAACGGAAATGTAACACCGATTCCTGCCGAAAGTCGTTCTGTAATACCACACTCTCTTGCTGCTAGCCAATCATTATTGTAACCCCTGTTTCTTAACGGGACCGCGCAGAAATATACCTACCTAAGTAATCAGCGAGGGAGAATCACATTTATAGACTGGGATCTCCTCCTCCTCTTGTATCGTTCCTAGGCTCAAATGTCTGAAGGTTGAAATTTTTACTACCAGTAGTTAGTTCCGTCCAGCTGAAAGGCCATGACACTAGAGCTTATTAGCAAGTGATGAAAAATCGATTTCTCTATAAGAGCTTATTTGCAAGTGATGAGAAATATTTCACCGATGATTTTTGAGTACAGACTTAATCAAAACGGAGGCTCCACTTTACGCACGTCCTCCCGACCTTACTTACCCCAGTAGCGCTCAGCTACCATAGTCGTACCAGACTGCATTTAGTAACCCGAATTGAATCTCATCATCATCATCAAATACTCCTTTTGCCTCTCTATGGGCTGCAAACGCTCGGATTCGTGTCGAGTTTGCGATTGACCGCTGCCGAAAGACGTTGGAACCCGTTGATCTGGGGCGTTGACTCAAACTCTCGGACTCGGACTCGGACATCTTGGAGGCTTGGGTAATTGCCTTTCGTTCTACTGGCAGTTCGAGACGTCTATTCGGCTGTTCAATCCAAATCCATCTGCCGTCCCGTGGATCGCAAAATGAACAAACACGGGGCAACAGATACAGACACCCACTGCGAGTCTGCGATTCGAGCATCGGCTGCGCTCCGGATGCAGTATCTTTCTCTCGAGTATATCTCGTGAGATTCAAGCTCAATGGAAGTGTACACGCTGATCTTCTGGTGTAACTCTGACTCAAACGTAGTTGATATTGTTATAGTGTCTGTCTATGAGAGACCAACTCAAACGGTGCCTACGTTGAGCGGGATGATTTCACAAAGCCCATCTGCGGCGGGTTCACGTCCGCTTCTGTGAACGTTCCAAACCACCGTATTCTCTGGAAAGGCACGTAGAAGATCTTGCTCAATGTTATGAAGTTGAGGATTTGCGAAATGATTGTCGGTCTGAACGGTTTCGTTACTAGTATAGTGTTGAAGATCGCGTACCTGTCAAACAGCAGCGAAGTGTGTTGAAAGGAGAGGGATTATTGTAATATTTTTCGTGTTTCAGTCAGATACAGCCTGCATTTACTATATATTGTTCCTAGCACACTTGAGGGTCCTTGCCAGAGTTGAATTCCCGACAGTCCGGCCTATTCCACGGAATACCTACGGCCCTTCCAGATCGGCACCTCGGCGCATCGGGATCTCCATATCTGGCATACAACTCGCGTCGTCTCCCTGCAACGCATGAGCCAGAAATTCTTTCGGAGACCCAAACTGCATGCGATGGATGGTGAGGCAGCCGTCAGCCCAAAAGTAGTAGCGGCCTGCAGCGGTGAAGAGGAAGAACTCATCCCCATAGCTGGTCATGTACGCCACAGGTTCGATGGCGCCGGGTACATGGAAGTCATCTTTAAACATTCGTTCTATCTTGAGCTTTCCATCGACGATCTCCTCATAGTAGCGGAGGCCGTCCCACCGCTCCCAGTCGGTCGACCACGGCCTGGAAAGGGATAGATCCCTGTACCAGTCGCCGTGTATCCAGGTGCGGGAGGGTAGTTCATCTTGCCAGTCCTCTGTGTGAGGATTGGGGAATGGCCCATACACGACAGGCTTGAATTCTGGTATGGGCCGGGAATTAAGAGACCTGCGTGATGGGATTCGCAAATTGAATGGACGAAAGATACTCGAAACTTACGATGTGCATTTACAGTTCGGTTTGACGCAAGGTTCGCCTACATTTTGGCTAATTGAGGGGAAGTACGACATTGTCACCATTGGGTTTTTTTTTTGAAATTCTACTGGCTTTTTTATGCGTCCGCTGTGCGACCGAGGCTGTGCGATCGGGCTGTGGTTCGAGTCGACTCCTGATCGCAATCGACGATCAAAATTTAACTGGTACTTAGGTTGAACGAAGAAGTGCCATTCCAACTCTCTGCACAACTTGTAAATGAGCTGAAGCAGATCGGAATCATTTCTACCCGCAATCCCATGCTCGCAGAAAAAAACGCACCAGGAATGACCTACAATAAGGATATTTTTCCTTCCGCCTCAGCGATCTGAGACCTGCTGACCCCCAGAGGTCTGAGACGGAACACAGGGGGAGGAGCCTCTCCATTCTCTCCCATGCCCCGCCCTACCTTCACGCGTACCCCCGCTCAGGCAACTACCGCTTCAGACCCAGATTGGGTATGTTCATCATTCTACCTCGTTCACGATCAGTGATTTGAATATGTTAAGATTTACTGCTGCGGATAGGGGCCAAGTAAATCCGGAGGTTCGCTTGTCTCTGTGTGCCGCATATCTTTAGTTAACTGGAAGCGGTACACAGGTAGAAACAGAATTTGTAGCATTCACAGGCGAATCCGTCGAGAATGTGGAGATCGTCAGAGCGATATCACAGTCCTTATAAATACCCTCCTGCCAGGTTTATATGGGGTGCTAAGTCAGCATGATCAGCACCGGGATTCGGGACCTCGTAACCAGGCCGTTACACCTGCGACTCTTCCCTGGATCACCCAAAGTGGAGGTTAGGGAAGCCAATATCGCGCTAGGTGAGTAAATAGCGGGACAGTGTGTAATTCGATATTTACTCACAGTCGATAGGAGTATTGGTGGGACGCGCAGAACACCGCTCTTTCCACGAGGCACCGCCGCCGTCACGAGCACTGTTTCAATCACATTTATAGACTGGGATCTCCTCCTCCTCTTGTATCGTTCCGAGTCCTAGACTCAAATGTCTGAAGGATGAATGTTTCACTACCAGTAGTTAGTTCCGTCCAGCTGAAAAGCCATGATTAGAGAGCTTGTGCCAAGCGGCAAGCCGCTTTTGTGCATTGTGCAAAAGCGGCATGCAGCTTTTTACAAATTCTACCTGGCAGTCAAATTCTGACACCACAATTCTAGTAGACAGTCATAATGGCCTTCAGAAAAAAAATTAAAAAAGCTGCATGCCGCTTTTTGCACAATCACAAAGCGGCATGCCGCTTTGGCACAAGCTCTCTATTATATCATGTCTGGAGTCGTTTTGATTGTGGAGCTACGAAATATGCCCGAGTGGAGCTTATTTTCTCTCATCGTTTTGATTAAGTGGGGCCTCCAAATTTTTGATGCAAAATGTTTTTCACCAGATGCTAATAAGCTCGACTCAGTCGATGACAGTTTGAATATTTCAGCCCCTCCTCGTTCTGAAAAACAAGCCCAGAACGGTGGTGTTGATTTTCAACTGCTTAGTAAGCTGGTTACCCAAACAGGTAAGGCTCCAACCATTTAGTTTCCGTTTACGCTCGAGCGTAAAGTAAACGGAAACGGTACGAAAACAGTTTAAAACAGTTTAAAGCAGTTTATAAACAGTATTTTTAGAGGGAAAAAAATCAGTTGTACACATTACACGGGTTACTGACTATCGTCGGCAAGGCGGCGAAAAACTGGTCGATCTCGGTCACGCTGCCAAGAGGAGTATTGTCATCAGATTCTGAGTCCACTATGCAGACAGCATTGGTATAGTACACACTTCAAGTGGAGAATAAGCAAGCCACCGGGTAAGTTTGGCCCTGTGTACGCGCCAGATCGCGCGTTAAGATCACCTCACGTGCGCCCTGTCGACCCGGATCAGCCGCTCGTTCAAGACGGCAGCCAAGCAGATGGAAGCATGATCATCACCGGCACTTGCCGAAATCAGTCCGGCATCCCGGCCTCTCCCAATAAGGCGAGTGAAAAATTGCGCGCGAACGGAAACTACGGAAAGTTGCCGGCGAATAATAAATGTACAAAGTGAACGTCATAAGAATTGAGCCGGGAATTGCTCTCGCAATTGTTTCACGGCCATCAGAGGCCGACAGAGGCACAGGCGAAGGCGAGTGACAGCAGAATGAACACGTAATCTTTTGATCCGGGCACCCGAGAATCACAAGATAGCCGCGTTACGCGCCTAAGTTGAAGTTCCATTGCCCAATCCCTACCTCTCAAAAAAATAATCATTTACCGTTACTTTTCCATTTACTTACCGTTTACTGGGGTCCGTGAATTAAACGGAAAAATAAACGGTTTTTACCGTTTAAAAACGGTGAAAAACGGAAAGGGTTGGAGCCTTACTAACAGGATTGTGCGCGTATCCGTGAAAGATGAGTCAATCCGATCCTTGTCATTTCGCACTGCCTTCCTCTGACTTCTGCGGATTTGAGCATGTCACGCTGTAACTCGGCCGACGCGGGGTGGGCCTGGTCATTCAATGGGCACTATCGTTAGACGCAGTGCCTCGGATAAGTTGTTCAGATGCTGCCTTGGGGGATCCCGCAGTCGACCAATGTCTTGGAGCCCCGAGAAGTGCTTGGCAAGGTCGGTCATACCTCGGGGAACCAGCTATATGAACATTCGAGGCTTTCTTGGTGAAACTCTACTCACTCTACTCCTAATCTTTCTTCACTCTCATGAAACTCTCGGCCCTTTTATCAGCGATTTCCCTGGCATCGCATAGCTATCATCCGACAATTGCAGGAGCAACTTCGCGCGACTGGCACAACTTGAGCGTCCATGTTGAAGGAAGGCTCTTAGAGGGTGCCCATTTAGCAGCCCCTGCTTCTCCAATCTGGATGGATTGGCATCCCATCCGAATTTGACTGCATGCGACGCAGTGAGAGCCGGCTATGACGATGAACGTAGGTTTTATTTATTTTCTTACTATGCACGCCTTCTCAAAGCAGACATTTTAGTTGTGCGATCCAATGTTCCAAGTGCTTATATGATAACGCAATGGGAGACGTGCCAAAGCTCCGGTCAACAGTGTCTTCTTGATTATCTTGACCCAGCAAATACTACACCCTCGTCACCCTCGCAAACATGCCGCACCGGTAGCGTCCCTAACTACTTCGTGCTTTCCTCTCCGAATTATGTATGACCGGAAGAGCCTGACTCTGTTACTAGATCGACGTGCGCACCGCAGCCGATGTCGTCGCCGCCTTCAACTTCACTAAGAAAACCTCAATTCCTCTCGTGATAAAGAATACTGGGGTGCGCACACTTCTGAACTACCCACCGACGCAAATTAAATGCATATGTTTTCAGCATGACTATAAGGGCCGAAGCAGTGCCCCTGGGTCTCTTGCTCTATGGGTATGCCCTTTACTTTTCAATGGGCCCCTTCTCTGCTGACTTCCCCGCAGACGCACAATCTAAAAAATGTACTTTCGTCTCCACCCGCCATACGCCATGTTGATGGGCTGCCTTCAGATTTCATATAACACGGATTTCGTACCCGAGGGATGCTCAAAGTCAAGTCCCGCCCTGACAGTCGGAGTGAGTCCCTTCTGACTCCCCGCAGTCGTGTGCCTGAATTGTGTTCTTTATTAGGCCGGCGTTCAATGGAAAGAAGCCTACCAGTTCGCTGATACGCACAACTTTACCATCGTTGGTGGCACTGATCGAACCGTGGGCGTTTCGGGCGGCTGGCTGCAGGTAAATGGATGGTCCTTGCCATTTCCACCATTTATTTACAATGATTCTGCAGGGTGGCGGACATTCCGCCCTTTCGAACACCATGGGACTGGGTGTCGACCGGTTGTAGGTGC
>JARGYA010000298.1:0-173460 GCA_029204335.1 Mycena vulgaris | reverse complement strand
TTCCTCCCCCAGTTTTGATTCGTCAGGAGCGGCGGGAAAGAAGGCATGGATGTCGGGGAGTCGAAAAAGAAGAAATTTTGGCACAAATTGGATGGGAACTGAATGAGATCCTGATTTCTCAGCACTCAATCTCATTCAGTTGCCATCTAAATTTCGGCAAATTGTCTTTGAGCATATACATCCAATATACATCGCGCGCACTGCACTTCAGTCCAATTTTTGGCCCACCGTCAGGTGGCCGATATGGGTATTGTCGCCCATTGTAGCCAACTTACCGGCCATTTTGACAGCCACTGCCTCGTCCCACTTCCCCCAGAACCCAATCGCTGCAGGATAATTATTTTCATTCTTCCTCCAGTTCTTGAGTTATGAAGCCAATTTTCAGGCAGTTGTATAGAGGGCGTACATGAGCATAGTACCGCCAACAGTCTACGGTATGTACAGAGCAGATGATGCACAGCAAAGGGAATAATATCCTCCTACTCCAGGTGTGCGCAGCGCAGCGGCAGCTGTAGGTTGAGGGTACTTGCCCAGCACGGGTGCCATCAATCCATCCAGGGCGCACCAACAGGAGGGAAGCATGCCGTGGTTTTGGACCGAGTAACAAGCTGTCGGCAAATGGCGCGGAAGGATGGCCTACGCACCTGCCTCCGCGCGGGCCAGATGCGCCTCGTGAATCGTGCGCGCAGCGATTTATGCCTAACGAGACTTCCCGCAGCTTGCGCAAAGGTCCGTGTATCAGTGGCAGTCGGATGGCGAGATAACGGTGACACACCGATACACCGATGTTACCGCCCTCCTCAGCACAGCTTGCATCATCGTCTTGAGCGTGAAACACGAGACCTCGGAAATTTTGGCAACGGTAATCAGCACAATACGGTATGGCATACCGACACACACACTGACTCTGTCACTGGTGAATTTGTTACTGGGAGTGGAAAGGCTTCCTGTTAGACGGCGGGGATACCAAGAAGTAGCCTATATCTATATAGGGTAGGATAGACTGGGAGGGTAGAAAGTGGGACACTCATCTAAGTGCTGTCAAGGAGGATGAAGTCAGGTCACATACCAGTATCACGATTTCGACATGTATTTAGCTAGTTCGACGCATCTCGCATGTTTTTGGCGCTCACGGACACCAGATGGGCCGCCCTCTAGTCCTTCGTGAGACGGGAAATCGGATGAAGAAAGACATACGGGGAATTCAATATGCCGCGATCTGCACAGCAATGCTCCTCTTGATTACATTGCGATCAGATTACTTTAGAAATCCATATTATTCAAACCGACTACTACAAATGGTATGCTATGCCAACGGACCAACACCAACGCCGCACCGGGACATTCCCACATCTCCCAGGCCGCGCGTCCGCGCGTATCCTTGGACATCGCGCGTGGAGTGGGGTGCAACGTCGGATCGCGTCCGGATCGCGTTGAATGCTCGCGAGTGCGGCGTGGGCGCGGCTGGAATCGCCAAGGGCATTGTTGGCATGGGTGCAAACCGTATGCATGGAAAGGGGACGCACATGGCCAGGACGGTCTTCGGAAAAAGGGCGGGCTCTTCACGTTCGGTTAGAGAATGTAGGCGCGAGGAAATAAAACGAGGACGCAGCTTCGCTGCACGTGCCACGTCAAATGTCGGTATATGCGAGCCTAACATAAGAAGTAACTCACCATACGTGCTCAGCGTTGACGAAATCATCGATGCGTGAAGGAAGCGTCGTTGAGCGCAGTCCTTAATCAGGAGCAAATGACTTACTTAGGCTGGGACGGCGGCAGCGAATATATACCTAGATGTCTATGCAGCGCCTGGACTGGAGGTCGTGGTCGTGGGTCCAAGTGGGGACATGGGGTGTAACGTGTTAATGGGAATGAGCGGGATAGGCTCACCCGTCTTGAATACGCTTGCGCGCTTTCTCCACCCAATGGGCAGCGAATTGATCGCAGGCGCCCAGCGTGGTAGTCGATTTACGCGGTGGCGGCGTGCTGGAACCGAGCGAGCATCGGAAAGCGTGCAAGTCGAAGGCATGACTCACCGAGTACCTCCTCCTAACTCTCCCATTCTACATGATGTATAGGAGGGCATTGGAATCAACGTAAGACCTGAACGAAACCGAGAAAATCCATACCAGCCATGAAAGTCACGTCGATGCAAAGAGAATTTTTGCCTTGCCTTTGTCGGTCGGTTCGTCGCAGCGGCGTCGCGTTGGGACTGTAGACCAGGAGAGACAGGTGATAGTAGAGCTCGAATGCAGATGGAACAACTGGAGCGACAGGAAGAGAGGGAGGGGAGGGGAGAGAGGGAGGCGGCGGCGGGCGATGGTGGTGGTAGAAAGCAAGGAGTGATTCAAATTCCGACTGATCCCCCGCTCAAAGTGGCCCGTGCGCGAGAGGTCGATGACGTGGACCTCGACTGAAAATCGGGTTCTGCCCAGGTCAGAAAATGGGTTTTCTCCCTTTCTCAGATTTTCCAAACTATTCTTAGAATTTCAAGTCACCGACGGACAGTGGCAGATTTCAGCATAAATAAGTCCAAGTCGGACAGATTTGGGCGGACGTCGGCAGAACCCGGCAGAGGGCTGCCCAGGCCAAAAACGCAGTGTTGTACGTACATGGTTCAAACGAAAGATCGAGAATGTTCTACCAAGGGTGATGACAAGGTCTAATTGACAAAATCATTGTCCTTTCGGGAAGGTGGGGCTGCTTACGCAAAAAAAGCTGAGTAAAAATGGAGTTACTGGGAGTTATCACTGATAGGGCGCCCGGCGCCCTATAGAGTCCGTGTCCGTAGTAGTATATGATTATTCGATTTGGTTAGATTGGTGTCAGTACACTGTCAGTATGTAAGAGAAGTGGAAGAGTTGGCAAAAGCCCCGATGGCAAATAACCGGGCCGGCGGGCCGGTCGACAGCGTCGCATCAGGCGCGCTCGTCGGAGGGCGCGTGGCAGTGCCGTGCGCCACCGGCGCCGGCAAGATCGCACGCAGGTTGAGCACGTGACTCACGGGGCTCGACCAAAATAAGAAACTTTGATTCAACTTGTCGCCACCTTAGTACTATAACAACTACAGAGAGTGTAAAGGAATGAAGTTCTGGGTCATGGTAAACAGTTTATTTATCAGTGGCCCAAGACTAGCCTCTAGGGTGCAGGCCAGTTAATCGCGAGCCGAACGTCCTGCGCATTCGCGGTTGTTCATACGCACGCGGCATCGACGTCCGCGTTCCAGAGCCAGATCGCGTGCCGGGGCCGTCCCTTTCATCGAGGGTAAAATTTGCTTCTCGAGCGGCTAGCCGTCGTGGACGGTGACCGGTGATGCAGCGCTTCGAGTGCACCGAGCGTGAAAAGCGGCAAAGGAAGTGCGGAAGAAGTACAGGACGGAGTGTGCCGAGAATGTTCATCAGATGGTTCCGGTGATGTGCCATCACTGACGCCGGGAGCGCATCAAGCTGATGGCGTCGAGCGGGGCTTGTTTGACAAAGGCCTTAGACGGCGGCCCGAGTACACATATTTACTTAAAAGAAGTATGAGTACGTATCTTCAAGAAGAGGAAGCTAACTCGGATCAGTCCGAATAATCATAAAGCACTCTTCCCTCGCGCCTTATAGAAACCCTTACCTAACGGTAGCGGGAATTAGCTGTTAAGTTTACGTGCTGAGGAGAGCGATCCGCAACAAATGATGCTGATCTGCCCCTTTGTCTACCCAGTGCTCGGCGCCGCAGTAACAGCAATCCGTCAATGGTTCACACAAGGCCTCTAATGCTGTTTTTTACGATGCATTTCTATTCTTTCATGGGAGAGAATACCCTTCCTGAGCACATTTTACGAACCCCAATCAGAAAAACTCCCCGGTCATGTTGGCCGACGTTGAAACCACACCGTCCACACAACAGCAGTTGTAAAATTCGCCACAGCCTCCGGACCTCGTGGGACTTAGAAATCCACTCGCTGCTGGATTGCGCAAAAATAGTGCTTACTTATATTGGCGACGGACGGGGCTAGCTAGTGATAAGCTGGGTTCACCTTGCACGATGAACAGGAGAGTCCCTCTCCTAGTCGGTGCACGGAATCGAATCCGACTCTTCTCGACGAACTTCCGCCACCTTCAGCCCACCGCACAGGACCGCGCCACCTGCCATGATGTACTGTGGACTTCTCTGACGGCGCTTAGAACATCTTCAGACGCCTTCCCCCCTCTAAAAGGTGTTGTTGGCGCCGTTACCTCAGTCTTGGAAGTGTCTCAGGTATGAAGCGCCCAGTGCTGGTCTTCGGAGCTGATCCTGATAATGTCCAGCGCGTCAGGCATTCTAAAAAGACGCCCATGAACTAGCCGACCGTGCGGTCCGAATACTCGATATATTGGCAGATGAAATTTCCGACCCCACTGCCATTCCCGAGCCTATGTTGGCAAGCATCAGACGTTTTCAACAGTGAGTCTTCTCCCTTCATTTCGAATTTCGACTTGACTTGTGATTTCCCTCAGGACATTGGAAGAAATCCAAGAGGAAATGAGCCATCTCGCAACTCGTGGTCGTATCTGGCGGCTGCGACATCTTAATCAAAGTGAAGGCGCTCTCCGCAATTTCAATAGACGCTTGGATGATGCGTCCCGAGAATTTACTGTGCGATGTCCCAAACCTCCGAACAGACCTCATCGCTGACTCCATCGTTTCCAGATTGGATCGGCTGTTCGTGGCGAAGTCACCACGCACAGGGTACAGACCCAGATCTCGGACGTATCTGTCGTTTCCCTCGTCCATCACAAAAAACAGGCGAGTATCCCCGCGTTGCTACCTCTGTTCTAATGATTTAACCAACACTCCATAGATGCTATTCCTGCGTGGGATCATCCTCCTGCAAGCTCTGTTTTTTTGGCCATCCCCCGTGTTGGCGGCGTAGGGGGTCCCAGTTGACCAAAAATCTTCTGGGTCCCGCTTTGCCTTCATCCATACCCTAGACCTCTCGCGCCGGACACGCGAGCCGGGGGATGTCCAATACTGTCCAGAAAGTCTCGATATTATTCCAGGTTCCTGAGATTGGTTCAAGGGGAGTGTCAGAACCACCAGACAGCACCAGCCCAGACAGCGCCAGCTTCGGAGTATGATATATGTATGTAGCGTCTATGAATAATAATTAGCGCGCCGTCGCGGTCCAAAAGCGACTGGCAAACTAGTCTGTAGGTTACCGCGCCTGATAACCGGTAGCCTGCGTTATTATATAAGCATCCGTTTTGGGAACTCACGTGCACGGTCCATCGACGCGACTTGGACGCGTCGTGGAGGCTGCTGGAGCCTGGGGGCAAATATGGAGGTCCCATCTTAAATTTCACTCGATAACACATCTCTTGCTCATATCTTGTAGCTGAAACCTGAGCGGATGCCTTAAATGAATATCTTTGGCCGGTTTTCACCCGCCTCACGCCCAAAACATCAGATTCAATGTTCTGGGAAACAAATATGTTACTGGTGCAAAATGGGAGACTTACTTAGGTGTTTTGAGCCACTCAACTAATTCTGCACTTGACGAAAGATGAGAAACACGTCTCGACGCGTCTCGCTAAAGTGCTTGTTTGCGCATGCATCTGTGATGGTTACATAATAATTCAGGCTACCAAGCGCGGTAACCAACAGACTTCATTGAACGAGGTACGAGTTAGATCCGATGAAGCGTCTGTCAAGAGAGACTACTGGCAGACAATATCTGAAGAAAATAGGATGTTTTCATCGGCGTGAAATGAACTCTGCGGATGTGATGTCATTTTGTGGGTTGAAATTTGCGGGGACGGAAGCCACCAACTGTGTGGATATTTTCGTCGGAGCCTCAGCGCTGGCGGTGGACGGTAAAAACAGCTTCGATAAGAATTGACTAAGCCCGGGCTCGGCGGGCCGAGTCATTGCGACATTGATGTGATGGGTGACAGCTCACCCGTTGCCATTGGACGACGTCCTCCTTAGGCCGATCCTTGACACTGCGAGCCTAAGCGATGGGCTCTCACCTGTTCGAAGGTTAGACTATTCCGTGGATCTAGAATCGAAGGCAGCATCCTCCGGTCGTGCCGGGAAGTTGGTAAATATTTTAGAAACGTATGCATGACTAGACGGATGCGTGCCGCTACGTACCTGCCATCTTCCTCTCGAAACGTTATCCGCTGACTGCACAAGGAAACCCAACTGACCTCGAAAAAAGACGCTTGTAGTTCATTTCCTTCATGATAGAGGCTGCCGGAGTTGCATACTTGGCGGATCGCTCTGAGTCGGCCTCTGACTATCACCCGTCGGTACTTGGTCTGTGCATGTCATGGTTTAAACTCATTTGGACTAGTTGCATTTGGCCTATCAGTGACCAATCTGCAATCCCCGCTTTTCCCCGGGAAGCGACGCGGGGAGGGTGTATGAGTCCTGGGTGGTGGCTCAAACTCAGCTCATCTCACCCTCATAGTATCGAGAATTGAGTGTCCAAGCTATCTCTGCGCTGATTCGAGGTTTCCTCGGCATTATTTGGTGAATTCACAGCCATTCCCGCTCAATGCCGCATGACGACAGACTTCCCATTACTCGGATCCTGGCCGAACCCGAGGATTCAATGTTAACCATCTTCCCCGGCTGGACTCAATACATATAAGAGCTTGCTGTACACATAATCCTCCCACCGCAGCCCACAATGGTCCTAGCATCGTTCCTCACCCTCGCCTCCATCTCCTTGTTTGCAGCGGCACAAAGTATCACCGTCTTGCAGCAAGCTCTCTCCGCGCATGGAGTGTCCGCAGTCTATCCGACAGACAAAAACTTCACGACCGTTAGTCGAGCTTGTAAGCCTAAGTCGCAATGGATATCACTCGATGAATTGAAGTGTCGCAGTTAACAGACGTTTCACGATCTCTCCTTTGGCCGTCGCTTTGCCTACTAGCGTCGCGCAAGTTTCAGCTGCCGTCGCTGCTGGGGCCGCCCAAAACCTTGAAGTGGTGGCGCGAAGCGGAGGGGTGCGTCGACAGTCTCACGGCATCCCCTTTCTAATCAAATACGTACCACAGCATTCTTACATTGCCAATGGGCTCGGCGGAAACAATGGATCCTTGGTTGTGGATCTCAGCAAACTCAAGGCCATAACCGTACGGGCCGCCAATAACACGGCAATAATAGAGACAGGCAACCGACTCGGAGATGTGGCTCTAGCGCTGAATTCCGCCGGTCGAGCCATTCCCCATGGGACGTGCAGCTACGTGAGTCCAACAATTGGCCATTACATGGCTTGACCTCATCATCAATCCGGCTCATCAGGTGGGGATAGGCGGCCACAGTGGTACAGATCTCAGACTCCGCGCCACAGGATTCTCAAAATCTCCGCAGGTTACGGAGGATTCGGGTTCACCAGCCGTGCCTGGGGTCTCACCCTCGACACCGTGAAATCTGCAACTGTGGTGCTCGCCAATGGAACCATCGTGGCTGCCTCAGCCAACGTAAACTCAGATCTCTTCTGGGTGCGCAAATAGTTCTTCCCCTCGCTGCTAACCTAGTCCAACCTTCCGCAGGCCATCCGCGGTGCTTCCCCATCCGTCGGTATTGTAACATCAATCGAGGTAAAAACCTTCCAAGTCCCGCCTTCCGCTGTCGTCTTCGAATACACCTGGGACAGCATCGACATCCCCACCGCATCCGCCGCCATCTCATCCTTACAGACCTTCGCTACCACGAACCTCCCCGCAGCGTTTGGCGCGGAGCTCGTGTTTTCGAACGGGCCTGCAAATGGGAAGGTCGCCTTCGGGTTGACCGGCGCGTACTATGGTGATTCGAAGGACTTGAACGCCATTCTCGCGCCATACCTCAAAGGCCTCCCTAAACCGACGGGGAATACAACAACGCCAGGGAGCTATATCAACAGTGTGGCGGTCCTAGCCGGGCAACCATTGAATACCTCTTCGGCGCCGGATGTTTCGGACACATTCTACACCAAGTCCCTTATGACGCCCGAGAACGCGCCCATGTCTGCGGCGGCCATCAAGGCGTTTGCCACGTACATGGCGACGCAGGGGTTCTCGTCCAATACGGTAAGTCGCCCCGTCCACTGCGGGAGGTAGAGAGGGCAGTCGCTGAGTTTCACCGCGTCATTTTGTGTCTCAGAACTGGTTTGTCGAGGTCGAGCTGTACGGCGGGAAGAATTCGGCAATAAACACCGTCCCACTCGATTCAACGGCCTTTGCAAAGCGAGACACCCTTTTCACGATACAGTTCTACGCCTCGTCTGCGAACGGCGCCCCACCGTATCCTGCCGCGGGATTTACGTTCATGGACGGGATGGTCGCGAGTATCGTGAATAATAGTCCTTCAAAATGGCACTACGGGTGCGCATACACGAACTGCTTCATGTTCCATCAACCAAACCCACATCCCACTAGCGCTTATTTGAACTACATCGACAACAGGCTGACAAATGGTGTGTACCTGCAAAATACTCACATGGAACCGTTGAGCTGATTGTAAAATATCTCCAGCGGCGAATCTCTACTACGGGTCGCACTATCCACGCCTGAAATCGATCAAGGCGGTCGTTGACCCAAAGAATGTTTTCCGTTTTCCCGTCGGTGTGTAGGATGAGCTTTGCCCTTCCTTGAATAAGTGTAGTTTTACTATTATATAAATGAAGTAACTTTCGGGGTCCATTGAGCTTGTATGACAGAACGCCGGACCTGGCGCCTCAAAGTGAACTACGGCATAGCCTTCCGAACTCGGCATCTCCCGGCTCGGATGTAATTTAACCGTAAACCTCAACTAGATGACGAGAATGGGAAGTTTCACGAGGACGGAGAAATAGCTTTATTTCTCCGTCTTTCAGACAACGGCGAGCTCGCGAATCAAACGCTAGTCTCGATCAACGGTCGAAAGGTTTAAAAGGCCGAGCGTTTGGGTTCGTCTTCAACTCTCACGTATGCCTTCCCCTCGCATAGTCGCTGTCTTCGGTGCAACAGGCCTTCAAGGTGATTAATGATCAGCCCATGTTATGTGTCGAACTGTATCTTTTGCCTGCAGGGGCATCCATTATGACGGCCATCCTGAAGGATGGCACGTTCACCCCGCGCGCCATTACCCGCAATCCGACATCGGAGGCCTCCCTGAGTTTACGCGCGCGCGGCGCAGAAATATTCAAAGCAGACCTCGCTGATAAAAAGTCCATGGTGTAGGCTATGCGCGGAAGCGAAGCCGTCTTTGGGGTAAGTAGAATATAATGGTCCAACATTTATCCTGCATCCAGAACTTTTCACAGTTGACCAACTACTTCGAGCCGTCGATATTCCCTGGCAATCCTGCCGGCGAGATCGAGCAAGGGATGAATATGGTCGACGCGGCGAAGGAGGCGGGCGTCAAGTTCTTTGTGTTCAGGTGAGGGCCTAGTTCATTGCTTACTGCTCCACATTCAGATTCTTTGAACAGCTCGCTACCCAATATGAGCAAGCGCTCGGATGGGAAGTACACGCAGGCACGGCATTTCGACAGTGCGTCTACTACTCCGTGCTGAGAAACTCACTGAAGGAGACACAGACAAGGAGGCAATCGAACAGTATCTGCGCTCTTCAGGCCTCGCAAACGCCAGTATACACCTCGGAGGATTCTTCGAGAACTTCTGGACGTACGTATAAGTATCTCTCACCACGGATTCAGGGCTGAACCGACAACATCCTAGGTTCCACCTCCTGAAGAAAACCGAGTACGGTTTCAACATTGCCATCCCGAAGTTCAGCCGGGAGGCATTGCACAACTGGACTTGGGTCTCTCGCGACGTCGGCCCAGCTGTGCTGGCGCTCCTCAAGAACTACGACGACCCGGCCAAGGCAATCTCGGGGAAGGTCTACCCCGTTATTACGGCGTGCCTGACTTATCCCGCTGTCGCCGAATTAACCGCACAGGGTGTGTACCTCTCTTCCTCCCGGTACTGTGCACCTGAATTAATGCGGTTTGCAGCGCTCGGGGTTGAGGTCACCTTTACGAGCCCCGAGAAGTCTGCAATGAAGGAGCTCGACGACATGGTGAGTGTTCCATTCTGGTTTATACTCTCAGCTACTGAAGTTCATCGCTGCTACTCAGTTTGCATGCCAGTCCGACTTCGCCTCCGAATTCTTCAAGGGCGTTGCGATTCCAAACCCCGAGTTGGTTACTCTCGGTGTGAAGTTCAGCTCTATCGAGGAGTTTATGGAAACGGAGGTGCGGAGAAGGTTCGGAGCGGAGGTAGGGCCGGCGTAGCGCAATTTATCCAGTGATCAAATGAACCTCCACTTATAATGACGATGCCGCTAAGAGTCTCTAATATATGATTGCGCTCGCACAAATATAAATATGTACACGGTGTACGAAGGGAGCACCTCGAAGCGTCCAGCGATCAAGACGTATGCAGCGGCAAGCTGTCTAATATATCTGCAACAGCGGCCAATGGACGCTGGTAGGGAAGGACCTCCACTCAGACAACGTCTCGCCAGAAAGCTCTGGTTTTTACCTCCTTGAGGCTCTCCAGCCTCTTCGTCTCTGAATACACCAGGACGAGAATAATAAACCGCCGCTCCTCCTCGTCGCGGATGCTCGCCAACATGCAGAGCACCGGCAACACGTTCTCGTGGAACACGCGGTGTATGTTCGACCTGAAAGTCGCCAGGACCGTCCCCGAATACGAGAACACCTTGTGCGCAACGTCAGCCGGGGGGAATCGAATCAGATTTTCGTGGGGACGTACCGTCCAGGTATGGTCCCCCTTCGACTCGTATTTCACCCTGTACTCCTCGCAGTCGAACCAGGTCCAATAGCGCGATCTGAAATTCGTGGATTACTATTAGTGGGCGCGCGGTGGAGAGACGGGATCCCGCACGCCGAGAACGTTGCCCGCTTCTTCCGCAGCTCCGCGATATCGCGTGTCGCGTCCCCTATCGTGAAGGCGCCGTCCTTCCACTCGATGGCGGCGTCGGGCATCCCAGGGGCGCCTTCAACGGAGGTGCGCTGCCGGGAGGATCCCTTCTTGAAGGTTGTGATCGTGTACGCGGGGGAACCTGCATCGGGGCGCAGGGTGGTGTTGAGAATCCTGGGGGAGTCGAAGGTGAAGGTGTCCATGGATGGTATCGATGTAGCGTCATGACAGCTTGACAAGTTTAAGTATGGGGCGCACTGCCTCAAGCAATTCAAACTACTTCCGGCTGTATCCAACGATTTCGATCCAGGTTGGGAAGGATAAGGAACCGGTTGCGAATACATCCGCTGAGCTACGGATGGAATGCCAACAAAAAGAAACAACAAACGGCGATCTGCTGTCATGCATCCGGATTTTGTTATTCAGCGCACAATCAAAGCTCCATACATCATAGCTTGATTCAAGATCCACATCCTACCGTTCTCCAACCATGCTTTTTGCGATAAATCATCTTGACTCCATCCCTGAAAGAGAACCTCACTCGCGCTCGCGTGCCCTAATACCCCGTCCGCCCGGGCACGACCCCATATGCCGGCCCCCCGCGCCGAAACATCTTCCGCAGATCGTCCACGAGGATCGCGGGCACCTCGTGCGCCGCAAAGTGCCCGCCCATCTCATGCTCCGCCTCGAACACGACGTTTCCCGTCCTCCGCACCCAGCTGCACAAAGAAACAGTGTCAGCACCGCGTCCTGAAATGATACTGCAAAGGTGGGGGGAGACGCACCTGCGCGGGAGGCTGAAGAGCTCGCCAGGAAAGTACGAGAAGCCGAGCGGAATCGTGGGCTGGATGTCGTAGATAGGCGGCAGCAGCCCGTTCTCCGCCGTGACCTCATAATAGATGCGCAGCGACGCCGCGGGCCCTGCGCGCGAGAACCAGTACACCGATATCCAGGTCAGCACTGCTCACTTTAATCTCAATGTGAGGACATGGGATAGGGATGATGAACGCACCCTCGTCGTCGTCCCAGGGGTACTTGTCCGTCCACGCGACGAGCTTCTCGTAGATCCACGCGAGGAGGCCCGCGGGCGAGTCCGCGAGGGCGTAGCCAAGCGTCTGCGGCTTGGACGACTGCTCGCGAAAGTAGCCGAGACCGGTGCGCTCGACCTCCATCGAGCGGGCGAGCCCGGCCTTTTCTGCCGCTGAGAGCCACAGGAGCGGGGGTATCATGGAGAGCGCCGAGAGGAGGCGCATGGGGTTCAGGCTGAATTGGGGTGGGGCCACCCTGTGCCGAGCATCAGTGGGAGTGGGTCGGTTGTGGGTGTACTTACACGGGGAAGTTCGAGTGCCACGCCTTGGAGTGCTTGCCGCCGTATATGGTAGCGATTTTACGAGTTATCTGGGCACAATTATTGACCGGGAAACTGACCCATGCAGAAACATACCACTCCGCCCCAATCACCTCCCTGGGTTACTGGGCAGGGTTAGAAAAATGAGGGTTCTGAAGCTGGGATCACGCACCATATTCGTTGTATCCCAGCGCAACCATCAATTTATTGCAAACCTGCGCGAGTCAATTAAGTAGATATTACGAAGGATGGGAGGGGTTACCTCGGCGTACTGCGCCAGCCGGAACCCCGTCTTGCGCGGTCCTTCAGAGAACCCGTAGCCAGGCAAACTCAGCGCGACGACGTGGAAGCTCGGCTGATCAGGGTGGACCTCCGTCAGTAGCGGCGTGATCTTGCGCGCCTCGATGAAGCTGCCAGGCCCTAAAACACAGGTAAAATAGGCCAGCAAGCAGGGTTGGGCGCACTCACACCCATGCACGAAGAGTAGCGGTACGGCATTCTCCAAAGCGCTCCGCTTGTGCACATAGTGGATATTCAGCGTCCCGAAGCCCTCGACGACTATATCGCGCGTAAATTGCGGCAGCTCGGCGTTGAGGAAGGCTTCGTGCTTGCGCCAGTCATAGCCATCTCTCCAGCGTGAGACCAGGCGTTTTATGTCCGCGAGTGGGGCACCGTACGCCCAGCCAGCGCCGTCGAGCTCGTCGGGGAACCGCGCCGCATCCAGCTTCTGCTTCAGCGTTTCAAGTTCCTCGGGAGACACAGAGATTTTGAACGGAACTTCCGCCATTTTTCTTGCGCTAGCAGTGATCACTTCTCGTATAGATTCTGGGTCACTGGTGGTTGGTGAGTGAGGGTGAGCGCCGGCAAGTCGGGCGCCGGTATTGCCGGATCATCATTGACCGATAACCCCGTTCAGCCCCTTTAAGTACTGTATCCCTAGTTCTGAAGCAAATCGTGGAATTGGCTGGTGAAACGGTGAATATTTGATTTTAATAATTAAGTAGCCCGCTGCGCGGCAATGCCCGCTATCTACCTTTAACTATTCGTTGGCTTTTTGCGCACTCCGCCCACACACCTTGACACCACATATAAGAGCCAATGCAGACCGTACGTATGCACAAAATAAATTACCGGTACAGTAGTAGCACACTAAGAGAAAAAGTCATACAACCTACTACTTGCGCCTCACTGCACACTGCAACAACTACCACACTGCCAATCTCATTGTGGCTGTACCTCCTGCGGGTCCGCGGAGCTGGCTGGGTGAAAGCTCCCCGAATAATAAACCGTCCAATATGTACCTCTATAATGACACATGTCAGCAAGTTCACATTAGGATATGAAGCCGCCCACGGAGTGCAAAACACCGTCGGTCAATCTGTCCACCCTTTTCATCGAGGCTCCGAAGATAACATCTCTACCTATCTGCAGATCGTACAACCTTATCAGGCGAGACCCCAGTCCCGCACCACCCAAGCACTCCGCGCGCACGATGCTGGTACCGTAAGCACAAATAAATGTCTATTGTGGGAACACCACTATACCTGATGATAACCGTCGGAACCGCGCTCTCCAACTTAGGAGGGCCCCACCGGACGACATGTGGGGTACACTTACAGCGCCGTCAGTTAAGAGTCGGAGAGAAGCAGGACCCTCATACCTCATCCACGTTGTCTGCGTCGGCGATTTCCGCCAGATATCTTGCCTGTTTGTCGGCCAGATTTATTGCCACGTCGTTAGGATTGGGAGGGAGCGAAAGCGTGATATGGATCGTCCATTTCGAGCTTGCTCCATCCGGGTGGATAATTCCCGCCAGAGAACTCCCGCGCTGTAGATCATCAGATGTCGGTAGAACTTGGCAGAATAAACCTTGCCTCCACAACCACTGCCGTGATGCATCCAGCAAACATCATCTGGCTCATGCAAACCATGGGCTGGGCTTCCCGCTGTCGGGGTACCCATTCCCGGTCCCCAATAGGCCTATACGCATAAACGGAGCCTGCGCCGTCATCCGTTGAACGTTGTCATATCGCCGCGAATCTGATACCTCACTGGCCCATTTTGAGCGGAGGAGAAATGCTGCTCAGGGTAAGAGTCATTGCCCCTGTCTTTATCATTCGAGGCCCTAAAAGGACATTGTGGCGGTGCAATGATCAAAGTCGCGTCCGACGCTCAATAAACAGTTGTATACCCTGAGGTTGATAAGGGTTGATAGCGATAGCATACATCATATATGTCTATCCCAAGGTTATAAATGTACACACGACTTCCTAAAAACGCACCCTCTCCTCTTGCTTTCCCCGACACGCCGCTGTCCTTATCGTGCCGCGCTAGCCTCGTGATGCCTGCGCCCCTCACCTACTGCAAGAGCGTCGATTATTAGGTTCCGAGAAGGAAATGTGGTATCCATCCACACTGTGTTTTCTATTTTACTGCCCTAAATGGATTCCCGGGATCGCGCCACCTCCCGATAGACAGGGGCCGCTCATCTGTTATCCACATCAGCAGCCATGCTTGCCCGCATGAAGCAGGACAAAATGTTTACCTTGGGTCTGGCGCGGTATGGGGACGACTTCGCCGCAATTCGTGACCACACTGACAACAACAACGGCGACTCCGTGTACCACTTCGTCCATACCCAAGCCCCTGTAACCAATCCGTCTGTCCCAGTCCGACATGCACGTTATATGGCTGTGGTTTTCGGCTGCATTGCTGCTGTCGGGGATACGGTATGCAGTTGCTTCATAAATACTCCTCGCTGACTGCCGTAGGCTGATGGGGCCGGAGTATAGGTCCGCCTTCAACGTCCTCTCCGTGCGACATGTGCCATCAAGTCGTTTTACGCTAAACAGCACCGCACTCTATTCACCATTATCCAAGACGACAGCCGGGATCTGGTGAGATAATCAGCTACGTTCGGCACCGCGTCTAAATGTAACAGGGAGGGCGCGTGCACCAGTCTTGGCTTGACGCTTCCACCTTTGATCCTGCGTGTATAAAGCATCCGGGGTCTTCATGCATTAGTGGAAAATACAGCGCTCACTCAGACCGTTCATGAAACTTAGGTTCTCGTCCAAGGGGCTACCAACAGGGATGTCTTGCGGATCAAGGAAGACATCTCCCACATCGGGGGATTGGGGATCAACATAGAGTTTGTCGTTGGCATGGAACGTCGGGACATGCATGATGGCCACACCGTCTACCGGCACGTGAAAGGACGGTGCGTGGGCGAGCGTCAAAAGCCACGGAGGGCGCAAGTAAACCCTCAATATAAAGAGACATGGAGGAGAGAGGCAGGAGAGAGAGAAAGTTAAACGGGAACGAAGAAGACACATAGGAGTTGAAACATGAATTAAGGTCACAAAGGACCGCACGAAGGGTCACAGAGGAAAGTGACAAAGGGCAGAAAAGGAATGACGTCAGAAGCTAAAAATGACGTAGGCAATTACCGGAACAGCTCTCGATCATCTGCGAAACACCCACTAAAACCCACTACTAAAGATAGCGGGCATTTGGATCTAAGTCACTGCCATAATAAACCGTCGATGATTTTGACCGGGCCTTGAATATTGGCGCTCAGACGATGTTTGTTATCTCCAAGAGACAATGCCAGCGGGGTTAATAAAATAGTACAAAATCATGTGTAGTCCGTCGCCACTAATATATCCTACATCCCAGTTTTCTGTTTTACTCCCCCGTCAGCGGATCATCACGTCCGAATGATTATGGTGAATTACCTGCTTGAGGCCCTCTAGTCGCTTGGTCTCCGAATATAATAGCACGAGGATGATAAACCGCCGCTCCTCCTCGTCGCGAACGCTCGCCGCCAGGGTGAGGATCGGAAGCGACTTGCGGCTTCCGCGATTGATATTCGGGGTGAACGTCGCCAGTACGCCTCCCGAATACGAGAACACCTCGAATGCGCACGTCAGCCCCGTATAGATATCCGGCCACGTTCAGCACGGTAGACACACCGTCCACATATTACCCTGGCGCTTCACCTTGCACTCTTCGCAGTCGAACCAGCTCCAATAGCGTGATCTAATGTTTTATTTCGTTATTATTATTGATGCATCGAAGGAGAAGACGCGGGGTCGCACGAGGAGAACATGGTGCGCTTTTGCCGCAGCTCGGAGACATGGCGCGTGGAGTTGCCTATCGAGAATGTGTTGTGCCTCCAGTCGATAACGGCGTTAGGTGTCCCGTCTGCGCCGGCGAGGGCGGTGCGGGGAGACTCGTCCGGCGCCGTGGCAGTCACGGTGGAGGTGGTATAGGTCAGAGGACGCTCGTCTTCCGAGCGAAGCGTGCTCCTAAGTATCTTGGCGGAGTCGAAGGTGAAGGTGGTAAAAGACAGCATGCTAGGGGCGGCGTTATGCGGCGCGATGAAAGGTAGGGATTTGATGCCGCATCAGGTAAGTGACAGTGCTTCTGGTATCAGCGATGTGTGGGTGATTTAGAAGGACTCCAAGCGCCACAATAATGAATTGAAGCTCATGGAAATGGTCGACGTCGGCCTGCGGGCGGAAACGGCTGGCAGATTGAAGTCTGCACATGAGGATCTGCGTCGATACATCACTGCAGTGAGTGACCGGCGTCAAGGAAGGCGCCGAAATCAGCGAGCCCAGAACACCGGGACGCGTCGCGGGATCCTCGAGCAATGCTTCCAAGGGTACGGTAACCTGTCATCAGTGTCTACATATATACGCTCGGCCACAATTGGACACAATTCACTTGCATCCCAAGTTCTGGAAAGATCGGAGTTGGAACGGAGGACCGGAAGATGAACAGGTTCAAATTTCTACTAAATGTGCATTGATACCCAAAATTACAACCAACAAAACGATTATACTACTTTCCTGCTAAACACTGTACGAGAGGTATACGAAGGAAAGAAAGACAATCTATGTAATGTGAGGAGAAGAGCATGAGAGTTCGTAAAGCAATGCCAAAGTTCAATGTCAACGAAGAAAGAGTCAAACACGATCCGATCAAGAGGGAGTCGTTGGGTGGTTAGACCGCCCAGGCGCCGATAAGGAGGCCGCCGAGAACAAGCGCCAGCCCCGCGGTGGGGACGCGGATGGCGAGGGCGGCACCGGTGGGCGCGCTGGCCGAGGCGCTGGCGGCGGCGGAGCGCACGGAGCTGGCGACACTGGACACCGTCGAGTTCTGCGCGGACGCAAAGGACGAGATGGCGGAGGACGCAGCGGAGGACGCGGAGGGGAGCGGCGCGGTCAATGACGAGATCGCGGCGGACGTGGAGGCCCTAGACGAAAGAGGAAAATGAGCGTAGAAGGAAGGGGGAACGCGTGGACTGACACGACGGAGCCACTGTGCGTTGCGCTGACGGAGCCACTGTGCGTTGCGTTGACGGAGCCACTGTGCGTTACGCTGACGGAGCCACTGTGCGTTGCGCTAACGGAGCCACTGTGCGTTGCGTTGGCGCTGGCGGAGTGGCTTCCCGTTGCGGAGCCGGAGGTGTGCTTCACGGATGAGGCGCCGGTGGACGACGCGGTGGGCTTCGTGCTGACCACGGGCGCCGGAGGCGCGATCGAGAACGTCGTGCTCGAGGCGAAGACCTTGCTCGTGTCGCTCATGCTTATCAGCGCAACCGTGTAGCCGGGCCTATAGTAATTCATGTTAGCGGCGGTATTGACCAGAAGTATATGAGCGAATAAAGAAAGGAGGCAAGTGGGCCGATTTGGAGAGGGTAATCGAGGACGGGGAACGTACCCCGGGACGACGTCAGGGAGGGGGATCGTTGCCTTGTTGTCTTTCGGGTTGACGTTGTTGGCGATCGCGAAGGGGCCGTTCTAGAGCGCGAGAGAAATGTCAGGACGGGCAACAGGAGTGCGAGATAGACCCACGTAGGATGGGTTTGTGCTGAAAAGCGCGACTGTCACCGGAACGCTGAACACAGACCTGATGAGCAACAGAATACGGGTGTAAATGACCGAGACGCACGTGTCAGAGTCATCCGAGGACCAAGTCAGGGTAATTGAGCCCCCAGACGAAGGTGAGGTGGGGACCTGGAGGCTGGAGATCGCTTTTGCGGCAGCAGAGAACGCAAGAACGGTGGCGCTGGATGTCGGGCAGATTAGCAACGACCTCGCAGCGCCTCAAAGTTGGGAAAACTTACTAGAGCTTCATCGAGGAGAACATGATGGGTCGTAGCGGTCGGTTCTGAGGAGAAATGCGAGAGGGTCGCAGTGGGCAGAGAGAAGAAGGGAGGAACGTGTAGCTTGGTTTGCTGGCGCGATTTTACGTAGGCGGGCCTGGGAATGGAAGGCGGGTTGAAACGTACGAGAAGGATGCGGCGATGGTGGGGGGCCGAGGATATAAGAGGTGCGAACAGGATGCGAGCAGCACTGCTAGTGAATTTGCCAGGTTAGTGAAGGGTAGAATGGTATTGGTTCTATGGTTTGCCGAAAGTCGGGGGATGGAGGTGATGATATGGTTTCGAGGAGGATGTAAGAAGTCATGGGAAGCAGGTCCGGATGAGAGCGTACCCGCGGCGTTCAGAGTGAGAGCGGGCTAGGGCTGGCGGAAGAATGGTTACTGACGGTAAAAGGGCGGGGCTAAGTTGATCATAGTGCGAGCAGTATGTCATTGTTATTCATTTACACACCCCTAGCCCCCGAGAAAGATAAAACCGATTATTGAGCGAACTCGGGTGTCTCTCAGTGGAAAGAGCACCAGAGAGCGGCCAAAGGAGGGACGCGGAATAAAACTACGACTGGGATCAGTCTGTCCGAGCTCGGATGCAGCTCGGCTGAATTTGAGCCGCTCGTTCTGAGGGGAGGCAGATTTCCGGACTAGCCAAGCGTGTCGAACCAGAGGATTCAGAGCCGAAATGTTGCCCAACGCCCGAGGATCGGCGGCGAGGAACTTGGTAAAAGCTGTCCCGAAGACACACTGCCCCACATGTCCATGCTCGCGGCGCTTCATTTTCGGTGGATTCTCACCCCGCATCCAAGTTTCGGCGGCGGCGTCTTCAATGTGCCGCCACAAGAGGGAAGGCGAACTTCGGATCGGAAGGCCGGGAGGAGGATTGTTTGGACGATCACAACCGGGGCAAACTAATGACGACAAACCAAAGCAGCACCAAGCAAGTCCTTTCTTTCTGTTTGTTTCCACCACCATTGAACAACCGAGCTATGTATACAGCAAGAACATCACCCAGCGTTCGGAAACTCTCTTAGTCTTTCGGTACTCGTTGAGATCAACCACCCAGATGCGCGCCGGACGTACACTAACCTTCAAGTTTGGAATTTCGCCGCGGCGATACTTGCGACTCTGTCCGGTTTTGTTCAGCTTTAGTGCGCTTGAGGTGAGCTCGAGTAGCCAATTCGGTGAGAACGTCATTTACATTTTCCCACCGGACAGGATGGACAACGGTGATGATTATGGCAGCGTCGTACACTTGTCCATTTATGCATAGCTGACCTCAATTCGTTCCAGTCCGTTCTGTTCCTTTTATCGTTCGATTTAGCACTCTAGGAGGAGTCAATTTGGATGGGCCGGTGTACCAGGCTATTGCCTATAATTTTGGTGCGTGTCTGTAATACCCTGTTGTGTGGTCTGATTTTCGCCGCTACTAGAGCGTAATCCGCGTGAATTTACACACCTCCCAGCAGCAAATGCGATTCGACGGGCAGGTAAAACATCCTCCCTTCCTTCTGTCATGTTCTCGTCAAGAATGTTGTGTGCGGACCATCTGTGCCATCACTGCCATGTGGACGATGCAAAATTACAGACGAAATCCCGACGACAGCGTCTTGACCTTGGCCATGGAGTGATTCTGAGGACTCCCAATTTTTCCTGCTTTTCCAACAGATCCCCTGTACCCGCAAATTAAACCGCACCTACATCTCGAATTGATAAGGTGCGGATTGAACGGCCCAAAGCACCGCCACACCTCCCCAAACGGTCGACAACAAATAATTTGAAACACGCAATCTTGCCGGCCCCCACCTCCTACGACATGAACGACTTCCTCAAGGATCACCCCGAGCTCGCGCCGGAAATTTTCAAGCTCGTTTCTAATAAGCTCAGCGTCGCCCAAGAGGAAATCAAACGGCTGGAGGAGGTGAGCAGAAAATTTCCCCTGTATCGTATAGGGTTTGCTGACAGTCGTGCACCAGCAGGCGGCGGCACAGGTGGCTCGGGACGACGATGTAGGAATTTTAGCATGAATTTTTGGTTGGGCTAATGGGTGGCAAGGCTGTGCGAAGTGCGGAGGCGAAGGTCGCGAAGATTCAGGTCTTATACGAGCGGGAGCGGGAGAGTAGGAAACAAATCCTTCAAGTGAGCTCACTCTCTCTTCTCGATGTGTTATTTGACGCCTTCAAGACTCTCGAGGGCCAGTGGATCAAACTCCGAACGGCAGAAAGCGCTTTAGACGCCGACCGGCAGGATATTGCCGGCAAGATTGAGAAATATAAGCAGCAGAGCGAGGTGCGCATAGTTCCTTCGTCAATGCCTCCTTTAAACCAGTGCTAGGCCCTCGAGGAGCACTGCGTCGAGGTCCGAACGAAAGAAGCCACCGTGGCGGATGATCGACGGACCCTCGAGGGGCAGATTGAGGCGTTCAGTAAGAGGACTGAGGTGCGCCTATATCTATCCCTTGATATTCCATCCGACCGCTGGTAGACCCTCGAGGCACGATACAAAGCACTTCGAGCGGAGGAAGCCGTCGCTGAGAAGAGACGAAGCGAGATCGACGAGAAGACAGAGGTGTTACGGCAGAACACCGAGGTGCGCATCTTAAATTCGTTGATGCACCATCTGACTGCTGGCAGGCTCTCGAAGGCCGGTCGGTGGAGCTTCAAGCGAAAGAACGCATTATCGACAATGACCAAAAGGACCTCAAAGAGACGATGGAGGTGTTCCATCGGAAGAACGAGGTGCGCCTACGCTTATATCTATCCTGCTGATATTTTACCTGATTGCTGCTAGACACTGGAGGAGCGATACCTAGCCCTCCGAGCGGAAGAGACAGATCTCGATGAGAAGGCGGGCGCGTTGCGGCAGAAGACCGAGGTCCGCATACTGCGTGCACTCCTTAATGGTTCATCTCTAAGTGCTCCCAGGCCCTCGAGTCGCAATCTGTGGAGCTCCGAACGAAAGAAGCCGCCGAGCGACGGAATCTCGAGGAGCAGACGGAGGGGCTCCGCCGGAAGACTGAGGTGCTCCTATACATATTCCGTTGATATTAATCTGACCGCTAGTAGACCCTCGAGGGGCGGTACGTAGCCCTCCGAGCGGAAGAAAGCGCCGCAGCGAATGGAAAGCGAGAGCTCGCCGAACAGACGGAAGCGTTGCGCCAAAAGGCCGAAGTGCGCGCATACCATTCGTTCTCGGGACTGATCTGACCGCTCCTAGGCCCTTGACGAGAGAGACCTCGAGCTCCAAAGGAAAGAAGGCTTGTTGATAAAGGCCCAACGGAGTGTCGACGGCGACATGGAGAACTTCCAGAATAAGGCGGCGGTGCGCATGCATGTGTGATTTGTTCATATATCCGCTGACGGCTCCCAGATCCTCAAGGAGCAGTACATCCAAATGCGGCTGAGAGAAGAAGCTTTTGCAAAGTATCGGCAGAGTGTCCAGGAATGGATGGACAAGTTCGAGCAGGACCCAGAGGTCCGCATCCATCGTCCAATTCTTTGCATCACTACATCCCTGACGGTATGTAGAAGCTGTTTGTGGATGCCAAAGCCAAGGCAAAGGACCTTCAGACACAACTCGGTGAAGCGATCGAGGAGAATGCCGCATTACACCGGGTTCGGATGATTCGATGCCTCGCTTCTACCGTGTTAACGTCTTGCAGACTCTGGAAGAGAGGAACCTCGAAATATCCGAAAACAAAGACGCCATCTCTAGCCTCTTCCGGGTCAAACAAATGCTTGAACAGGTACATTACTTGAGCTCAATGTTTCGGCATCGCATTTCCGGGCTGAAATCCATCTTAGAACCTCCGCGCATTGCAAGCGCAACCGGGCCACACCCAAGAGCTTGAACAGCGGCGCGCAAGAGAAAACGTACGCCTTCCTACATCGTACGTCTATGTTTTGTTAATAGTGACGCCAGGCCCTCCAAGCGGAGCTTAGCGACCTTGAGAAGCGCTTTGACGCGAATAAGGCTGAATTGGCGGCGCTGCAAAAGGTGTGCATTACTCTCTTATGCCTTCGCCGTGTGAATTCACTCGCGCAGAAACTCGAGACTTCAGAGGCGGATGCAACCGTGACATCCGCGGCGCACGCCCGGGCCGAGGACGACATGCGGGGGTTGCGCGCAGAGAAGGCGGAAACGGACCAGGTGCGAGCTCCCAGCTCCTGGTCATCCAAACATGGCTGACGAGCCACAGCGCTTACGTGCGAAGGAGTTGGAGTTGACTGCGATGAGTGTCAGAGAGTCGGAGCTCCTTGCAGCCCTGGATGCGGAACGGATGCGCGCGGCCGCCGACCAAAAACAGAGCGAAGAGAAGATCGTGATGTTACAGGCAGAGCTTGAGGCTCTGCAGACGGAGGTGAGCGATGTGAGTACGGCCACATCTCAGACGAAACGTTACTGATAACGCGAGCAAGGCCGAACGCAGAACCACCGAGTACGAAGCAGCGAAGGGCGCGTTGGAGGCCCGCGTTGCGACGCTCCGTACACAGCGCAAGCAGAGTGATTCTAAAGTCAGCGAACTGGAGGAGGTAACTTTTTTCTCGGCATAACAGCGCTGCGTAAATCTGACATACCCTCAGGACCTTCGTGCAACCGCGAAGGCGTCCGACAACTCTATTTCAAAGCTCAAAGATAATCTGAAGCAGCGCATGCTTCAGATCTCTGAGTTGAAAAAAGTTCGGAATAACAACGCTCCTACTTCCGCCTTCTGACCCCTGTCACAGAAGATTGAGCAGCACAACACCAAGGCCAAAGCAGAGGTAGGTACAGTTCGGTGTCAAGCGTTTTTGGGGCTCAGTATTGTTTTAGGCACTCAAACTGAGTGAGATCGAGGCGACACAGGTGGAGCTAACGCAACAGTATCATGATCTGGACTCCGTGCGTTCCTTGCTGCGTTCCGCCTTTTATAATATATCTTATACTAAATCGTACCAAGGCGTATACCCATCTGCAGCAGGAGTTTGAAGCACAGACAGTGCTTACAGACCTGATAGCGAATGACCCAGAAATCAACGGGGAAGTCCAGGCACTCCAAAAGAAAAATCAGTCGCTCGTAGAGATGAACACAACACTCAGAGAGGTGAACGGGAAGCTGGAGGAGAGGACGAAGAACCTGCAGGGCAGCATCCTCCGCGCGGGGGCGGAAGTCAAGCAGGTGTGTTTCCCGGCCTATCATCCGAATATCTCGAGGACTAAAACCCCGTTAGGAGCTCCAGAAGGCAGCGGACGTGGAACGGAACGAGTTGGAGACCAAGAACGCCCGGTTGAAGCAGGTGGGTTGGAGTGGCTTGATTGTCTTTCCATTTCGCCGCCGATGTTGACGAGGTCGTTGATAGGATCTCGAAACCCTAAAGCAAAATTTCCTGGTAGTAATCGCTGACCGCAAGATCCTAGCGGAACGATTGGACAGACTCTTCAAGTCTTCGGCCGTATGCTGCAGTCCGTTCCGCGCATTTCTTGTTTGACCCTCTCAATTAGGACAAGAGCTATAGCGCCGAAGGTTCTCATCCATCTGTACGCCCATCCCACTCCTCTCTGGTCTTTCCTAACCACCATGATTTGCCCAGTCTGCGCGCCGCGAAACGGCTGAACCGGTACATATGTCTTGCGTGCGATACTTACTGGCGGACGCTCATATGATACCCAGAATTCTAGTGTTAAGCAAGAGGAGAAACAGGTTCGTGGCATCTCACCAGTTTCTTCTTGTCTGACCTCCACAGACCGAAACTGGGGATCGAAAACCTGATGTGCGTTATTCAGGCCTATCATCTACTGCGCTAAGATTTCGTGCCTCACAGGCCCCAACGGAGCGCATGCTATATGCACAGTTCATGGGAAACTTCGACTTCCCGCGGGATCGGATAGAATTCAAAGATCTTAAACCCATCCATGTCATCAGCAAGCAGTCGTTCGAGCCATTCGCCCACGTATGTGACATCCATCACAAATACTCTTCGAGGGAGCTCAGTCGATTTTTGACAGAATATGCCAGCCAGCAGGTGCGGTATCTTCTACCTCCATATCCGACGGGACCTCACTGCGAACGACCCAAGACCGTCTTTACATTGTCCCAAGCGGACGATATGGTGTGGGCCAAATCAACGACAGGCCCTGGTCTTCGCACCCACGCACGAATACTTGCCCAGCGCTGAACAATGGACTCGACATTCCAAAATGGCCGCAGCCTGTGGCTCTACATTCGACTTCTTTGTGAACCAAGGAACCTTCGTGTACTACGTCGGCACCTACAAGGTCCACAGCCTTCGCTCCATCCACCCGCCGGGCTCGCCAGTTCCCTCCGATATCGTGCGTCTTACGCTCCCATCTCTTGTTTGTCTAATACCCTAATCACAGTCCTACGCGGCGATCCGCCATGCGATGGGATTAGGGGCAGAACTGCAGACAAAGATCCGCCAGTACTTTCCCGATGGCAATGTCAAGACGGAGTGCTTCGGACTTCAATGCGTTGGGTTCGACCACCAGTTATACGGCAGGCTGCGCGATCGGTTCCTGGCACAGGAGGCGAGAGATAGTGCAAGCTTGAAGAGGAAGGCGGATAGTGAAGGCCCGCGAGATGGGAGTGCCAAATTACAGAGAGTGTTGTGAGGTGTTGGCTTCGACGAATTATTTTTATTTCGACTGACGTATCATTACTGATCACTTCGACTTTCCTTCTCCTCCTTCAATACGAAAGAATTCTTCTCTATCTATCCCGATGCACATCACGATGCGGTATAACTTCGAGCTTGGGCCGGGCGATGAGCGATTGGGTGAATTCGCCAAAGAGCGACGGTTATATAAAGATGGAAGGATGGTTGGGCTGTTGCGATGCTGAGCTAGTAGCGCTGGCGTGCTCGGAAGTCTCGGAGCACGAACTTTCCTCGGAAAATCGGGCGCCTTCTGACTCAGAGCCATGGGAATTCGCGGTTGGGTATTTGGGAGGTGGAGGATCGTGCTGTCTCTGGGGCACCGATGTCTCCGATTCGGAGTCCGACTCGTCGGATTGCGACACCTCCACATCCACCCAGGCTGGTGGCCCCGAAATTTTGAGTGAAGCGTGGACCTCCGCATCAGATTCAGTTTCGGATTCCGAGTAGTCCAGATCGACGTCGGGCTGAGGCCTTGACATTTGGGCGGATGGGAGCGAGTGCTTAACTCAGAACGACCGGGACAGACTCAGCATCGGATGCGAACTCTTCAGAATCTGAGTCCTCGGCATTGACATCGGGGCGCGTGCGAGGATCGTTGGTAGAGGATTGTCCCTGGTTAACTGAGGCCCCGGATTCGGATTCAGAATCCTCTGATTCCAAGGAAAAGTCGCCCTGTGTAAGGGTATCCGGGACACGAGCTTGGCCGGGAACGGAGGAAGGGACGGGATTGATATCCATACAAGAGCGCGGTGGGGCGCTCCGCGTCCCACCACTTCGCTTGAATATCTTGAACCAGGGAACTTTAAATCGTAGCACGGAAAAGAGACCGGATCAGCCTGTGTCAGGCTTTTCTTTTTCTTTTTGAAGACCAACAGTAGAAACTGTTTACATGTAATAAAAGTTGGCGTTAACTTTACATGTTAGAAATACTTTCAGAAAGAGAAACAGCGCGACAAAGTGCTGGGCGTGATGGATCAAAAGCGGAGCTTAAAAGGCTTTAGATGGACACCAGTAATTTTATAAAGAGAGAAATAAGAACCAGAGTTGCTGCGTTTACGTCTGCTAGTGCTTGGGGCAGAGGCGTCATCGTCGGACTCGGGGCTGGCGGAGGTAGTTCGAGGGTCCTGCGTCGGCGGGTCAGCCATTTTCTCGTCCCGCTCACCGTCCTCCTGCAGAGCGTTGTCTGTGAGAAGTAGATGAGGTGTAGATCGCCCGGCGCTCCCAAGTCGCGTAGACTACATCAGGGTGGACGCCGTGCGTCGCACTCGGGAGGCTTATGGCCAGGTTCACACCGACGAACTGGTCCATTTCCGAGATTGGACTGGACTTCTTCATCAAGCGCTCGAATGGGATGCGGAGATCACACGTCATATCGTTGGAACCGGGCGTACTGCAGATTGTCAGGCATGGTGTTACTCGAATTACATCGATGATACTGTAGTCGTTTCATCTTCCGGGGAGGCTCATCCTCTTTCTGTGTAACCTCTTCGTTTTTGTGCGGGGAAAAGGATCAGACAAAGTTAAGGAAGATGCAAAGTGCCAACCGATTGGCAGCCGGTTGCTCGAAAAAAGCTTTGATACGGGCGTCATAAATAGATGTAACGCTTATATCTCGAGCCAAGACTCTGCAGAGTGAGTTAAGCCCAGGACTTTGTTCATTTGTCAAATTTCCTTGAAAATATATTGAGAGTATTCAAACTTCACAGCGAGACAATTGAACCCGATGGATCGTTGAACAGTCGGTCTGAAATAAAATAAAACTGCTCGCTCTTCATTAGCACCTACTGTACTGCAAAAAACTCATCCCAAATTCTGTTTGTGACCTGCCGCTTGCCGGCCATTCACTTTCATTGAGCTAGAGAGGAATACATGACTGCTCGATTTGGGTGATGACAAATGTAGAGCCCCTCCGAACATAGTAATTTATCACGTGTCATTTTCGGTCAAATCCAAGATGAAAGTAAATGGCCGGCAAGCGGCGGGGCACAAACAGATCTAGAGAGCCTTTCAGCTCCAAAATTTACACGAAGGCCCCCATTGTCATGCTGTCAGTAAAATTTGTAAACTTGTGTCATTGTCGCAGCAAGCGCCGAGGCCTGAGCTGGCATGAGCGAGGCCGTGTGACGGAGTTGTTGAATGAGAGAATTAAGATTTATCGAGTCCAACTCCAACCGACTACAATTTTTGAACCAGCTGCGAAGCTGCTCAGAGTTACAGCCGATAACGGTACCGAGGGCGCGACCGAAGATTTTCCCTTTTGGGATGTTTTCAATGAATTGTCGATAGCTCGGTCAGTTATAAATGAATTCAGACGGGACCAATCCAGATCTTCGAGGCTAATCCACGAGGAATTATTCATAGAAACAAACCTGGAAAAATATATTGGATGATCTAGGTCGGGCAAGAATCGGGGATATCGTCCCCGTATCATGTCTAAACAAGCTGCTTTTAGTGAATGGAAGACTTACACATGTTTAGAAACATTTCATAGAGCCAAAAGTCTCCAAAGTCTAGTCAGACCCCTTGTGATTGGCTTGCAGGTGGTCGACGATGACCTCGACTCCGGGAATATTGCGAGAATTGAACCAACCAGCGGATTTTATGTACTTCTGCCTCCTTTAAATCCTTCCCAATGGATTCATGACGGTCCCGCAAACATTACAGCTCATTTGAGAATGATGTGAGCATGCTAGACCCGATCTTTGCCCAGATCACCTCTAAAATGTGGATGACCTGATATAATTGGGGCTGTACACCGTACCGTCGACGGGGGCGGCCGTAAATCCATCGGCACGAGGCGGGTACGGCCCGTCACAACGACGGCCGTTTCTTTCTCTCTGGCGGTGTGCGGACGGTACGGGACGGCAAAAAAAGACGGTGACGGACCGCAAATTTACGGGACGGCTCTTGGGTATTTTGTTATCCAGGATTTTGACTGTGTTTCATGTGAGTGGGAGATCCTGAGCTCATTTAATAGGTGTGGCTTCCGAAGCATTTTCAACTGGTTGAACACATTTTGGGACAGAAAAGTGTTGGATTTCGATGACCACCCCGAAATTGAACATCTGCCTCAACACTACCACTCACTTGATTTATACGATTCTGGCTCGCGGGAATTAAGCCGAGCGTATGGGTATCTTCATTACACATCCCTGTGTATATAATTAGTAAAATATTCCAGATACTGCCCAAAAAACAACCTTTGACGCCAAAAAATGTCGAAACCCGTGGACGGCCATCAAAAGATTTAGATGGACGGGTGCAGAAGACGGGCCAGCCGCACCCGTCCCGAAAACTGGTATCTGGATCTTCGCGACGGCACGGGACGGCGACCCGTAAACGGCACCCGTCACGCCGTAAAGACGGTGACGGTGTGCAGCCCTAAATTATATAATATATTCTCGCCGGTTTCTTTCTATCATTAATTGTGCGCCCAGGTGGCCTGGAAGCTCTAGCTAATTCAAAACTGAATACCTTTAGAACTGACTGAGTTATCGACAATTCTTTGAAAACATCCCAAAAGGGAACATCTTCGGTTACGCCCTCGGTACTGTTATCGGCGGTAAATCACAATTGATGTCAGGTCAGGTCTGAAAAAAATCTGGGTGTGATATTTTTCGATGTAAAAGGCTCCGGTGTCAGCCTGATACGTAGTCGACCGCCCAAAACCTGAATTCAACAGACGAGGAAGCAGTCTCGTAAGCAGAAATGACAGCAGTCACGAGAAATGCAAGTCACATGCCACAGCAATTCACGTGTTCATTTTGGCGACATTCTTGGTACACAGAGCACAAAACCGAAACTTACGTTTCTGTTTGTGAAAATATTCAGTCTCGATGGCAGAGCTTATGTCAAGGTCAGAGGATCGAATAAAACATATAAAATCTCTTAGAACGGGACCCTTGGAATGAAGCGATTTGTTTGCACATGTACAACAGGCCAAGCCCGAACCAAACAAACCCCTATCCTTCGTCATTCATAGTCTCTCACCTTGCTCGTCGGTGGCAAATTTTGCGAGGTTGCGGAATGCACACTGAGCTCCAATATTCCACGGATTTTAACGGCCAAAGCATCGTTCAGATCCTCCCTCGGAAGTGGAGCAAGAAGTATTTAACATCATTCTTCCTCGTTGGAAGGCACAGATACGAACATCCCTGGAGGCCGAAACTGCGAGAATACCCATGGCAAGTAATCCAGAAGCTCGATGCAGGGTATTTATTTATGACTCCTCACCCTGTCGAAGCAGTACCGGTCTGAAAAGAAGAGATATCGCTCCTAGGATCCTTCGGCATCTGATTCGATGTCGGGGCGAAACGAGGCTCGAATCTACCCGGATGGCGTATATCTCTCTTTGGTCGTTGGGGACAACCATCCGACAGCGCATTTGAGCTCTTTAACACTTTTCCGCCGCGGAGACTCCCGGGATCAACAGTGGCGAAGATAGACCCACCCACTAGATTCACTTGTCGGAGGAGATAAGGAAATGGTGGCTGGGGAAGACGTCAGTGAAGCGCACGGATCAGCCTCACAAATGCCGCCCAGAGGCCTCATTAATGAGCTTGAACACTAGCCGGTCGGATTTAGCCCATATCTGTCTGACATCTATCTTATTTTAGAACACCCGAACAATCTAATCTACGCCGGGGATGCCATTTACATCCCGACCGCTGTCTGAGCCACAGGCACACCTACAATTACCAATTTTAGGCACGCCGGAAGTGCTATTTGAAACCCACAATATCGAATAGCACTTCCGGCGTGCTCAAATCCAAGTCGAATCGTATGGTTTCAGTACACGTACCGGTTGTACTGAAAAGAGTTGAATAAGATCCAAATTCAGCTTCACTGAAATATATTTGAAACACAATGTGTCGGATGGCGAAAAAAGACGAGCCAAAACGAAAGCTCGAAAAAGCAGAGGTGCTCGAGCGGAAGGCCCACACGGAACTGCTGTGCACGCTGCTCGAGTGCGCCTAATTTTTGCAGTGTGTGCTCAACAAAGGAAGAGAGAATGAACCCACCACTTGAGTGCACGGAGGAACTGCGACGACTGCTGGAGTGCACCGACTGTGGTCCGTAGACTGTCCGCCGCCCATCCTCTCCCCAGTTATTTTTTTTTGAGCTGCAATCCCGTTCGCGGACGATCCGCAGAGCCGAACTTCGAGCTGAAATTCGGTCCGCTGCTCATCCTCTGGCCAGCTACTGGAGTAGGATTCACGCCGCACGCATTCACTGAATTTAGCGGAACCGACCTCCAAATAATTTACCACATACATCATGCTGCGAACTAACAATAACTATTAGCATTCTCCATCGCGTTTGGTGCGTAATCCATAGTCGATGATTCCCTGGCTAGCATTCGCGCATCAAGTCAGTGACTGAGATTATAATGATGGTCATCGCGTCGTATCTTGACCTAACCTGTTCTCGGTGAAACGGCTCGTTCCAACTGCAAAGGTGTGTAGTGTAAATCTTGCTCAGACGTCACATAGACAGTGTTCTGAATTCGCGGTATCTATGCGCATTCAAGGCACGGTTGTGCGGCCCCGATGTTACGCCTGGGTCGTGTTCTTACCGGGTTCTCTTTACCGCTAGGATCCTCAAGGCCGCAGCGTAGGATTACGAGAACAAGTTCATCGAGGCCACTTCGGATGAAAACTGACGCAGGCAGGCGTCTCCGCAACAACAGTCTGCAAAGAACACACAACATTCATTTTGCATGTTCAAAAGCTACAGACTCACGGGAACCAGTCGGCCGACTCTACTTCCTTGACGGGCTTGGCGCGAACGCCGAACTTCTGAAACATAGCGATGATCTCCCTCTTTCCTCCGACGGGGGTGACGGCCGTGTGCTTGGTAGAGTAGTGGAGATGAAACGCCTGGACACTGGAGAATCCGGGACTATAGTGCTGGAGAGACGTCGTATCCAACCCAGTCTCGTAAAATAGGACGTAAAACTCCTTTCTCCCGTCGGGATCGCACGGGCCAGCCAGTGTGAAGGCGAATATGCACTCGGCGACCTGGGGAATGAAGCCCACGGGGATTATGCACCCCACGACGCCGAAGTAGTGGCGCACGACGAGGCCACCGATCTCAATGTCGCACCTCTTGCGACGGAAGAGATAAATGTTGTAGAACTCGCTCCAGTTGACAGAATAGTGCGCGTAGAGCTGCTTGTCCTCTGGTTCGGGCATTGTGTTCCAGTGGGCACGGTCGATGACATATTTTTCGTCCGCGCGTTCGAGCCAGGCGGCGGGGAATCCCTGGTGACAGCAATCATATGTGACTCGGAGCGCCGCGCACTTTGTGGTTCCGCGCACCTTCAATTCGGAACCCAGCCCGAGGACAATCCTCTCATTAACAGAAACTTGAGTGATTTCCTGTTGTGCGAATTTAAGTTGACAAGGACACGCCGAAGAGAGGACTGCACCCACCTGCGACGTGGACATGATGTGAGGACTCAGAGGAGGCATAAGCCAGTGGCCACGTGAGTCACACGTGTGACAGAGCCATTTTTTAAAAATAAAATAAAAAAGTGCGGCGGTTCGGAATTTTCAATCAGGCTCAGTTGTGAGCATGAAGAGAGAAGTGACAAAACACTCACAGTTCGCATTTCTCGCTGGAATAAATGTCTGGGCCGGCGGATCACCCGGGACGCCTCCAAACACACACTACGTTCCACAGCCTCCTAAACTCAGCATGAGTAAGGCCCGTCTAGACATAGCTTAACAGAGGTCTGTGTTTAGCTGTGTAGTGAGGGTCTGTTTAGGTCTTTCTAGCTCAGTCTAGCTGCAGTTAGCTTCGTCTAGTTCAGTCTAGGTCAGTCTAGGTCAGTCTAGTCGTACCTCATCACCTACACAGAGGTAAGTAGTATCCACAATTTGAGGGAAAGGGCTCAGCCAGGCATTCCATCCACACTCGTGGCTGCCTCTAGCTGTCATTTCATGAGCGATCACGCATCATGTGACATCAACAAGGTTCGATCTGTCCATCTATGACTCTGATATGTTCTCGCAAGGGGCGACCATTCCAATTGTGGGACCGCGTCAGTATAATTTACCTCCTCCTCCTCCTAAATATATCGGGCCATTCAACTAGTACATGGTCTATTGTTTGGCTTTTGATCGCACGTGATCGGCACCGCTGTGGCGATCAATTTGATCAATTCCCGTTCCCGCTCGTGTTTCAACGCATTCCTTGTGCGGTGCCGTGACTACCCCTTGATTTTCACTCTTATAATTCCTTCATTGAGACTAACTACACACTGCATGAATATATATAAGAAAACCACATACATCTACTCCAATTAAAGTTGAACCGACGGTAATTAATTATCTTCTAGATCCCTGTACCTTTTTGGCGACGTGCCAGTCTGAGTCTGAGAATTCAGATGCAGTTGAAGTCGGGGATCTTCTCCGCTTCTCATTCCCATCATCTGATCCTGGCTGCATATGAATCATATCACTGTCCGGAACTTGGTATTGCCGTCTCCAGCTTTCTGTCTGAGCTGAAGAAATTCCCAAGGCATCCTCTTCAGACTTTTCAATGAAGAGTTCAGTCATGAACTTGACAGGCACCGTTCACCATTCACACCACGGCTTCTTGATTTAATATCAACAGCCACCATTCTTACGAACAGCTTGATAGGCACCGCTCACCATTCACGCCACGGCTTCTTGATTTAATATTAACAGCCACCATTCTTATGAACAGCTTAATAGGCATCAATTATCTGGCTGTTCAACAGAAATCATGTTCATGGACCTGCACTGGAATACAGTGTAATATTAGCCTAATATCCATTGAAACATGTTGAAAACGCGAGCGGGGACGGGAATTGATCAAATTGATCAGCGGTGCCGATCACGTGCGATCAAAAGCCAAATAATAGACCATGTACTAGTTGAATGGCCCGATATATTTAGTGGTCGCCCCTTGTGTTCTCGTGTCCGTCTACGGGATAATTAATATTGGTTTAGAATGCAAATTTCACTTAAGTTGCACTAGTACTCGTATAAACATGCCAACCTCCACCACTGGCATAATCCGGAATAGTGATGGCCGGGTCGGGTCGGGTCTTGAAAGCCCGGGCTTGGGTCGGGTCTTGGCGGGCTTGGGCTTCGAAAAATCCTGAGCCCGACCCGCGTTAGGGGGTCGGGCCCAGGTCGGGTCGGGCTTGGGCTCAGGCCCGGGCTTGACTGCATTTTTTCCAACTGATCTACGGTGAGTTTTCAAACTCCTTCAGCGTTATACAACGGGTTTCTCACTCGACAGGACCCCTCACAGACTGTGGAATTCCCAAAATTGCTGTTCTGGCCGGCCATTTAAAGCACAAGTCTGAATGCGGCATACCCATCAAATGTCGAGATGTTATGTTTCATGGTTGAACATAGACAAGTAAGTCTCTTTCAAGTAGAAATCAGATTTAACCTGAGATTTAAGCAAGGATGGTTCATAAAAGTGGAATTCCTTTGAAGAATTTGAACTCGGGCTAACTCAAAGAGACCCGGGCCCAAGCCCGGGTCGCGGGTCTGCTCAGAGGCTGAGCCCGACCCTGAGCCCGACTTGAGCCCTAACTCGGGTCGGGCCTGGGCTTGGGCTTGAAGCCCGACCCGGCCATCACTAATCCGGAATCACTGATATTCCGAAATCGCTACGTCTTAATCTAGATTCAATCTGTCAGTCTGGAACTGGTTCTCGATGTGATATCTCCCATCTATCGTTTGTCAAGGGGATAATGGGCAGCATACTGCGGTGCCACTGATATTCTCAAATTGCTACACGGGTATGTGAATTCAATCTGTCAATCTGGAACTGTTTCTCGAGGTGATATTTCCCATCTGTCTTTTGCCAAGGGGATAATTGGCTTCACTCGTGATGGAGGCTATTCAATTGTTCAAGTGGGGGCGACGACTCGAGAGTCGAGTGGCAAATCTCTCACGGAGACATGGCCCTGCATGCACAAGACTTGGCGATGAAAGCTTAAAGCCGACAGCGACCGGTGACTTCAGACTCAGCGGAATGCCCACCGAGGGTTTAATCTGCACCAGAAACGTGTCGAAGAGGTCTGCAGAGGTCAGTGGAGGTCTGGCTAGGTGTCGAAACTGGTTCCTACTCAGCTAAACTCGGCTAAGCTCGGGTAAACTCGGGTAAACAGAGACAGACAGAGCCTGTCTAGCCGATCCATCGTTGCCAAACTTGGACCGCCATCAGCTAAACACAGAATCCGGTTTCATCCGTCTAGTCGACTAAAAATGAGCTGTTGGGTAAGCCAACGTTGCTAGACAGACCTAGCCTGACCTGAGTTTAGGAGGCTGCGGAACGTAGTGACAGAGCCAAATACACCACCGTGGCTTCGGCTTTACCACCACCACCAACTTTCTCAGTTGCCTTAGTCCCCCTCTTCGCTATAAATAATTCGTGGTGGTTATCCCACGTCAATGGAAGCTACAACTTCACCGTGCCTCGGTGGAGTCTACGGCGGGACCAGTGGCCTCTGGAGTGGGTCGTGCCACTCGCGGCATTGACCCAAAAGAGTACATCTCAATTAAGACATATGATAGATGCATGACATATGATAGCTGCATCTTTGACCTATATCCTGCCGCAGTTAATTTTCTCCTAGCTTGTCTCGGCATTAAAACTGAACAGCGACGACCTCGGAAATAGAGATACGACTATCGCCTGATTGCATTCACTCGAAGGGAGGCGCGCCGTGTTATTCTGTGGAATCGTGAACTATTCTCCTGCTACCTGCACACTTTTGCCTGTCAATGCTGTAGCGGTGCTTGGGGCATTGGAGCCCTTCCATATAGTTCCACTGCAGGTGTCCTCCGCCGATGAAATCTATCAGATGAATAGCAAATAGCATCTAGCGAGCGATTAGCAGGGACGCCCCACAACTTTGCTTCGAAGGTGGCTCATCTAAGGCAATGGCCGGTCAACTTGGATCTCCCCGGTGGCGTTGTATCTGGGTGTATACTTGGTGTTTCTCTCTGCCCGTATCAGTCCACTCGCACCAAGGAGCCCTATATTATGGGCCCAACTTCGGTCCTCAGATTCAGCCCTACCTGGGTCCCTCTTCCCCGGTCCTCTACGCATCCGCTTATCCATCATGAACGATAATCCTCTATCTCAGAAGGCGTCGTCCTCGATCATCGAGGAGAAGACAGCCGATCTTATCGACGCCGTGAGCATTTCTTTTGGTCCTCTTCCGATTTGCATCTTGCTGATTACCCCCTTTCCTTCAAGGAGGCCATCGGAGTCGAGATACAGGCAGTTCCGGAAGACCTCTTGGAGGCGGCAGAATATGCTCAGACGATGAGTGCCACCGAAATAGATGCAGTTATTTACCGGATCGTGAACGAGGTACTGCTCTCGACTTCTGCCCCATTTACACGTTTGAAATGATCACACTTCCAGCACGGCGATGACCCCGTACGTCATTACTTAATGCACACGACCTAGATCTAACATGATCATCTCCATCGCCAGAACTTCCCTCCTGCCGTCCTCGATGCCGCCAAGTTGGTGATCCCACCCTCTATTGTACCCTCAGATACTCACCGTCCCGACCGTCAGCCGATATCTGTACGATCCGGATCTGAAAGAAAATGCTGCGGAGTACCAACGCCTCTACGATGAGTTGAAGGTCGAAGCAGCCATGATGGTGATCAATTCGCCGTACGCCGAGGTCCGCGCGGTGGTCGACAACCACGATGATACCTCTGTCCCAGCAAGTACCTTTCGCACTTGGGTGATAGGGACACTCTTTGTCGGCGTAGGGTACGCACGGATGTTTCGCAAGATAGGTTTCGTTGCTAACTCTGGGCAGTGCTTTCCTCAACCAGTTCTTCAGCATTCGGTACCCTTCACTTTTCTTATGTAGTATCAAGCTCTAGATTAACATTGGCACTAGGTACCCGGGCATCGGTGTGGGCCCTAATGTTGCTCAAATATTGGCTGTGCCTTTCGCCAAATTGATGGAGCTGCTTCCGACCACAGAGTACACCACCTTCGGTTATACATGGACTCTCAACCCGTGGGTAGTATCTATTGTTGACTTGCGGCATAATGCTAATCGTCGCCAATCCAGCGGCCCCTTCAATCCTAAGGAACACATGCTCATTACGGTGAGTTTTACCCCCAGGAATCTCCTATTTTGGTTCAACTCGACAGATCATGGCAAATGTTGGTTTCGGCACCCCGTACACGTAGGTCCATCCGACTTTATCGTCGGACCGCCTCAGCTCACGCCTGTTGATTAGGGACAACATTATCTGGGTACGGTATCCCCGTGAACTGTCAGAACGTTGCCTCATTAATGTGTACAGGTCCAATACCTCCCTCGTTACTTCGATCAGGTACGTTGCATTCATCCCCAAGAGATCCAGGCATCTCACCCACTTATCAATCAAGCCGTGGGCGCTCGGTTTCGGATACCAGAGTGCGTTCATTTCACATGGAAGGGTCCCATGTGTCCCGTGTCTCGGGTCCCGTGCTCACACGCAAGGACAGTTATGGTTGCACTGTCGACGAACCTTATCGGATACGGCCTGGCCGGGCTCACTCGGCGCTTCCTCGTTTACCCAGTGCACGCGATATGGTATGCTCGTGCTTGTATCATTGTATCGACTTTCAACTGATCCGTCAACCCAAAGGCCAGGAAATTTGGCGGTAAGAATCGGAAATCAGACTTTAATAACTCCTATTAACGGCTCGGGACAGACCATCGCATTGAACGTGAGAAGTAGTGTTACAGTCTCCGCTCAGAAGGCTAACTGTTGGCCAGAGGGCATTCCATTCTAACAAGAACACTTTCGCCAATGGATGGCGGATTTCGAGGGTATCACTCTACATAACCCTCATGTCGACATTCGGCTAACCCAGGCACTACAGCTCCGGTGGTTCCTCTACTGCTTCGGCGCCATGTTTGTGTACTTTTGGTTCCCCGAGTATGCCCCCGTTTCATACCAGCAACGGTGAGCTGATAACGCCGCCATTTCTAGCTTTATCTGTCAATCGCTGTCCTACTTCAACTTTATCACTTGGTTCAGGTGTGTTGTTTTCGCGTTCAAACCACCTCCAACCATCTCATCACTCGAAGTCCCACCAATGTCAGTTTGGCTGCGATAACTGGGAGTCTATTCGGACTCGGCTTCAACCCGATCCCCACGTTCGATTGGAATCAGCTTGTTGTTGCCGTGGACCCCCTGGTTTCACCGTTCTTCGTAGGTTGAGCATAAATAAGTATACCGAGGTGCTGAGCTTTTTTGCAGACTACATTCAACGTGAATGATCCATTTCAAGAACCTCAATGGGCGTTTCACTGACATAACACCTCCGTACACGCAGATATTCCTAGGCGTACGCATCATATTTCATGGCGGTGCCTCCACTCACCTCCATCGTAGACACTATTCACCTTCCCGATGATCGTTGCGCTGTGGTACACCAACACCTGGAACACCGGCTACTTGCCAATCAATGCCAACGTACGGTTTCCGCGCTTACATTATTGAATCGTTCCTCATGCAAAACATATACTTATCCAGTATGTCTTCGACAATACCGGCGAACTATACACTGTCACGAACGTCATCGGCAGCGACACGCTATTCAACCAAACCCTGTACGAAACTTACTCGCCCGCATAGTAAGTGCCTCTGCGTAGTCGCAGAGTTGTACTGAGCAAGATACAGCTTGTCGGCATCCAATGCCCTGCTGTACGGCGTCTTCTGTGAGTCGCCGTCCAGAATCGTAGTAGCCCGTGCTGACTTCATTCATTAGTTGCGGTATACACAGCGACCCTGAGCCACGCGTTCCTGTTCCACCGCCGCGAAATCGTGCATGGATTCCGGAGCATCCTGAGCCGACGCAAAACCTCGGAAGAGCACACTGACATCCACGTGCGCCTAATGGAGTCGTACAAGGAGGTGCCGGAGTGGCAGTACTTTATGCAAGTCCCTTCGTCGCTGTTGTGCTCCTCATTACTGATGCCCTCCTCAGGATCTTGGTGTTCGCTATTGTCATCGGTGCCGTCGGCGTTGGCGTCTATCCCACGCACACCTCGCCGGCTGTCGTCTTGTATGGAGGTGAGCAATGGCTGCAGTATTTAGGTCTTTAGTGGTGGCCTCATTGTGCATTCCAGTCTTCCTCGCGGCTATCTTCGTCATACCGATTGGGATAATCGCGGTCCGTGTCCATTCGTCTGTGTTAGGTTTGAGGCTCAGACTTCGCGCAGTCAATCACGAACGTTGAGATCACCCTCAACGTCTTGGCGGAGATGTTTGGTAACTAGTTAGTGCTGCTCAATGGCGAAAACTCACACATTGCAGGCGGTCTCTGGTTCCCGGGGAACGCTGTCGCAATGAATTATTTCAAGGTGAGTACCGTTCCTGTCTGTCGGTAGTCCGAACCATGTCTAATCCCACTTCCCAGTCGTACGGGTATGTGACCACGGCCAACACCATTGGCTTCGCGTCCGACCTCAAACTCGCGCACTACATGCACATCCCCCCGATGCTCACCTTCTGGGCGCAAATCTACGGGACGGTCATCTCGTCCTTCGTCTGCACCGCCATCCTCAACTTCCAGATGACCAAGATCCCGGACGTCTGCACGCCGAAGCAGGCGAACCATTTCACGTGTCCCGGGTACATATATTCTTCTTTGGCAATCGGGTGCTTACTGACGGTTAACCTAGAGTAAATGTACATATACTCATCTTCTCACCATCCTGAGCCTGTACTGATCGTAGCAAACAATACAGACCTTCTTCACAGCGAGCGTCCTCTGGGTATGCATCGTCTACTTTAAACTGGTTAATCTAGGTTTAATTTAATTTTCTTTTGTTAGGGAACCCTCGGTCCCAAGCGCATGTTCGGGCCAGGCGGAATCTACAACAACCTCCTCTGGTGCTTCCTCATCGGCGCGGTCCTTCCCATCCCGATGTACCTCCTGCGCAAGAAGATCAGGGTGCTCGAGTACTTCCACCTCCCGGTGCTCCTCACGGGCGGGCTCATCTGGGCGCCGTACAACATGGCGAACGTCTGGCCCGCCGTCCCCGTGGGTTACCTCTTCAACGTCTTCATCAAGCGGCGCTACATCGCGTGGTGGAGCAAGTACAACTAGTGCGTCTCTCCCGCTGAAACATATCGACGATAATTAAGCGACGTGCAGCGTGACGACGACGGCATTTTCCGCGGCCATCGCCATCTGCGCCATCTTCATCTTCTTCGCCATCGAGTGGCCCGGCGTCGAGATAAATTGGAGAGGGAATACGCGCCCGTTTGAGGGGTGCGACGCAGCGGGGTGCGCTAGGCTACCGCTCCCGGACCAGGGCTTTTTTGGTCCCGTGCGTATTATGCTCCTCGGTCTCGCGAAATACTCACGACAGGCTACTTCACAGGGTGTTGGAGAATTCAATTAGGGCTTCCCGGATCATCCATCCGTCTTGTCAAAAAGCTATGTTGACCTGGTAATTATGTCCCCCTGTTCTCTCTAAAATATGCGCCTCGTCTTGTATTTATCTAGAAAGAAAATCAAAATACAGCCCTAGTTACGAGTTTATTACTCTAGGTGTCGTGAATTCAGAGAAGCACGAGCCGGAAACGCCGAGATCAATCAACCGTGGGAAAGTGACATCAAGAAGTTGAAACCCATGTCACGCTTGCGTTTGCTAGCCGCATTCCTTGAAAAGAGACAAGCGCAGTTGGTTTGGCACAGGCTCACATCCCAAGCCAGTTTCAGCCATACTGAAATGTCGTGGAGCGCCGGGAAGTACAGACAAATCAACGGCAATCCATGCCCGATGTCTCGGCGGTTGATTGGCGAGACTTCTGTGAAGATCCTGAGTGATCCTGGGCGATTGACGTTATTGCGGTGCGGTGAGAATCGAAGGAAAGGCAGGCTTAGAAAGGACTGGGAGCAAGACTTCCTGGCGGCAAGTTCCAGGAAACATCAAGAAACGTTGTCCAGTGAGTAATCGTCCCACTGGAATGGTCAATAAGCAGCCGAACAGCCGACTACTGTACTATTTCGACCGAGTGTTCATTAATTTTGAAAATTTCACTCACCGAGATGGCCGATAAATTTCCTTTTGAATTGTAGCGATTTTTAAAGACCTCAGAAAAATCCGCCATCACGCGTCACCTGAACGTTCCCAGTGAGAACACCATCTGGGCAGGTATGCTCAAATGTACGCAAATACGGGCTGCTAAACCAGCTCATATCTGAACATCTGTCAGCACAGATAAGCGTACTTAGAATCTGGACAAAATCTCAATCTGGATCTGCTCAGGTATGCCCTCATATGCTCTGATATGTTCCGCTTGTCCCTTTACTAGATTCTGCTATAAATTGCATTTCAAATTGCTACAGCATACAATGGTACAATAAAGGCCGCATGCGACCTCTCGCCGTCTTCGTCATCCTCGCTCGGCGCGTCTCCGGCATTCTCGCTCGCCGTGTCTCCGTCGTCCTCGCTCGCTGCGTCTCCGACATGCGCATCGATGGGTGTCGCCATGCTCCTCGTGGTACGCGACGACCGCGCGGGGTTGGAGGGGTCACGATGGGCTTGTTTATCCAGACGGGGGAGCGTGCGCGCTGGCATCGCGTGGCACATATAGAGGTGTTAGCGCGGGAAGAGGAAAGGTAACGGGCGAGACACATGAATGAGCGCACCAGGGGTAGCTGCAAGTCAGCGCGCGACTTAGAGCGGCGTGTCGAGAGTGCGGGGATGTGCACTTTGTGGAGTGCACATGGGCCTGCTGCCTACGCAGTGCGAACTCAGCCTGCGGATGAGATGACAACGAACATGCGCACCGTCTGCGCGGTCCTCATCTCAAGCGCGCATGTCGTGCGATGGAGGGGTTGTGCTCCTCAGTCCCGGCTTGGGCAGCGCGCACGCGTCGCGGGGTACCTAAGCGATGTGAGTTCGCAAGGTAACACGAAAAAGGAGAGGCGGGCGCACCGTGTCAGCCCGCGCGCCTCTACCTTCCGTGCTCCCGCGGTCTTTGCATTTGAGTGTGCTGCATGTCTTGGCTGCGTACTCACGCACCATGCGTGATTGTTTCGATAGCATCGTCGTCAAATGCGCGGCGTGAATTCGTGATGGAGCGAGAGAGAAGGCGCGGGCGTACAATGTAAGCAAGCCGTTCGATATCCGAGCGTGTGTCCTTGTTGCATCGTCTATGTGTTAGTAAAAAGGAGGAACCGTCCGAAGGAGAGTAACGTTGAGGGAGGGAGGGAGGGGAGGAGCCGCAGAGAGCAGGACGAGCGGAGGGAAGGGAGATGGTGGTGGGAGAACAAGGCATTTTGAACTCCGCCAGGCCTTGCTGGCGCCCTCGGTCCCCAGCCGAACAGTTAGCAAATCGAGAGCGGTACCGAACAAGGGGTCAGTAGTCACGTGCGGCTAAATGGCTTGATTACGTTTCGGCTGCTTGTCATCCTCCGCCAACACATAAAGGAACACGGTCTACACCGCTGGTACTGCATCCCGCCCGTCCTCTGTAGAAAGAGTTGGAAATGTTTCGTCAAGGTTTCGTACCAGGTTCGTCTGCTATCTTTCAACGCAACGTCGCTCAGCCCGCCGCCCCAACAGTCGTCCTCGCCTCCGTTGGAATAGGTATCAAGCTCTACCGCATGGCATGGGTAGACCCTCCAATGGGCCCTCTCGTCGAGAGCTACCTGAATTCATGCAGTTACTCGAAAGCCAACATCTTCGGTGGCTTTCTCTGCGTCCTTGAGCCCTACTTCAAACAGCTTGTCTCGAACGACGTCGGCAAGAGCCTTCTTACTGCCTGCGGTACCTTTGGCATGGCGCGTTACCATCTCTTAGGGCGAGGATCACAACTAACTAGTAGGTCGCACAGGTCTTGTCTACGCATTTCCATATTACAGGTGGACAGGGCGGCGCCTCCCGCCTCTTCTCGTCGCTGGTCAATATCGCGCACACGCTCGCGGGGCAAGGGTACGGCGCTGGGTTCGTCGGCCCCATTGTGCTGCCTGCTCTCATCGCGCTCTCAAAATCTCTCGCGTCCCCGCACGCGCCCCTACCGTCACCGACTCCCTTCCCCTACGCCGTCACCGTCCTCGGGATGCACTTCGTCGTGTTCATGCTCTCTGGCGCCCTCACCGCCATCCCACCGAGTACTGCCGCATGGACCTACGTCAACTACGCATTCCAACTCTTCCCCCTCCTCTTTATCCCCCTCGGCTTCTTCCCCGAGCCCGATCCCAAAGCCACCGCCGCCCCGCCGCCCAAAATCAGTGTCACGGTGTTCAAGGTCTACAAGTACATGTACGCGCCGCTCTGGTGGATCACCGTCGCGCAGGGCCTCAACGGCTACTACCGCCTGAACCAGGGCTTCAGCGCGCCGGACTACTTCATGGCGGTCGACTTCGCGGGCATGGTCCTCACCTTCCTGGGCATGTACGCGATCGATTACATCGCGGGCGATGCGGTAGACACGCTCACCATTCAAGAGGTGGCGCTCGGGCTGGTTCTGGCGGGCCCGACGGCGACGATGGCGGCGTACTTTGAAGCGAAGGAGAGGAAGGTGGTGGAGCGCGCAGAGCGCAAGCAAAAGGCCCTGTGAGCCTCAACTACCTCATGTCCGTATGCGGGCGGATAAAGTAATCTTTTTGGACGTAGGTACTACCATCTATTGTATCCCAGTACCGCGATAATATTCTCACTCCTCTCACTCCCTCGTCAATTCCTCGCCGTTCCGGCTTCGTCAACCTCGCTCTTTCCCGCCCAAAGTGTACGGTGGACTTATTCTCATTCTCTACTACCTACCTACCTACCAGGCCTTCCCTCCAGGGGGTCGAAGTATTCTCTATCCAACCAAAGCTGAAGAAATTGCGTTCTTTCCAGACTCCCTGTACCCGACTTTCAGCGCCAAATGAGCAAAATTCAACCTCGTGTATGTAAACCACTCAGAATTTCATAAGCAGTACTATAATCGTTCCGCGGCCGCCCAAGCGCGCCCGCGTCGTGCTTTCGCTCGCGAGGAACTGATGGAGCTGTTGGGGATTGAACATTCCGACGAAGAACCGGATGACGGCGAGCTCGAAGGCTCCGGAGACCGTGACGACTATGAGGAGTAAGTAGATATGCACTTTGTCGTCCACCTGCAGCAAACCTGCTCGATTCCAAAGATGGGCCGCAGATCCCCGGTCGGGTATCAGATCCGTATATTAGATCCGACGTCATGTTGTCATTGGTTTAATTTGGTCCAGGGTCTCCCAGGGTAATATTTGAGCAATGTCGCTTATTTCTGTCTCCTCCCACCCTCTTCCTCCCAGCCGTGTGTCCGACTCCCGGCGTCCTTTCGATGGCCACCCTGCATTACCCCGCGGCCAGTGTGGATGGCCAAATGGATAATTACCCCCTCACCCCGGTCCGATACACGCCGTCCGCATCTTCGGCAAGCAACCTGACTGTCCCCTTCCTCGATTCTGGTCGGAAAAAAAGTGGGATCGACATTTGGGTTCCGCTTGCCGTCATCGGCGGGACTCTGGTGGCCGCCGCCTTCGCCATCGGGCATCACGCGCTCAACGCGCACCTGGACGCGCACCCTGTGTCGGGGTTTTGGACGCAGACGAAGAGCAGTAGGGTCGAGATCTTCCTTGCCAGTGCGGTTAAGGTCCTCTTTTGTTTTTCTGCTGGGGTCAGCCTATGTCAACTGGTACGCACCCGCAGTCATAAAAATGTGCTCCGCTTACACTGTTTCAGTCGTGGTATTCACTCCGCCGTCAACCGGTTACACGTGTGTCTCTAAATCCCAGTCCTTGACGTTCATTTGACGATGGGCTTTTTTTACAGTGGCAGACATCGACGCGCTGGTCGGCGAACCATCGCTGATGATCCTCCCTCGGTTGAATCTCATCATCCAAACCCCTCTGATTATCGCCATGACTGTGGCAATCTTGGCGTCGCCGCTGATCACAATTCTGGCCCCTTCGTTGAATACCCACGAGGCCTCCGCCATTACTCGTACCCTCACTGTACCCACCTTGAATACCACGACCGACGGGATGCTGAACGACGTCTACCTGTCGTGCGTTCTCGTGCCCATTTTTATATTTCTCGTCGCTAACATACCTCAATCCAGAACCACCTACTACGGTTCTATCACCGAAGCCTGGGACAAGGCCGCCCTCGTTGCCCTGCTATCGGCGAACCCTGTGGGATGGCCGATGCCCGAGGGCTGCTCTCCCGAGTGCGAATACAACATTACCTATAGTGCCCCCGCCATCCGCTGCTCCGATCTGTTACCGGACCAAATCGACGACGGCGTCCTGCCCATGTACAGATACGTTCAGCGCGTCTTCCAGGACCCCCCCGCCGCCTATCTTAAGGGATACGACGCCGAATCGATCGGCTCGGGCTACAACACCTCGCCGCTCAACTTCACCGTCCAGAACGTCGCAAGTAACGTAACTGAGCAGTATAGCTGGACGCTCGCCTACGTCCCGTACCTCGCCTCCAACGGCGACGTGGGCGCCCTCATCAACGCCGCGGGGTCAGTGTGCACGTTCTACAATGCCACCCACGTCGCGAGCACGCATTATTTCAACGGCACGCAGGAGAGCCGTGTCTCTGTCGTGGAGTTCCACGATCCGCTGAACACGACGTACCGCATGAATTCCTTCACGATGGATCTGACGAGCGGAACCGCCGGCGTCTTCGCGCCGGGGATTGGCAGCCACATTCATCTGCTCGCGATGGCGGATGCCGTCTCGAAGCATTTGGAGGGGAGTCTCGTGTTCGGGCACTACAGCACTCTGACAACGACGACGCTCCTGACGGAGACCAACATATTCAAGCCCTTTGACGTCGATGCGTCGGGCCAGGTGCAGAGTCAGATCTACGGGCTCAATACCACCGCGTCCGTCACCAACGTCTCGCAAGGTCCGTCTCCGTACAGCTCCATTGCGTTCATAGCGCTTACGACCCCCTCTCTCAGCCCTGCAGGATCTTGTGGCCAACGCGACGCTCGGTAAGTAACTCTCTGTACCACCGGTCGACCCAGCTCTCACGTCCGCAGGCTTCGTCCATCTAAACACCGCGACTACCACCGTCGACGCCACGGTCTCCTCAAACGCCATCATCTACATCTATGACCGCACGTCCCTCATCGCCACCTACTCCGTTGCTATGTTCCTCCTCGTCCTCATGAGCGCCGTGGGCATGTTCTGCCTCCTCCAGAACGGCGAACCAAGCTCAAACAAGTTCTCGCGCCTCCTCGTCGCGATGCGCAACCCGGACCTCGATGTCGTCGCGGACGCCGTCAACGGGCGCGCGATGGACATGGACCCTGCGCGCGTGCGCCTGACGTTCGGGGAGGCGGCCCTGCCCGGTCGTGGCGAGAACATGGTGTTTGGCCTGGCACGCAAACGGTCGGTGTATGAGGAGAAGGTGGATGCGTAGAAGAAGTTTGGGGAGTTCATGGTACGAGCCCTGTTAGATAGTACAATTATTCATAGTCACTTCATTGTGCGAAGTCTCAAAATTGCGGCGCAATTGAGCAGCCACCAAGGACGGAGAAGGACTGAATTAGCTGAGTCCAATCACCGAGGACGCCGAAATACAGCAACTCGTTCACCTTAAGCTTGGTTAACCTTGAAAGACAAGAAGCCCAGGGCAATTAATTTTCGAAATTCAGGTATACAATCGGAAAGTTTTTGTATGTAAAGGTTCGTGTTGACAGGTGCGGACGGAAACCCCACTTATTCGGACCTCAGATTATTGAACTTTCAGGGTTTCTTTGTGTGATCCGGGGTCCGGCCATCACAAGCGAAACCATTCAATATGGTTCACCTCGTCGCGTTAGAAAGTGGTGAGCTGCCTTGGTCCTGAGTGATTCTCACAGTTCCAGTCTCTGAGGTAATGTGCCCGGCGGCTTAGAAATCCAACTTAAACTCAAATTGTCAAGAGCGGTGCGATTTGTAGAAACGTTGTAGGCCGCTTGGACATAACGAAGTACGAGCTCAGTAGTTGTTAGCGTCTGTCTAGGAGAGACTAGCTTGCACAGATCGATCTGAGCGTGCTTCATCCGTGTTCAATAGTTCTGGTGCATTAAATACTCAAAATGTACCCGAATTTGAAGGACCTGAATCCTACAGTACTAACCATGAAATATAATTCAAAGCTCCGAGAAGCAGTACAGACCTACGCTTACAGACACATACTAGACCACTACATTGTACCTACAAGTTTTCCAAAACTAAATCTTGAAGGGGTAGACCTCCAGCGATTTCCTCACTTTCCAGCTCCTGTGGCACCTCCGTAGGCACATGAATCCCTGATAAATGAGCGAGGCTCTTCACATGTTTCTCCCTCACATCCTGATTAATCCTGGCAAGGCTTTCATCAATGCGGAGGACTTTTTTTGCCTGTGATGACTTTTCGAACAAGGGTCTTGCTGTGTTCCATAGCCCGACCGTAGTTTCCAAGTCACCACATAGCTTCGAAATATCTCCGAGTCGGAGCATACATTCTGCCCTACAGCGATGCACATCCATCTGTGTAAATCCGTCGAGGGCGACAGTGAAAAGACTGAGTGCTGTATCATGATCATCGGCTGCAAAGTAGAAATCTCCCAGGAATTGGAGAGCCTTATGAATTTCGAGCCTCTGTTTTTCCTTCATGGCATGTCCAAGGAAGACTATGCTCCAGGTTGGTGATATTTGACGCAGAGCACTCCAGCAGCAGACATCACCTAGTTTCTCCAGACAGGTCGTCACAACCTCGCCCATCCTGCCCCGGGAGTGTTGGAGGCATTCTTGGAAGAGAATCTTTGCTGTTACTAAGTCTCCTTCTCTCAGACACAGAGTGGCTTGGACAACATCACACAGTGTCTTGGCCATCAAATCTTTATCTGCATTGAATAGTGTTCTAGCTGTATCAATGTTTGTTTGCACATTATGTGCTGGTGCTCCGATTTCCACATCAGCATCGGCAATGTTAAGTAATGTCAGGCCACGGTGGTATGTGTCTTCCGCAAGGATATTATGAAGGATCTGGATGTGAATATTCCGAGCCTCCACATATTCTGATTTAAGACAGTGGACTTCTGCCTGAGAGATCATGATATGATGCTCTTTCCTACTGCCAGACAGGCCGCAGAGGCCGAGGAGATCCATTGCCCTTTTCGCTAGAGAGATGCTGTGGTTATAGCTCCCAAAGCGAATCAAGCATAGGATTTCGTTTAGCAGTCCGGTAACCTCAGCATAGATGTCTCCGCAAATCTGGGCAAGCCTGCATGCATCACGTGCATGAATTTGAGCTCTATAATAATCCCCTTGACAATAGTAAATCCTTGCCAATACAGATGATGTGTCAGACTGTCGTTTGGTATTATCTGTGGAAATTGCCAATGATAGTGCATTTTGAGAGAAGTGCATTGCTCTTGAAACATCTTGATTATGATAGAAATAATATTCGACCATGGTGTTATAGAATTTACCTAATAGGGGAATTAAGATTTGGCAAATGAATGTGAAAGTGTAAACCTACATTTGAGATTTGAATCGTTGAAGTGAGGGAAATGGTTCAGAGCTCGGTCGACGAGAGCTTCTGGGCCAGAAACCAGTTGGTATGATGATCCATGGGTCCAACCTTGTATGATCTGGTCGATGAAATACACTTCCAGTGTACGATTACTGGGCTGAGGGAGAAGACCAGGGATCTGAGCCATCAGAGAGAGCTCACTATTTCCACTGTGGTGACCATAGAGCTCGAGATGACATATGCTGTAGATGGTTTTGACCAGATCCGGATTGGCTTGGGTTAATCCTTTAGACAGGACATTCTGTATATTCAAATAGTTTTCTGTGATCCGAGCAATCATTCTAGGACTCGATAGGGTACCACCCTGTGTGGCGTAACTCTCCAGTAGCACATGGAAATATGTGAGGAGAGGGCGGATGACAGAGGTCATTGGGGGATGATGTTTTTGCATATGTTCCCGGATAGGGACTAACATCTTGAGCCTCTTCCGGTTATCTGTATATGCCAGACAGGTCCGAAGTAGGGCAGCCTTGCAAGCCAGGATGTTATCGATGGGGAGTTGACTTTGCAGGAGCTCTACATCGGAAAGTCCATCCGGCAAGATGGCAAGGAGGCTAAGGAGATCCTGTGCATGGGGCAGCACTGTGAAGCGAGGGCTTGAGAGGGACAGTGAAATTGATAAGTCCAGATTTGATCCCCTGTCATAGCCTTCAGAGAGGAGGGAAGTTCCTTCTGTCTCCCAGCGGGTTAACACACTGAGGGCTCCTTCATAGTCCACCAGGTGTGCTATGAGGTTGATTGCCAAAGGCATATTATCAGTGAGGAGAAGAAGGCTGTCAATGTCTCTTGTATCAGAATCATCATCTGTGATGTCTAGAAACGTTCTGCGGGAAGCCTCCTGTGTCAAAGGTTTCAGAGGCTCCAAGAAAGGCCTTGTCCAGCGAACACCAGCTGGCCGCTCTGCACCACGCATTGTAATCTGGTATGGTATTAGTATGTCTATGCAGCGATAGGTTCCTGTGCTTACAATCAATGCCAGATGATTTATATCACTGAGGATGGATAAGAACTTTTCGAGGTCTCCGCGAGACTCGTTCGGCTCCCAAAGGGTTTCCAGGTTGTCTATAACCAGCAAGGAAGCTGGGCCACTGGAGAAATATTGTATGACTGATTGAGTGAGATCTTTTCCAGGTTTCATGCCTAAGTGGGCTCCAATAAGAGCGGCAAGTTGGACACTGGTTGATGTAGAGTCGCAAGCTACAAAGACCCGATGCTGAGCATATCTGGCCGCAATTCCAGGATGGTGCAGGACAGCTCTCGCCAAACTTGTCTTCCCCATCCCACCTGCTCCTAAGATTGCAACCCTGGGGGCTTGCCGCATGAATGCCTGTACAATGTCCGACAGTTCCGAGTTCCGGCCGTGGAATATCTTGGGCTCAGATGGGAGTAATGAAAGCGAGTTGGAGCTGCATGTTGTATAAGAATTAAGTGGTGCAAAATCAAGTCGAAGGACCTACCTGTTCTGGGCTGTGGAAAGCACCCCGCTAGTCTGTGAAAAATGTGATTATTGAGTTGCAAACTCGATGAGTCGGAGCACACACCAGCGAAGCCCTATCAGAACCAGATTCTTCGGACAGAGATTCAATCAACTCAAGTACTTCATTGTGAATCTTCTGGGAAGCTCCTTGGATGTCCGCAATCTCACTCAAGAGAGAAAAATTTTGGGCCTGCATGATTTAATTCAACATTCTTCTGTGTGGAGAGCGAAATATTCTAACCTTGAAAACATCAAGGGCCTGCTGCAATCCTTCCTTGCAATTCTCCAGCAATGTATTGATTTCGCCTCGCCGAAAGAACTGGCGGATCCTGCTCCTATCCTGCTGGGCTTCAACAAATGTGTGGATCTGGTGCAGAGTCCTGTGAAACATTAATGAACGGACGTTATCTCACACAAGAGCGCTACTTTGTGAATTCCCCCAAATCTGTCAACACCCTCGGCAATAATTCACCCCGGGTATCTGAATTCACGTGGAGACGAATAATTGCATAGAGCAACTCGTGAATTTGCTCCATCAATTGAATACAATCTTCTTTGTTCTTCCGGACAGCCTATCAAAAGTGGGTGAGATGCCCTACAAGGAATGGATTGTTGCAGGAACTCACCTGTATGGAGGTCACCAGAGACCGGGTTGTTTTTGAAATGGCTTCTAAAAATGGGGTCTTCAGGCAGTCGGACACCACATCCAAGGTGGTCAGCGCAGCATTCAAACATATCACAATGTTGTTCAACCGGATTTGAGAGACTGTTGGCTGAGGCATTTGGTGGTACTAATCAAAGAGGATATAGCCAAGTGGGTTTCTTATATCAGATCCTTAGCTCCTCAGCTAATATCCGAGAGTTATTTAGGATCGGAATGATTCCATTCTAGGAATAAGGTAAAGTGCTAGGACAGCCTATAGACATGGGTCATGGGCTTATGATTAGCGTTGGCCATAGGTGTTAGCACCGTTGACATTCTAGGAATAAGGTAAAGTGCTAGGACAGCCTATAGACATAGGCCATGGGCTTGGCATTACATGATTTAGCATTGGCCTAGGTGTTAGCACCGTTGATTTGGCCTAGCCCTCGACCTCAATGTAACTCAGAGCGGGAATTACTCTCAAAACAGCATTCAGAGTTTGAGGATTCTGTTGAGTCGTGCGGACAGCGCGGATAGAAGAGAAACTGCCCTGGCTTAACTGAGAGCAAAACATGTATTTGGCTCATCACGTATATCATGTTAGCGGATTCAACCGCCATGGGTCAACGGTGTTCGCGCCCAATCCTGGTACTACCTTTTGAACTCACCGGCCCCATCACCAGCCAAGTATATATTTACGAAAACACAATACACACTCAACCGACGGCTCGATGCGGCTCTGTCTTTATAAACTTCCGCGGGTTAGTTTTCAAAGTCAGCCAACTCCGATCTGTGATCCTCCCCCTGCCGCGCTACCGGCAATGCGCCGGTTCCTTCTCCTTTGAAAGTCAATCTGATCCGCGCGACCGCCGTCCTCTGCCGCTCGTTTGGAACTCGCGGAGGGCCTGCGGCCACCGACGCTCGCCCCACTGCCGCCCCTATCCACTCTTCTCTCCCGTGTCCATTCGGCCCGCTGTTCATTCACGATCGGTACGCTGTTCATTGGGTACGCCTTGAGTTGGGTTTACTCTAGATCTATGTACATTCTTTGGGGCGTCTAGGCCTTAGACCTTCGGATGCGTGACACGTCGCATAGTTCAGCCTTGCGCGGGAGACGCAGAATATCGTATTCATTATTACAATGACGGAAGCATATTGTGCGACCTTATCTCCCGGCCATGGACAACTGCATCGAATAGGAAGTTGGAACGCGGCCATGCAATAATTATTGTACCGAAAATGAAAACGAGTAGAACGGGAATGGGATGGTAATGCAATCAAGGAATCAATCTTTCACGTACTGCAAAGATGAACGCACGTCCGGGAATGAGATGCATTGGTCATCACGATAGGCCGCGAGGGATGGAACTACGCGAGAGGTCTGTCTCTTCGAACCCCGCGCATTATGCGAGCTTTCTGAGCTCGGGTATTATGCGCTTCGACTTTCAACACTGACTGCTCTCTTTCAAGGATTTCGTGGGGCGGACGCACTGCGCACACTCATCCTCGCGATTTTTTCTGCAAGGCAGAGCGCGCACCGGTTGTGGGGTGTTTATACAGCACCGAGAGTGGCCGTCGCCCCCTGAAGGATGGCGCTCGGGGCTCGATTTGGGGCCCAGATCATGATGTGTGAAACACCCTGATATATGCCCGCCAGTCTATCAGGACCGGACAATATAGGTCTAGACAGACTATTTCTACTTCATCCAGAGGTGATCGGACATGTGCCTGTTGTGCAACTGTGAACAATGTCAATCGATGTCTAGGGACAGATGACAGCCCAAGCTCACGATCCTGTTGACCCGCCGGGGCCACTACAGCAGTGCTGGCCAATGGCACCTGTGGATAAGATAGGGCTAAGCGGATGATATTGCGTGTCAGGGAGTGTCTCCTACATGTCGTATTCTGCATGATGGGTCCGAGATGAGGTTGGTAACGCAATTGCGAGGAGAACTCACAGGGGGAAGTGTACCTGGACGAAGGGGAGTCAGCGCGGATACCATGGAGTTCATATGGTAGGAAGAGACGTACAGCTTGACACCACGCCTTGAGCGAGACTCAGGATGGCGACGATCGTAGTGGAGATGGTTTTGACGAGCATTTTGCGACGGGTATTGCGCTCCAATTGCATCAAGTTACGCCGCTTATATATGGTTGAGTCGCCTGTTGGAATACGTGGTTCACGCTCACTGTCACTCACATGTCACCTGTGGCGCCAAACCGTCCACTCGGCCATCTCGGCCATGCCACTGTTGGCCACTGTTGAACTTCTGTCGCACTGGTGTTCCTTCGCCCCTGGCCTTTTCACCTGATACGTGTACCGGGTTGGCGGTCGAGTGACATGGAACAGCGAGCGCACAGTGTCACCCTGGTCTATCCCAGCCACAACATGATGAACACAGATGAGCGTTCTTGACGGCGCCTGTGATGGGCTCTGTTAGTACGGTATCACTAGCCGACCGGCCAGCATTTTGTTGATTCTAACCCTTGGTGTCAGATGAGTGACTCTGGTTCTACCCTTTGCTGGACCGCCGAATACGAAGCTGAATTTTGCCAGTCACCGTGCGACTCAACATGTGAACGGCTGCCAATTCGTTCAAAAGTCCCCATATTTTGAATATACCAATATTCTCTCCATTTTGAGAATATATGACGATTTCCAAAGGCACAACCGGGGTGTAGCGAATACATGTCTTATGGAGAGAAGCCTTGTTCAACGAGCGCCTTGGTTGGCGTGAGAACAGCATGTGTTCGGAAGGAATTGATGTGTTGGAATCGAAGCAGATCTAGACGTGGCCTCCACGTACCCTCGCCCGACCTCCATCTCCCCTCGTGAGTTGTATCGCGCCCCCTCACAGATCCGAGACTCTGCCTAGTCCTCCCTCTTTCTGAATCAATGAACCTTCCATTGTGCCCCATGACACCTCGGGCCGACGACGGTCCAGCCTTCCCCTCGAGCTGGAACGCCACATCTCTGAGCTGGCCGCCACCCGACACCCGCGATCCATGCTAACATTTTTGTTAGTTGCGCAACGTCTTAGGATATGGCTTCTCCGCACTCCTTATATGGCAGATATACTGTGCAAAATGTTTTTACATGTTCAGTCTCGAGATCTACTTGTGGACAACTTGGCTTGTTTGAGTTGGATCTCATACAACTTGAGAAAAGTACACCATCAAAATGATGACGACCTGGATTCTGTCTTTTGACTTAGACTCAACTATTAGCGAAGGCAACTTCAATGTGAACAACTTCGGACATTTACAACCTCAGAGGTTGCAACTTCGAGAATTGCATGACTTCTAAGGAGTCAACTTCGGCGCGGTCAAGCCACACTTTCTCGTATGGAAAATTTGAACCGGAAAGATACCCGGTCCCACTTCTGGCTCAAATAAAATGAGGTATTTCCTTTGACCCATGATGCGACTATGGATATGATTTCTGATCCAGCCCGGTTGGTGGGGATCCGGAGAGGCAATATTTCCTTAGGCAGAATAGCCCTGCCCTGGGCTATATCATACACCTGCACAAGGTGGAACAGAGTAACCACATCACTCCTACAATTTCTATAACATCTCTTCGATGAACAACATTCAATCACAGATGAATGTGGCGACTGAAATAATGAGCGAGAATGACGCAGAAAGAACAAACCTAGGCTGATCATCTTTGCTGGTCTCTCGCATAAGCTCAACCCCCGGCGGAAGAATTCCCACCGCGCTCAGCGATATCTCCCAATCAACAAGACACAATTGGATATGGTATGGAGCTCTGTAGTGATGGGAAGATTTCTCGTTGCTAACAGTGCGGCTTCTTAAAATTATATGTGTCTCTGGCTGAATCCTTTTAACTCAGCTATCCCCCACCTCTGATCAGTAGTACGGCAAGCGCCCCGGCTCTCGTGCCAGCCCTGGCCTGCTTCGCGCCGATTGATCCGGACCTCGCGGCGGTTCCTGCCATTTCTACGCCTCGATCACGTCAATTTCCATTAAACTCGGCTGAGTACAGGCTTGGTTGAGTGGCGAACCTCAAGTCCAAAGGCGTTTCGATGGCTAGCTGAAGGTGCAGTTGCCATGTACTCAAGTTGTATGGGTATGGTGCGCTTAACTAATCCACTGTCATAAAGTGACTAGTCCCAAATCGGCCGAAGGCCGAAACTTTTTTTTGGTGTGTACCTCTGTGGCCGCCTGGAGTGATGTTTTCTGCCTCCTACTCATCCTACCTACCCCCACTTCTGTAAAAGGCCTAAACTCTTGCTTCTGAGCTCCGCCACACTGTGAAAGTCCTCCCAAACCGAAAGACTTAAGTTGCGAGATGCATCGATGGGTGGATGCTTCCCGCCCCAGCATGAGGACTCAAGATACTCAATTGCATGTCCTGAATGCTGGTCACCAGCAGTCCAAATCCCATAGACGTGTTCCAAAGCGTGTCGCAAAGGATTTTGACCAGTAGGCGGGCGGTTTTGGTAAACAGTCCCAATTTGGCTGGTCCGAGAGTTTATAACTCTCTCAATTTTGCCACTAATAAAATCTGTCTTGCGAAAAGTTCCCCCTTGATGAACTGAGTTTTTTTACCAAGAGGAATTAAAAAACAGATTTTTACTGATCTCCTAGTGACAGTTGTTACAAATTGGTGGTGTCTGAGGTAAGCACACCATAGCTGGGAAAATTAAAGTTCCAATATGGAAAGGGCTCGTTCTCAAGTTGATCTACAGCCAAGCTGTAGTCAGTTGAAGTTGTCGAAGCAGTCAGTTTTGGATGTGCAACTTATGTTCAGTAGTTGAAGTTGATTTTCTTTTGGGCCGGAGAACGAAGATTGCCGAAAAAACTTGTTGCACAGTACGGCACCGGCGTGTATGTAGGCAACGTAACGCTTATCAAGGCTCTGGAAATCGTTACCTAAATCGCCCGCGTAACGCTCGAAAATGAGATTTTGAGCCTATTTAGGCGATTTCTCGGCCCTGCGAGGCCAGGAATGGGCATAAAACTCCTTACAAGCGGGATGAAAGTCGGGGAAGACCTGAATTTACCGCTGTTGTGGAATGCCGAGGCTTGCCACGAGCCGACGCCTCGGCGATGTCCGAATTCTTAACTTCTGCAAGACTGGAATTTTCATGGTACTTATTCGCTTTGATTATTTTCCCGAGGCTTTCTTTCATTTCTCGGGTATCATCTCTCCCCATTGACGAGAGGCCGTCTGCGCGGCCTAAAAGAAAAAACGAGGCTTTCGAGAGACCTCTACTAAAGTCATGCTGCATACCCATAATACAAAAGGTGGATTCACCGTATCTAACCAGCTTTCGCTAATCCTTTCCCAGCATCCCAAGGAATAATGGTACACCCTGAGATAAATGGGGCCAAAGTCAACGACGTTATCTGGTTGCGTATGCGGGAGGAGAATCGTCCGCTGCCAAAGTTCCCGCTCCAAGCTCAAGGCGTTGAACCTGGCCGCGCAGAAGGCGCACCTCCTCCGCGACAGCCACCAACGCGATCTCAGCAGCCGTCGGCGATGCAGAGGTGAGCCCAGCATTTGTCGTGGAAGGGGACGCATCCCCCGGCGGATTCATATTCTTCTCGCGCGCTATCCGCGGCCTCTGCTGCGTGTTGACTGCGGGATCCGGTCGTATTGGAAGAAGGCCGTCGTCCGAAAACGGCTCCAGTGTCCGGGGTGCGCTACGGTGGGCTACACGTCGGCGGCGGACGAAGAGGGCAGCGAGGCATAACATAGTCAGAACGACCATGGTGCCAACGACCGAACCAGCGACCGTGGCCACAGGAAGATGGCTTCCCCGTAATGCAGCAATGACAGGCGTTCGCGTAACGTCGTTTATCGATTGCGTCAAAGTAGCAGAGCTTGTCACTGGGGCGGAGAGGCTGTGGGGATCTATGGTGGGGTCCTTTCCACGTAGATTAAATTGACAACATTTGTGCTCGGCAAGACGGACTTACCACTGACACTGATGCAGTCGTAGTAGCCGAGAGAATCAAACTCCCTTTTGCGTGGCCCTTACCCCCCTTGTCACATAGATTAAATTGACAATAGTTACGCTCGGCAAGATGGACTTACAACTGACGCAATCGTAGTATCCGAAAAACTCGAGCTCGTTTTCGTCTGGGAGACTTGCGTCGGATTAGAATTGCTGGCCGCAGGATTCGAAGCCGATGAAAGAACCACTGTCCTATCCGCCACAGGACATGTGCTCGATCCAGATGAGAACGAGCCATCCAGCTGTTATTCTTTCAGATTGCCGATCCAAATGAAAACGAGCCAAGAACTGCACCGAAAAATAAGTACACTGCCCCGTTTTTTCGTAGGTGCAGGTTGTAAAATCGGTGCTCAAGCCGAAGCCGGAGCTGCTGATCAGCAGGTTGCCGTCATTGTCAGCATTGGCGCACTTGATTTGGAAGCGAGCGAGCCCGATGAGTGCCGCGTCGACAGATGGGGTCAGCAGGGGAAGGTGGGTCGATGCATACATGATCCAGCGGAGAGTTGACCTCTGAACCAACGGCGTCCAACCTGTGGACTCGGGGGAGGGCTTGGGGCGGAGAGAAGAGGGCAGCAAGAGAGAGTGGAAATCGTATCCAAGTACTGTGTAGGAGGAAAGCCGGCTCACCAACACCCTACTAAAGATCTTGTTGATGGAGATGTGGGCCAGGGTGGCTGATGAGGCCGTGTCTTCCCGCAGCCAATAAAAACTGTCTCTCTCCACTGTAATGCAGCCATGACCATCGCTATCCGATGGTTCTCCGGTCCAGTGCAGTTACGAGGAGCGCGGTCAATGTGGTCTTGATCTCTTCGAGACCGAGGATCGGTATTTCCAAGGTATTTTGCACAAGCAGCGGATTCAGTCCCTCCCATTAATAGATCCAATGTGCTTCGCATGTCAATCTGGTGGTGGCGGAATCATGACATGGATGGGCTATTATCATCTGCGGAAGGTTGATGACTGAGTGGGGTGGGGGGGGTACTCTGAGCGAACGGCGTCCAACCTCTGGAGGCGACAATATCGCTGGGAAAGGGGGTATAAGGAGAGAGAAGTGAAAGTGCATCCGAGTACTGTGCGAAGGGAAACTTGTGTCCTCATCGTGTTGATGGGGTTGTGTGATTGATGAGACTGCATCGCTCCCAGCTGAAAACAGGGATCAATCTGTCTCCCTCCGTCCCCCATGCAGCCGGCCTATATTGTCGACTATACCGCCCCTCCTATATTTCTTCCGTGTCTTGTCCCGCAAAGCTGGAAGAAGCGAGGCCGACTGGAATAGATGTGGCAGGACTGGTAGAAGAGGCCATATATATCATTGGCGGGAGAATATCATGACTGCGATGCAGGACACCTTGACGATAGCGCTCCTAGGTGCTTGAATTCAAGCAATGAGTTCGGAACATCGACGTCCCATGGCTGCAGGCCAGGGCCACTGGCGATGATCTCGGCCACGACACTCGTTCTTTTTCGCTTCAGGATCGACCATCGATATATCGCGCAAGCACTGGCAGCAAGACTGGCAGCGGATTTAGTCCCTATTAATTAAGAAGTCCAACATAATTCCCACGTCAATCTGGCTGTGACGCAATCATGATATGGATGGGCTATTATCGTCCGCGAAAGGTTGAGAGCTGTGGAGAGACTGACCATTGAAATTAACCCCGAGCCGAACCGAGGACGCAGAAAAGAGTAGCATTTTCCAAGAGTCGGAGGGCCGATATTTGGGACGTCCATCCTCAGGCAATCACTTGGATCGCCAAGTTCCAACATCTTGCTTGGATCACCAAAACCATCAGGATTTAGGAGAGCAGAGCGGGTTGCCGTTGGGTCCTGGGCGAGCTAAGAAAGGACGCGGGCAGCGATCGATAGATGCCGGCATTGCAGATCAGGCAACGCGCGTCCAACGATGATGCCAGTCCCGAGAACAAGAAATGCAAAGAATGTTATTTAATTCAGCATCGGCTCTAACCACATCCTGATTGTATCCACAGACTCCAGAGTGTGCTCGAGAAAAGCTGTGGGGAATGATGGACCATCAGTAATTATCCGCCCAGTCTGATTCAAAACCCGCTCGCTCGCGGATTAAGCTGCCACGGGCCAACGTTACCGGCCAACGGCCAATCCTAGTGACCTCTTGAACTCACCCCGCCCAATTGCCGGCTTCGATGACCCGCAAGCCCTTGAAAAACCTTGATTGGTGGCACATCGGTGGCATTTCAGACTCTTGGCTCTCACCACATCAGCACTAACGCTCGTCACATGTATCCTCCCACCTCCCACCCCTCCCATCCCCGCACGCGTTCCCACGCGCGTTCCCCATCGAGATGGAGCGAGAGATCTTCGAACCCGCCGCACTACTAGTACTGCATCCCAAGATGATCCCCCAGCCGCTACGGGTTCTCACACGTTCCGTGCCTCGTACTCTGCGTTTATCGACGGCGGTGGCAGCACCGTGACCGAACCGCTTGTTTACATTCACAGGATCCATCCAACTCGACACAACTTCCCCCAAAAAACTCAGATAACTTGAATCGGCCTCGTAGAAGCAGTCCGAGTCGGCTCGAAGCCCGATTTCTTCCGTACGCCGTCCGTACCTTGAAACAGTCTTCGCGCTTCCGCTAAACGTCACTCATCTCTATCAATACCTGGAAGGACTGCGCAGCCACCGGCAGCGGTCCGAGGTCCGATTCCAGCGAGGGACGTACTGATCCATCGGCCTGGCATGGGTGACCGTCTGGGGCGTCGCGTGCGGATTTCGCGACCCGGCAGGCGGGAGGGTCGAGAAGCTAAGTTAGCTGGCGGGACGACACCGCTGGCGAAAGATACATTTTATCTCAGAGTCTCAGTCAGCGCTGGGGAGAAGTAGAAATACATCAAGCTCAAGCGAGCGTTAGTAACTAAGTATGTAACGTGCGTACTCATACTTATACTTGTTCTAAAACGCAACATTTAAGCCGTCTCCTTCGACGCGCCGTCCCCCTCCTTCGCTGCGGCTCTGCTCGTTGCCTCGTCCCCCGGAACCCCAACCTCCTCCCACTCCTCCAGCCCCTCCCTCCCACCTCTACCCTCACCGTCTCCCAACCCCTCGCTGCTCCCCCTTTCCCCGTCCCCGTCCCCGTCGCCCGGCAATAGCCCGCGGCTCACAACGAAACGCTGGCGCAACACCGCAACCCCCCGCACAAGCACGAAGACGACACATGCGCCGAGCGCGATGCCCACGATGTACACCGCGAGAAAGGCGTGTTGGGTGTGCGGATCGAGGAAGGGGTAGGCTGGAAAGAAGGGTGTTAGCGCGTCGAATAGAAATAAAAACAGAAAGAAATAACAGCGCGAGGCGAGGTGCAAGTGGAGTAGAGGGGAAATGAGAACGGGATGAGAGGTAGAGGGAGAGGGGAAAGGGATGCCCGAGCATACAGGGCCTGCGACTAGCCGTGAACGCCCGCCTCTTCCCGCTCGTCTGGAACTCGCAGAGAGTGTAAGTCTGCGGCGCACGCCACCTTCCCGTCCGCCGCTCGCTCACCGCTCGCCAGCCTGCGCGCCGTCACGAAGGATATGCCTCCGGCGCGAACATAGGCCTGCGGCACGCGCCTCTTCACGGCTCGTCTGGAACTCGCAGGGAAACTCGCCTCCGGCTCGCTCGCCCCACCGACGCCGCCACCCACCACCCTCAAAACACAAAGCGAATCAAAAAAACACTCACGATAAAACCCCTGCGCCGCCCTCGTCACATACGCCACGCCCAGATATGCCACGAGCAGCGCGACCTGAACGGGGAGGGCAAGCCAGGGGGCGGGGGGTGTGTTGGTGAGGAGGAGGTCGAGGAGGGCGTAGGGGGTGTTTAGAGCGTGGAGGGAGATGTTTGACCAGGCTGGGAGGCGGGTGAGTTTGGGGGGTTAGGGGGTGAGAGAGGAGGGAGGCAGGGGAACGCACTGTTAAAGGTGGTGTCGAACGTGTCGCCGCCGGTGAGAAGGGCCCAGAAGACGACGGTTACGATGAGGGCTGTGAAACCAAATCAATACGAATTCGTTGGGGCGGGAACGGAGGCGCACGTAAGGTGGTGATCGTAGACTGCAGCAAGACGTGCAGCGCCTGGAGCGCGCGCGGCCAGCGGCGCAGCGGGTAGCGCCCGTAGCGCGCGTACGCGAGCGTCTGCACGGCCGCGGCGCAGTAGTACGCCGCCACCCCGATGTAGGAAAGCTGTGTGAAGTAGCTTAGGAAGCTACCCGACCCATTACTCATCAGCTTAGCTCCAGTAGGCGAGGGAGGTGGGGGAGGCACCTGGGACCGATGCCGGCGGCGACGTTGAAAGCGAGGACGGTGCAGAGGGAGGCCACGGCGTAGAGCGCGAGAAGGAGGCGCAGCGCGGCGAGGGCGGCGGGGGGGAGGAGCGGGGAGGAGACGAATTTGTGGGATGGGTCGAAGGGGGTGGAGACGCCCAGGCGGGCCCAGGTGAGGAGTGGCATCGGCGTCGGCGGGCGGTGGTGGGTGGCCGTGGATCCTGCACCGGGACAGAGCAGGGAAGGAGTGGGCAGAGCAGGGGAAGGGAGAGGAAAGAGAAAAATGAATGCGGGGGAACGGGAGAGGAGGATCGATTTGGCGTGATGGGAATCACCGTGGCGATGTCGCCATCATAAAATCAGCTTCCTTTCAGGGTCGGGTCCGGTCCCGCACCTTTTCGGACCCCATTCACGTCGAGTCTGAGCTGCGTTTTTCACCGTGTCTTTTGCGCAGCGGAAATTGAGGGCACAGAAATAATATGGAGGCTCAGGAAGATCGGTTGAGCAGCATGGGAGCCGCGTGCATTTGTCATTGTCACCGCGTGTGAGCTTGCGGAAGCAGATAATGTCAAATCTGGTGGCGGATCACGGCGATCATGGGACGAAATAAATACAGTCAAACCCCTCAAGACCCATACCTCTCGGTGGAAAGGCCAAGGTATGGGTCTTGAGGGGGTATGGGTCAATAGGTTTTTTCGAAAAAAAAAATCAAAAAAAAGGATTTTTCGCGACTACACAATGTGCGCCGTATGTAGCATTATCTACGTGGCTCTAGTAAAGAAATCAGTAATTGTAGTATCCGACATGGCATTTGTGGCGTCCAACTGTGTCTGGCGGCCGAAAGTAGCGAGGAGCGCATCGAGGTCGCGTGCGTATGTATCACCGAGTGTGGTGACGAAGCTCGTAGTCGGAGGCATCTTCGAGGACATCCAGAGCTCGCCGCTCGTCGATCATGTTGGCGGGACCATCGAGCCAGGCATTATCTGCCGCATCGAGGCGCTCTTCGCGCTGGAGCCGGTCCTCGAGAGCTGTCTTGCGTTTGCGGACATGTTTTTCGAGGGCAGCGAAGCCTTTTTTGAGGAGCTCGATGCCTCCTTCCATAGTTTTCTGAGTATTTCGCGTGCAAATGAAATTTTTATTATGTCCGATCATCGCGGATTTTCCTTTTTTAGTAATAGTATGGGTCTGTGCCGCCGAAAATCACTATGGATCATGGGTTTCTACAAATGTATGGGTTTCGCCCGCCCACCGGCATGGTAACACGAAAAATCCATGGGTTTGAAGGGGTTATGGGTTTTCAGGCGTATGGGTTCCGAGGGGTTTGACTGTAGCATCGGGACTCGGGAGCTGAGTTTGACGCGCAGGCCTGTCCCCTGCGCAGACACTAACCTCGGCGCGGCCGCCAACGCGAAAAGTACTTGCTCTACTCCGAGACGAGGCCGCCACCGCTGTCGATCTCAATCAACTCGACACCGGTGTCGTGACCTGTCGTGGCGCGCGACAAGAGCCACCTTGACATCGACGCTAGCAGACGTGTTGTAGGTCAAGAGTTCAACAGTCTGCAACCATTCTCTTCAGACTCAATATATTAGGAAGTACAGATTACTCACCTGCGACCGTTCTCTTCAGACTGAAAAGATCGGCCGCAGGTCTCCAGTATATACACAACCCCCGGGCGCCAAACACCGCGTACGCGTCGCGTCCCCTTCTGGACAGCGCGGTCAACACTACAACAAGACGCTCGTCGCTCGACACTCTGTGGCATGCGGCACCCTTTGAGCAGCAACGAGCACGCCGCACCAAGCATGATACATACATCAGGCAACCAACTGAAAACCGAGTGTCGCCGGCATGAGGACTAAATATCCACCCTACTCCGAGTCGTTCTGCAAAGGGGGTGGTTTATTTATTGATTTCGACGAGACACACATTACTCAATTAGTAGTAGTACACCTGGATCTGCACCGGTGAGCTGCCAACGTTGAAGCTCCGAGTCAAAAGCCAGTTGACAGTCGATCGACAGGTCACAGGTGATGGAAATAGCACACTATGTGCAGTTTCCTGCTGTCTCCAAGTGCTGCAACGGTTTACTAGCGCTGCTGATCAAGATCACCGCTGAACCGAGCATAGCCCTATTTAGAGCATCTCCGATCCGATCTTAATGCCCCCGCCCCGACGAACCGGGGTCCATATATCTGCAGTCCGCAAAATGTCAGAAAGAACGTGAGCCCGGAAGTGTACCAAGTCCCATATACTTTCAGAGACTTGGTATGCTTAGCTAAACCAGCGGTAATATAGATATTTCACTCTCTGCTCGGATCAACTCCCCGGCATTCAGTCCACCCGATGCCGAGGCTCACCCCACCTGCCTCGATTGACCTTGATTGAATACTGAGATGTAGCAAGCCGTTAGCGACATCTACCCTGCGCTGTCGAGGAGTTAGGGCCAGCGTGGTGCGCCCTAACTCCGGATATCCGCCGTGCCGTCCCGCCAAAAGAGGTTAGAGGATCTATAGAAAGCGAGAACAAGGCTTGAGAGTGCCGACCTGAGATGCCTCAGCTCGGGGAGCCCCCGAGCGCAGCGAGGGAGGGGAGGGCTGGATTGATAGCACAAATGATGTTCTCTCTACATACGGTTCACATTCAAGATGTGGGTGGTGCACTCATAATTAGTGATCAAAGATGCATATTTATAGCTCCAATCATCGGTTTTTATCACCAGTGTTCAAGAGTAGGACCGTGCCAGATAAATGCTACTGCTATCTGCACTACCTTCGGGGTAACTATTTCATTTGGTTATCTTACACTGTTAAGTGCTAATGATTCCGCAACTTCCGATGGGAATCGAGGATAAAAGGAGCTCAGCTGTCTACCAGCACAGTTGAAATCTGTGCCCATCAGACCGAAATGCCGCATCAGCCTATCGTACCCGAACTCCGATCAACCAATATTCTGAAATGCTTCACAATAGCTGTCGATACCTTGGAGGTCCTCGCCCACAGCTTCAAAACCCCATTATTGGAACCCATCTGCAACACAGCCAAGTCTCTGCTCGCTGCTGTGCAGGTACATTTCCGCTATGTATTACTTACACTTGGAGTTTATCTCATTTTTGCTATGCTAGACTGTCAGACGAAACAAGAGTGATTGTACCCAATTAATGGAACAGACCTATGGGCTGCTCTGTGTGATTATTTCTCTCCATATGAAGCCCGGGATTGGTCCAGATTTGGAATCACCAACCATGCTGAATCATGTCGGAAAAGTCACAGAGTACAGCCCCTGGTCCGCAGTTATTTTATTATGCTGAGTGTATGTTCTCAGCACACTCTACAAGATCCACACCTTTGTGGAGGCCCAGCAGGATAAAAGCAAGATCAGTCGCTTTTTCCGTCAGGGGGAGATGAGCAAATTGTTGAAGGATTGTAACGTGGGTTTGCAAGAAGCCCTAGATCTTTTGAAGGTGAAGTATTTTGGTGTCTCCTATGTGCCACTATACAAATGGGGAAACTTGTACAGGTTTACAATATTAATATCCACACTGAGATTGGGGACATGCAAAAGATTGCGGAAGACAGACACCAAGAAGTTCTAGAGTTGATTGAGGCCTTTTCTGAAGGTACCACTTCAGACAAAGGATCATTGGTATGTAGTCCTTCCATTCCGAGTATTTCAAGAAGTGACTTTTGCACAGGCCAGCGGAGTTTATTCTAGCTCTTACAACAGGTATGGTTGAAACTAAGATTAAATACCATCGAAGCTAATCCTATTTTGATCAAGTTCAAACTCAATTTCCATGCTGCCCTCGGAGCCAAAAATCTTTCATGGCCGAGAATCTGAACTTTCAGTCATTCTCAAACTGTTCATACAAGAGACTCCGAGGATAGCAATTTTGGGTCCTGGTGGAATGGGAAAGACAAGTCTCGCAAGAGCTGTTTTGCATCATCCAACAGTCACTGAGAAATATGGACAGCATCGCGTATTTGTTGCCTGCGACTCTACATCAAGTAAAGATGAACTTGTTACCCTGATTGGAGCCCATTTGGGACTGAAGCTAAAGAAGAATTTCACCAAAGTGATTCTGGATCATTTCAGTAGCAATCCAGCCGGCCTTCTTATCCTGGATAACTTGGAGACACTCTGGGAGCCTATGGAAATCCGTCGAGATATCGAGGAGTTTTTGTCTTTGCTTACAGATGTCAAGAATCTTGCATTCATTGTAAGCACTGGTGTAGACACCTTATCATTGTACCTGACATCGTACTAGATCACAATGCGAGGGACAGAAAGACCGGCAGCAGTGCGCTGGACTCGCCCTTTCTTGCCTGCCCTGAAGCCCTTGACACAGGATGCTGCTCGGCAGACCTTCATTGATATTGCAGATGATAGTCACAACAGCGATGACATTGACAAAATACTACTCCTGACGGACAACATGCCGCTTGCAATTGACCTAATAGCCCACTTGGTTGAATCAGAGGGCTGCCCCAATGTGTTGGCCCGCTGGGAGGGAGAGAGAACCTCAGTGCTGTCATATGGCTATGACAAATGGTCTAATCTGGATTTATCCATTTCTGTCTCTCTGTCGAGCCCCCGCATCACATCTGTGCCTCACTGCCAGGAGCTACTGAGTCTTCTCTCAATACTTCCTGATGGGCTTTCGGATATAGAGCTGGTACGGAGCAAGCTCCCTATAAAAGACATCCTCAGTTGTAAAGCAGTCTTGCTTTCCACCTCGTTGGCCTATGTCAATGACCAGAGACGCTTAAAGGTCTTGGTACCCATTCAGGAGTACATGAAAAAATCTTGCCCTCCAATGGGCTATGTTGCTCAGCCTCTTTTTAGTTACTTTCAGGAGCTTTTGAAATTTCAGCATAGCTATTATGGAACTGTTTCAGGCTCTGAGACGACTCTAAGACTCACCTCAAATTTCTTAAATATCCAGAGCCTCTTTCTCAACAGGCTCGAGCACCAAGGCCCAGCAGCAGTGGACACAATCTACGGTATAATATATCTCAATATCTTTAGTAGATTCAGTGGACATGGTCAGACTCCTTTGATGGACCACATTGTTCATATCCAACCTCTTCCAAGTGAACTGGAGGTCTTTTTGATCACCGAGATTTTCAGTTCTTGGCAATATCATCCAATTGAAAATCCGGAAGCGCTGAGTGACCGAGCAATAAAAAAATTGCCTCACTTTGATGAGTCAGATATCAAATGTAAGCCTTCAACAATATTTATTGTTTATGATTTAAAACAGGTTCAACAGGTAGATTTTGGCACTCTTTCGGGGCCTATTGTCAGCACCACAATAATGATATTCCTAGAGCTACAAATCACTACCGGACTGGCCTCTCCATAGCCATTTTAGCTGGGAACACCAGAAGACGTAATCAAATATCAATAGATTTAGCGGCTATCGAGTGGCTGATGGGTAATCCAGCTGCAGGCCAAATGTATACATCTGAGACCCAGAGGCTAGCCAAGATTTCTGCAGATTCATACACAGAAGCACAAGCACTACGTATTGAGACCGTGTGTTGGCAGACACTTGGCAACTACAAATATGCATCCCTTCTCTGTGATAGGGCCAGGGATCTCCTTGTTCATTGTGGAATATCGGGCGGTGACTTGGACAAAACTCTCATGACAAATCAGGCCGAAATCTACAAGCTGAAATCTGAATATGCAGAGGCCCGAAATATCCACAGGAGACTTCTTCATGAAGTTCCTATTGAACTAGACTTGCACATTCATGCCGTTGCTCTGCTCAATATTGCAGAACTTGATATACTGCTTGATGTCCCAAAGGACAACATACAAAAGAATCTTGATACAGCAAAATCCTTATTCAATTCTATAGGATATTTGGACTATGCAGTGATATGTGATGCTGTGACGGGAGCCCTCCACCTGAGAGAAAGAACTCTACTGCCTGCAAAGTTACTTTTCTATGAGTGCCTGTCATTCTTTTGGGGAAATCGAGCTGAAATGGTCAACTACTGTCTGGAGAGACTGGGTAATAGAAGTCTCTGGGATTCAACAGATTGGACATCTTCCTGGACAATAGTATATCTGGGGCATGCCTCAAAGTCAAAACACAAACTAGATGTTTATAAAGCTCTTCAATTTCTGGGGGATGCTTTCCAAGCTGAAGGCGATCTGGATACAGCCATCAGCCTTCTGACTGTTGCTTTGGACGGATTCACACAGATGGATGTCCACCACAGTCGAGCAGAGTGTATGCACAGACTTGGAGATATTTCAAAGCAGATGGGGGATATAGTGATGGCAATGAAGCTCTGGAAAGCGGCCCGACCTTTGTTTGAACGGTCATCACAGACAAAGCAGATTGCTCTGATTGATGAAAGACTCGCTGGTATGATTCTTGATGGCCCGGAAGATAACGAACGGAGTTTGGCCTATCTGTCACACCTACATGCACCCCCAGGTGTGCCTGGTGATGCAACCACAGTGATCGAGAATCTCATCTTGACAGATGTGAATGAGGATGCTGCTTTGGTTTCGGTTTGAATGTGTACATAGATATTAGGTATCTAAGTTACCTTCTCCATATGTTTTTAGTTTGCTGTCCCAGATGAAATTTACCGAATCTGTATAAGAAGAGAAAACGGACACAGCTTTTTTTGATAATGTCATGGGATATAATCAGGTAATATAGTCAGCTGATCCCACGGAATCTGTCGTGTGCGGGCGAGCTCGGAATCCGCTGTGCGTGGGCGAACTACCGTGACGAAGGCACGGGTCAAATATACTTGTAATGGAGGAATCGATGCTGATTTGACCGATGGCACGTCCTTCACGCGATAGCCTAGTGGCAGCGAAATCGAACGAGTTCAACTGCGGATGAAACCGTGTGCGCCGATCCGCAGATTCCCCGATTCCCACGGCCGGCAAATCCCGCAGTGCTTCTGGACTTGAGCGCTGGAGCATTTGACTCGGAGGGTGAACCAACCGCCGGAAAATGAAAGGAGGGGATATTCAAACGTCGAGCTGTTAAGATGAGCCGGCTTGTCTCGGTAAGAGGCAACAAGTGATCGATGAGACCAGGGCGGCATATGAGATCTCCCAAAAGATGATCCCGAGAGGAACTACAGGGAGTGAATAATACATCTAAACCTATTACCGTATCCTCCCGCATACAGACATGATACAGTCGTGGCTGGCGAGGTGCTCTGCTTGCTCCGCACGCTTTAACACGTCCTCTCATTCATCTGCGTACACCATTATCGCGCCCGCCAGAATCGGACCGAGCAGCCCCACGCAGATATTGAGCGATGTAGTTAATCGCATACATGCGCAGGAAGATAAGCCCTATGCCCGTGAATTCGATTCCCATCGGTATTAGCAGCGCGTGCGGGGACGCGAGAGATGTCGACAACGCGAGGAGAGAAAGCAGCACACCGGGGCCAGCGAGCGCGGCACTGTAACCTTGCCCCAGAGTGCGTGCGATATTGATGAGCGTCGAGAAAAGGCGGGAGGCACCGCTCTGCCCACGCGATAATGTGAAACTACCTCGACTTTCCCGCGCCAAGCGACATTCTGTTAACGCAGCAAAGGTACCGCAGAGACAAGTTGTTTGACTTAGGGCTCAAGGATGCAGAGGAAGCCACAAAGATGTTGAATTCAGAGTAGGCACGAATTCATAAACCTCTGGAGCACCGCAATTGAAGAAGCTTCGAAGGTGTTCAATGATTTGCAGCGAGAAGTTGGTTACAAGGTACTTACTATTGGGAAGCTGGTGGTTCTTTACCTGGTTTGGTATGTCCCTACTTTTTCCTCGCGCTCACAATCTTCGCTGAACTTCAATTCATTCACAGTGCCTCCAACACGATTCATGTGTACTTTAATTATACTTGTTGACTCTGTTCGTGCTCTGGACTCACGCGCTTGAACTTCGGTACATCTTTATTTTCTGACTTGTAATGCGATCTTTACTGACTTTTATTTCGTTCACAGCACTTTCAATATAATTTCCTTATACCTCCATGCTGAATTTAAGCCCGCGTGGCTAAGGAGCGACGCCGAAACCATTGTCAACGAGTCTCGGGCCACGGAGGTTTTAGGTACGTCTATATCCTACAGTGAATTGACTTGGCTTACAGGTTGAATTGCATCGAACACACCGAAATTTGTAGTGGAACGCGGCTGTGCACCGACGCCGAGACTAGTTTCAACCAGTCTCGGGTCACGGATTACTACCTCTGTCGACATGAGCTACATCTATTCACACTATACATCCAACGTTACCTTCGGTGCTCATTCCTTCACAGATTTAATTCCGCGATCATTACTCTCTTTATTACTCTCTTTATAATCTCTTTATAAAATTACGCGTGTCCGTCCGAAGCCATTTTAAACTCCGCTTTTAGAAAATCAGCCCCGAATCTATGGAAAATCAGGTTTAAGCTTCGGGACAGGCGCTCATTCAGGCGCCCATCTCTCAATCGAAGTGGTGGGCCGCGAAGCGGCCCGCCACGCTCTTGTTGACTTTTAAATTTATGAGGCTCCTTCGGGGTTATATTGACTCAAGGCGAGGGCTCGGCTCGACGCCGAGACTATCTTCAAATAGTCTCCATCCTGAACTGGGTCTGTTTCCTCAAAATGATGGTACATGTGCATATCTCAAGGCCTCAATCAATACTGACTCTGTTCCAGATTCGCCAGTGGCTTCGTGGAGCGTTGAGCTGTACTTGAACTCGCGTCATTTACATGAGTTTAAATGACGTGAATCAACAGACTTATCCGATTGGCTTGCAAAAGCGGCTTGCCCCGCTGAGCGGAGTTTGAATTTGGCCGCGCGGGCGTGGCAGGCGTGGCTTGCCGCGTGGCGTGACTTGTGCTCGCTTACACCAATGCCACACACTGTAAGTGATTCATTCACATCTATTGTTTAAGGCCTCCACACCATGTGCATTCACCGTCATTATGTCAACATCACCCCTGCGCCCCGCGCTGCCCACTTCGAGCACCGAAAACACCAAGTCTCACACTTTCGACATTATGCTCTGACGAGCACATTTATTTCACATATTTGGAGCAGGTGCACTCTTTTCAATGACAATATAAACCTATGTTGATTGCAACCTCCACTGAGATCAAGTTCGTACTCATTTCAACTGCAACCTCCGCCGAGCTCAAGTTCAATCAATGGTGATCCTTACCACGATGCCTCCATTATAGCTAGCACACACAAGGGTTGAAGTCCCATGTTTAAATTACCAATCACACATTTGTATCTAGCATGCTACCTTGCCCGAACGAAGCTGACGAAGTGTGCCGGGCGTGACCATTTGATCTGACATCTTTGGCTTCTTTTTCCGCTCCGTCTGGCTCGTGTTCGTCCGTTTCGCCGACTTCTCACCGTAACGTGGTTCAATTCGAACGCTGTCACTTTACGATCACTTTACGATCACTACGTTCAACGGCGATCAACTAAAAGCATCCACGGCATAGGCCCTTGCATTCCGAAGGTGCATCATGACCCAGTTTGCACGCAAGCCATGCCTAAGCTATTCTATATAGCCACAAGTCGGTTGGCGCAAGCTACGCGCAAGCCACGCTACGCAAGTCCGACACAAGCTAGCAATTTCTAGAGGAGTGATGAGTAAATTTTAAGATAACGCCTCTACCTGTGGTCATTCATTCATCTACAGACATGATTCAGTACAGAAAGTGAGCTTCTAGGATTCTTACATATCCTGTATCTATGCCTAGTATATCTTAGAATTATTATGCCTGTCATCCTCAACATGAACTCGAAGCTGTTGAACGACTGCTCAGCGATCACCGAATGATCATCAGCTTACCTAACCATATTGCACGATCCAGAGATCAAGCACCTCTTGCCACGCCCGACTCATACCCATGTCTAGAAGTCCTCAAGAATAATAGTTCATTGAGTGTATATATGCAAATTCATGATTTACACGCCTTCCTACAATCAACTAATTTTCGTCGCAAGCCATGCCCCCGCCCGTTCAATGGCATCAGCCAAAAAGGCTTGTGCACGCCATTTTGTTTGCAGCGATGAGCAGGGGCATGGAAAAATAAAGCGGGTAGGGCCGACAAGCGGCATGGCCCGCTACCAGGGTGCTTGTGAACAATCATTCGGAAATATTGACTACAATTTGTTTTAATGCGCTATCACCCTGAAATCACGGGGCGATGTGACTATGCTCGACGACGCGCACGTAAACGTAACAAGAGCTTCAAAGAACATTTGATCTCGGGAAAAAAATGACACTCGTCCTTCGAAACTGCGAAACGAGTTGAGGCGATGAGTCTGCGAATTTCTTCATCGTAGTTAACGCGCACACCGCTGTGCCCATTCTTGGAACGTTTCTCGGCTGCCCTGTCAAGTTGTTTCTCTTTTCGCAACACATTCGGGTGGCTCTCTAGTTTCTTTCTTGATTCGCGAGAGATTCTAAGTTGGTGTGCTCAATTTCGCTGCAGAAGCAGACGTCGCAATGGAATTAGAGTCAGGTTGCTGCCAAGTTACTGTGTCGGAAAAATCTTTGTTGCCTGATTTTCGAGAATATGAGAATATAAGAGAATATCAGGTCATCAGACCGAGGGGTGCCATATTTTTTTCAGTAATGTACCTTTTTCAAATATCAGGCAATATTCGATTTAACGAGCAATATCAGCCTGATGGCACAATATTTTGGAATATCGGTCTGATAAGGTGCTTTTCGTCAAAAGGAGAAAAACTTCTTGCCTTCCTTTCAACTCACTTGAAGGGAAGGACCTTTATGATTACAAGGTTGTTATGTGAGTAGTGAAGTTTGATCAGTTAGGTCAGGTAAAGTCAATAAGTTACAACTAATGTACTGTTATTGCATTCGCAAGCGCGCATACACTCACAGGCCCAGGTTGGGAGGTCATGACCTCAGTTATGTACCTTGTGCGAGCCACCTGGATGCGGCTCCACAGCAGCTCCACGGCTCACTGAACTCAGGAAAAAGAATTCTTGTGTGTTCGATAAATCAAAACTTGACGTCGGAGGCATGTTCAACATGCATGCTCGTGGGTCCTGTACAGTTTAGAGCCAAAAAAAATTGAAGGGGAGGGGGGCAATAATATATGGTAAAATATCACCTTACCATGCCTGATGTTGCCCCCGCGCTAGGAATATCAGGTCATATAAGGTCATCAGACGGTTTCAGATCTGATAGGTCAACAAAGATTTTTCCGACAATTGGAATCAGAATATGGATCTGGAGGTCAGGATGGATCGCGTTGACATGCCACTTATTACAGATGTCCGCCCAGTCAGGCAGTGGTGAGTCAAGAGGAAGAGAAGAAGAGCAGGCTTTTGCAATTGTGCACAGTTGAAGAAATCCGCAATAGACACGGAGGACGGTCGTTGAGTGATATTCATAGCGGGCGCGATTGGTTTCAGTTAGCATTTCAATCCGATCAGCATCTTGAATCACATTTAGCGCCGCTGAGGAATACACTTGGGTTATTGCTCGATAGGTCCAACTTTCACGGCGTGCACATGAAAAGGTGTGCCAAAAAATCCAAGAGAATGTTGGATCACAGGCAAAATCGACAAAGAATACGGACGTGCGCGAGCACGTACTATGATGGGCAATGGAAATATCTCGGGTAATATTCGAGTGATTTCTAAACATCTTATTCATCGAGGTAGCGAAGAGGATGAGCAACCGTAGAAAGACGGATATATCAGACACAGTCTGTTGTTTTATCTGAATGGCAGGTGAGAGATACAGGGGTAAACAAGTAAGATATGCGTGCGTACCAGTCTGATGAGCCCGTGATGTCCATGAACTCCTTCGTCTGCGTCTGGTCCTGTATCCGAATCACAGGTGAGATCCAGAAAGGAGATCACAGTGGTGTGATAACCGGTTACCGTGCTCCCCGATGTGCATAAATTCGAGTCGACGGCCTCCGGAACAGAATTGGGATGTTGCGGAAGGTCGCAGTGGATCATTGGGGGGGATTCCTTGCCACGTCACATCGCCAGTGATTCCGAGGGAGGACAAAGTAGCATTGAGGAGAATCTGTGGGGTGACGCGAAAAAAAAAGTGACTGTCCGCCTAAAAGCACTGCAAAGATGCAGTACATAAGCGCCCTTACTTACAGGTAGCGGGATTAGCAAAAAGATCAAGAGCAATTTTGATTGATTGGTACAGAGATGGGTGAACGCCAGAAAAGAGAGTTGAGGATCCCAGGAGTAGATGGAATATTTTGGAGGCGCAGTAGAAGAAGCACTAGGAGACCTGATACAGTGTAATTGGCAGCCGCCAGCCCAGAGAGTCCAGAGAGAGTGCACCAAGCTGGGGTCAAACCAAGGTTAAACGACGCGGAAAGTGGCACATCACAAGACGTAGCAAGGGAGGCAGGATGGAAGAGACCAGAAAGCTGCCACGTTGCCATTACGAAAAGAGTGATTGAGAACGGGCTTTCAGAGAACATTCGAGAAGCAGAATAAGCCAGATTATGAGACTCACCTCGCGAATCATTGCCTTTGTGCAAGCCGAGAGTTGGCCGAGACATTTTGGCAGGGGAGAGAGGTGCTTACACGAAAGAAATGACAAAAATGTGATGCTCCGCCAAAAAGTGGCACAAAGATGCACTACATAAGAACCCATACCTAAAGGTAGCGGGAATAGTTCATTGAGTGTATATAATATTGTATGTACAAGTCCACGATTTTCAAAGGTTTCTACACCCATGCCTTCCCACAATCAGCTAATTATCGTCGCAAGCCATGCCCCCGCCCGTTTGATGGTATCAGCAAAATGGCTTGCGCAAGCCATTTTGCTCGCTGCGACTAGGGGCCGAAATAAAATGGAATCAACTATTATTTGAAGCTCAGTGGCTCCATATAACAATGTAAGTAACAATAGAATGCTTTCCAAAGCTTGAATTGAAAAACACCGGGCACAAGCCACTTTGTCACCAGAATGGCTTGTGATGGCATTTGGCACATTCAACTTTTCTCAACCCGGTGTCAATTCACCAAGATCTCGCTGCAACGTGCTAGGAGCAGGTAAATCAGATATAACTGAGATGGCATTGACCTTATTATGGCATAAATTCCTTGACTTTTTGTAACAAGCCGTACCCACGCCAATTTTGATGGCATCAGACAGAATGGCTTGCGCAAGCCACTTGGTTGCCGAAGGAAAATAATGATTTCCAGGCACATCCTGGGCCCAAAAACGCCCCAGATCATTCAAATGTGTTCATTCGGGAGTTTACATCAAAGTATTGAGTATTTACGTGCATTCAACTAGTTATGGTGATACGATGCTACTCGGGGTGCGGTGGAACGATAACTATGAAGCCGAGATAAAGGTATAAACCAATATAACCAACTAAACAATCAATCAAACAACAACTCCTCCTCCTTATGAGTAATGATAATCGCGGGTGTTCGGGGGTAAAGACCAAGTATTAGGTCAATAGATCGCTTACTGTTCAGAGAACAGAGGAGTGGGATAGACAAGGGTTGTGAAACCAAAGTCGAGCAATACGCGCTATGTTCGAGACTTCGTACAAGTGGTGGGTTCGTGGGTTTTTAAGGCAATAACGGCCAGTAGCCGGCGAGTTTATGTCAATTAAGACGGTTTTGTTGGATTTCTCCAGGTTTGGGACACGATACACTCCTGCAGGACCGCAGTATATAACACAACACAGAACACAAATCACAGAACACAAAACACACACAATACGACCTGCAGTGCTGGACAGAGTCCACACAATTCACAATTCAGTCACACAGTCAATCACAGATACAATCCAATCCAATCCAATCGTTGCCAAAGGTACAGTACTCGGTTCGAGATAACGGTCACTTGGGTCTTAGAGCTAAACGACAACTCCGAGCCACAACACCGTTGCGTATGTGAACAAGGTAAACCGAGTGATGTCACTGCACCGTTGTGCGCGAAACCCCAAGGCAGTCTGCTCCAGAACCTCTCTAAACTACGTGCTTTTATACTAGTGGGATCTCGACTTTACAACACATCTATTACTACACCTCGGAAAGCACTCCGTCCCGGCGTGGAGCCGCGGGACGATCTTAGGGAATCCCCTGACTCCTATTGGCCACGCGCCGGCTCTATGAGTCAGAGCTCTCCTTGGTACTCGATCGGTTTGAGAGTTATTGGTTAATTGAACGGAAGCTTCCGAGCTGGCGTCTTCTTCGTCTAGTGCTCGTCCCGAGCGTCAGTCTTCATCGTCTATGATATGGCTACCTGTGGACACCTTTCCCGTGTCCGTAGCTAGTCTGGTTGTTGTGATAGACCAAAGTTCCACTTCTCTCGGTAAGTGCCGGTGCCATCGTGATTTGATGTTTAACCGGCACAGCTATTCTGATGCGTAGGCACGCTCGGCCGTCGGCAACTCACTTTGTCCGTGTCTATTTACAGAAGTCTCGCCCCATCCAAGGGTCTGGACTCATCATGTGACTTGTCGCGCTGTTCTCGATAAGAGACACAATGGTAAACAATCTCGAAGTCGGCCGCTTTGGAAGGCCCCAGTCGCCTGCATGCGATGTCATGTATTCCTTCCCATCTCCTTGATACTAGTCTAGCACCCAGCTCATCCGCACGCACACGGGTACTGATATAAGGTAGTTAGTCCTGTTCTCGGTAAGTCGTACTTTGGCCCCAAGTCGAGGTACCGCCATAGGATCATGCCAATAGAGAGCCTAAGCTCTGTGACTGTTAAGCTACTCGTTCGGAGCTCCCGATAGCTTCTTATAGAATAGAGAGAGCGTGCTTTATAAGTATAAAGACACGAAATGCGAAAATACACCTGTGGTTTGTACACGGCTTATCAACGGTCAAGAACCTGGTTCAATCGATGTCAACTAACGAGGACCATAACTTAGAATAGATTTTCAGAGAACTGGTTTCACCGCTGGAGTATCCAAAGCCTTTGTGTGAAGGAATCTGTTCAAATTTCAGTTTGAGGTACTGAAACACTTGTCTTGTTTAAAAGTCAGGTGAGTTGAACAGTGAATATCTTTGCGTGGTGGACACTTCTTCCAATATTTGCAATGCAGATGGACAGTAAGAAGCATGGACTATCGGTTAAGCCTTACAAGCCCGCTGGCTTGCATGTGGGTATGAGTTGCCGCCGCCATTTTTCATGGCGACAACAAGTATATTAAAATTATGTGACAAATGATGTCCTCGGTACCTGCGAGGGACATATAGTAATGCATTTACCACGTAAAATCCAACGCTAAAGCCCTACATTACGTGCAGTGAGCGCAAGCCACTTTGGTCAAAGTGGCTTGCCAAGCCGACAAATGGCTTGCAAGCCGAAATGCTGGGCGTGGGCGTGTGATGCTACCAAAATAGCCACTTTTGCAAGCCGAAAAGTTAACTCTCCGCGAATCAATGGTCATTCATCATCATAATCGAGGCAAGTCCTATTCACTATTATCTCATCTACATTAGCATACCATCGCTTCGAAGTATCGAAGCCGAGCCTCCCATGCATAATTGTCGCAAAAGTCCGATTTGACTTATAAGGGGTTGGAGAGGCTTACAGACTTATAGGCTGCTTACGACTAACTTATACCTATCTTACAGCCAGACTGTAAGTGCCTGTAAGTACTTATAACTTTCCTCGCTTTCCACCAGTATTCTTGGGATCTCAATACTCAAGGGCATTCAACCGTTGTAGCAATCAAGTGTATTCAATTTCCAGCGCGTAGAAACCAGTCTACAATGTACATCATCTAGATAAAATGTCCGATCCGCCTTTTGCACCCGAAACAATTCACTTCGGCCAAGATAATATTGCTAGTACAGTAGACAATGTACCGAGAAACCAGACATAATAAATTCAAGCCAATACATACAGTAATCAAAGTGTAACTCGGTGTGGAGCAGGGGCGGGTGAGGCGGAAGGGCCAGCGACGAGCGGGTGCGGGTCGAGGGGACGCGGACAGGCGAGAGAGAGCGGGGGTACGCGGCGAATGGGACGTGGACGGAAGAGCGACAAGGGGGGCCGCAGCAAAGGAGTCCCAGTAACGGGATCTCCTCTCCTGCCGCCAGCACCCTCGCCACGAAACGCCTGAGCGGCTCTGCGTTGTCATCCCTCCACTCCCCTGCCTCCTCTGGTATTTTAGCCCTGCCCCTCCTTCTCGCACACAAGCCCTGCAACGTGATTACTCCCGTGTTGGTGAAGTTCCCCGCTAGCTTGAGATCTGCAGCGACGGGAGCCAGCGCTGTGCACGCGTCCGAATGGGGCGCCGCAGACGTGGACGTGGGAACAGAGCAGAGTGGGCCGGATGTGCGTGAGCGGGTGATACGAGGTGATGTGGGCGGTCGCGGCAAGTCGACGCGGCGGATAGGGTTTTGAGCACTTGCAGGCTGTCGAGCGGGACTGAACGGAAAATGTCGAGGCAGCAGCGCACCTAGCCAATTGTGGAGTAAATGATGTCACTAGGGTATATACCGTATATATTTCCGCAGCACCGTGACGTTGTGACTCCACCTCTCTCTTCTTCCAACTACCACCTTCCGTGCTTCGCCGGTCATCCTACCACCCTCGCCTCCGCACCTCGCCAGAGGACCTCGGCTGCCCACCGCTGCAGCCGATTGATTACCTACTCCACCCGTCCACTTCGAGGACGGGCGCCGACTTTGTTCATAACACGGTGCGCCGTATCCCCCTCTCGCCCTGCTCTTTTTAACCTTGGTTTAGACAGCAGCAAATCCAAGTTCGTTCAAGGGACCAGATCATGTGGTGGTACGTTGTGTTCCTCTGTCGGCGCCAGCTCCTTCTAATCTTAACTTGGCAGTCACCGACGCCAGTCGCTATGAAGTCACTCGGCTCTGGTGAGTCTCCAATCTAGTTCTATTTCCCTTGACTTATGAATTATGTATCTCTAGCTCATGCGGCACTCAAACGGTACGTCATTTATGCGAGCCATGTCTTGTATCCCGTACCTGTATTACTATAACATGAAATAAAAGTGGTTGTCATTTATTCTTGAGCATCGGTGAAGGGGTGGAAAGGGAGGGGAGTGCCCCTGCAATTGCTCGGGTGCAGGGTTCACCTGTAACCACCAATAACCGCCTCTAAGCACTTATAAGTCTTATAAGTTCCGTAAGTACTTACAACCGAGGATAGCGCCTTTCTGAGGTCTATAGACCCCCCAAAATCCTTACAGACTTATACCATCTTATAATTTACTGTACTGAGTTATCAGCAATATCCGACTTTTGCGACATTACATTCATCCATCCACGCCCCTCTCATGTTTTCAATCAGCGTTGACCTATACCTTGATTTTTCAACACTTGCACGTTCAATCCAATTCCATTCCCAACGGCTTTCTTGTTCAATTGGGAGGTAAGCAAGGTCCCGAGTCTTATTCATTCTGCACACTAACTTGACTTCAAGGTAAGCTGGGCGGCGGTTCCGATGTAGAGATCAAAGGACGAGTCGAGTTCAAAGCAAAGGTCAATTCTTCAAGTTGAATTCCAATTCCACTACTTAACTTACACATACTAATTACAACTCTGCGCTCAAGTCAGATTCTCGTCCCGACTCACGCCGGCTTCAATGGGCACCTCCAGCTGCGGAAACATCAACGCGCAATCACCCCTAATGAGCCAGTTCCACTTGCAATCCCGCAGCGCGGCGCAGAATCTTTCGCGCAAATCAACACAGAAACGAGATCTATTGAGGAAATAAGGAAACTAAGTACCGGCTAGCTACGTATCGACATAGGTTCCCGCGCGGAGGGCGCAGGGGCCCCGGGCGCGAATGCCGCGCGCAGGAGACTCGCCGCTGGCGCTGCCGCGTCCGGGGATGCCTGGCCCGATTCGCAGAGGGCCTCGGGTAGTACATCTGCGCACGCCACCGCCCAACCTCTCGCGCGTACGGAGACTTGGTATCTCCTTGCGCGCGATCGCCGTAACGCGCGTGCTGCGCTCCCCATCCTCGCACCACCCCCACCCTGCACACAAGCGTCCCACCCGCGCTCGCATCGGTCACCGCATCTGTCTCCCCGCGCTAGCGTCGTTCGCGCCCAGCTCGTACCCGAACACCCATCCGCGTGCCTCGCTCCCCGAATCCCCGCGAGTACGGGGACACGACGCCTCCCCGCGCGCGCTCCCCGTACCGACCACGCGGCGCCCCTCCTCCCCATCCACGCGCGCCTCGCCCACGACATCCTCCGCCACATCGCCGCGACTACGGGGACACAACGCCTCCCCGCGTGCACTCCCCGTCGCACCTGCACCCCATCCGCGTGCCTCGCTCACCACATCCTCGCCGCCTCGCTCACCGAATCCCCTTGAGTGCGTGGACCCGGTGCCTCCCAGTGCTCGCTACTCGACGCAGGGACACCGACGCTCGCAGCTAGCCCGCCGCTCCGCTCGCCGCATGCCCGCGACTCCCTCTGACCGCACTAAGAGGGCGCGCCGTCCCCGGGCACTCGACGCAGCGTTCGCACTCCCACCGCGCCTGCGCCCGCGAATACGGGGCTCTCGTCCCGCGCCGCTGCACCTCGACCGCGCACGCGTCCCTCCGAGCGCTACATCCCTGAGCGAGGACGAGAACTCGCAGCGCCCATCACGCCCGCACCCCGCACCCCGCCCATCGCAGCTCGCCCCCGCGCGACTCGTCCCGCTGAACGCAGCGCGCAAGGACGAGAACGCGCCCCTCTGCGTGACTCGCAGCGGACGTACCGCTACCGCGGGCGCACTTGCCACGCACGCCGTATCTCGTTCGCGCGGGCAAGGAATCGTGTGCTCACCTGCACTTGCCTCGCCTTATCCCGTGTGTGACCTCGGCTTGTGCGCAAGCGCTGCGTCGACGTCGCGCCTCGTTGGCGCGAATACGGAACCGTGCGTTGCGACTGGTCTCGGTCAGTGCGCCGCCGTACACCGGCCCCGCACCGCCCGCGCCGAGGTCCTCCTCGTAACTGCGCCCCCGCGCGAGCGCACCTGCACCCCCTCGTCACATACGCCACGCCCAGATACGCGACGAGCAGCACGAGCTGAACGGGGAGGGCGAGCCAGAGGGCGGGGGGTGTGTTGGTGAGGAGGAGGTCGAGGAGGGCGTAGGGCGTGTTGAGGGCGTGGAGGGAGATGTTTGACCAGAAAAGAAGGCGGGTGAGTTGAGGGAAGCGGAAGGGGGGGAGGGGGAGGAAGGAAGGGGGACGCACTGTTAAGGGTTGGTTCGAACGTGTCGCCGCCGGAGAGGACGGCCCAGAAGACGACGGTTACAATGAGCGCTGTGAAACCAAATCAGATTAATGCTAATTCATTGGGGCGGGGACGCGGACGTACGGAAGGTGGTGATAGTGAACTGGAGGAGAACGTGCAGCGCCTGGAGCGCGCGCGGCCAGCGGCGCAGCGGGTAGCGCCTGTAGCGCGCGTACGCGAGCGTCTGCACGCCCGCGGCGTAGTAGTACGCCGCCAGACTGGTGTAGGACAGTTGTGTGAAGTAGCTTAGAAAGCTGCTCGCCTATCAGCACTCGGCTTTCGGGAGGGTGAGAACGAAGGGCACCTATCGCCGGCGCCGGCGGCGACGTTGAAGGCGAAAACGGTGCAGAGGGAAGCAACAGCGTAGATTGCGAGGAGGAGGGCAGCGCGGCGAGGAAGGCTGGGGGGAGGAGCGGGGAGGAGACGAATTTGTGGGACGGGTCGAAGGGGGTGGAGATGCCCAGGCGGGCCCAGGTGAGCAGCGGCATCGGCGTGCTAGTGCTGGGTCTAGTGGGCCCGTGGATCCTTCGGCGGGGCAGGAGGGGGCAGGGCAGGGTAAGGGAGAGAGAAGAGAGGAGAAAAATGAGTGCGCACTGCGGGGGAACGGGAGAGGAGGATCGATTTGGCGTGATGGGAATCACCGTGGCGATGTCGCGAGCATGAAATCAGCTTCTTTTCAGGGTCGCGCCTCCGGCGCCGCGCGCGCCTTCTCGGTGCCCATTTACATGTCGAGGTTATACTTAAGAGCTCAGCTGGGTCTTGAGCGGGGTTTTTGCGCTTTGCGGCGTAAATTGAGGGGACAAAAATAATACGAAGGCTCAGGAAGATCGGTTGAGCAGCGTGGGAGCCGCGTGCATCTGTCATTGGCAACGCGTGTGAGTTTGTCACCACTCACCAGCTGCCCAATGCGGAGGCAGATAATGTCAGATCTGGTGGCGGATCACGGCGATCATGGGACGAAATAAATGTAGCATCGGGGCTCGGGAGCCGATCCTGCTGAATCCGACACCAGGTCCCCTGCGCAGATGCTAGCCCCGGCGCGGCCGCCAACTCGATAAGTACTTCAAAAGTACTTGCTCTACTCGAGGCTTGCTCGAGGCCGCCACCGCTGTCAATCAACTCGACAACGGTGACGCGGACGCGCGACAAGAGCCACCTCGACATCGACACTGGCAGGTCCGCCCCCTCGACACTCGCTCGACACGTTGTGGCATGCAGCAACATTTGCGCGCCGCAACGAGCATGCTACATCAGACAACAACCAACTGAAAACCGAGTGTCGCCGCATGAGGACGAAATACTCACCCTACTCCGAGTCGTTCCGGAGCGGGGGTGGTTTATTTATTTATTTCGAGGAGGCACGCGTTGCTCAGTTAAGGAGTAGTACACCTGAATCTGCGCGCGGGTGAGTTGCCAAAGTTGAAGGTCCGGGTCAAAGTCCACACTCGCCAGTCGACAGTCGACAGGCCACGGGTGATCGATCGAAATAGCACACAATGCGCAGTTTCCTGCTGTCTCCAAGTGCTACAACAATTTTAAGACCGCTGCTGATCAAGATCATCGCAGAATCGAGCACTACTCCATTTAGAGCATCCCTGATTTACTTAGTGCCTAGCCCCCGACGAACCGAGGTCCATATGTCAGAAAGAACGGGAGCGCGGAAGAGTACCAAGTCTAGAATCCCATATACTTTCAAAGACTTGGTATACGTAATTAGACCAGCGGTAATGTATAGATATTTCACTCTCCGCTCGGATCAACTCCCCGGCATTCAGTCCACTCGATGCCGAGGCTCACCCCACTTGATTGAATACTGAGATGCAGCAAGCCATTAGCGACACTTATCCTGCGCTGTCGAGGAGTTAGGGCATGCGTGGCGCGTGCTAACTCCGGATATCCGCCGTGCCGTCCCGCCAAAAGAGGTTAGAGGATCTATAGATAGCGAGAACAAAGCTTGAGAGTGCCGACCTGAGATGCCTCAGTTCGGGGTGCCCCCGAGCGCAGCGAGGGAGGGGAGGGGCAGGATTGATAGCAAAAATGATGTTCTCTGTCTAAATACGGTTCACATTCAAGATGTGGGTGGTGCACTCATAATTAATGAACAAATATATCTATTCACAGCTCCAATCATCAGTTTTTAGCACCGGGGTTCAAGAGTAGGACCGTGCCAGATAAATGCTACTGCTATCTGCACCAACTTCGGGGCAACTATTTCATTTAGTTATCTGACACTGTTAAGTGCTAATGATTCCGCAACTTCCGATGGGCATCGAGGATAAAAGGAGCTCAGCTGGCTACTAGAACAGTTGAAATCTGTGCCCATCAGACCAAAATGCCGCATCAGCCTATCGTACCCGAACTCCAATCAACCAATATTCTAAAATGCTTCACAATAGCTGTCGATACCTTGGAGGTCCTCGCCCATAGTTTCAAAACCCCATTCTTGGAACCCATCTGCAACACGGCCAAGTCTCTGCTCACTGCTGTCCAGGTGCATTTCCACTATGGATTACTTACACTTGGAGTTTATCTCACTTCTGCTATGCTAGACTGTCAAACAAAACAAGAGTGATTGTACCCAATTGCTGGAACAGACCTACGGGCTGCTCTGTGTGATTATTTCTCTCCATATGAAGCCGGGGATTGGTCCAGATTTGGACTCACCAACCATGCTGAATCATGTCGGAAAAGTCACAGAGTAGGGCCCCTGGTCCATAGTTATCTTATTATTGCTGAGTGTATGTCCTCAACACACTCTACAAGATCCACACCTTTGTGGAGGCCCAGCAGGATAAAAGCAAGATCAGGCACTTTTTCCGTCAGGGGGAGATGAGCAAATTGTTGAAGGATTGTAACGTGGGTTTGCAAGAAGCCCTGGATCTTTTGAAGGTGAAGTATTTTGGTGTCTCCTATGTGCCACTATACAAACGGGGAAACTTGTACAGGTTTACAATATTAATATTCACACTGAGATTGGAGACATGCAAAAGATTGCGGAAGACAGACACCAAGAAGTTCTAGAGTTAATTGAGGCCTTTTCTGAGGGTACCTCTTCAGACAAAAGATCATTGGTATGTAGTCCTTCCATTCTGAGTATATCACGACGTAACTTTTGCACAGGCCAATGGAGTTTATTCTAGCTCTTACAACAGGTATGGTTGAAACTAAGATTAAATATCATTGAAGCTAATCCTATTCTGATCAAGTTCAAACTCCATTTCCATGCTGCCCTCGGAACCAAAAATCTTTCATGGTCGAGAATCTGAACTTTCAGTCATTCTCAAACTGTTCTTACAGGAGACTCCGAGGATAGCAATTTTGGGTCCTGGTGGAATGGGAAAGACAAGTCTTGCCAGAGCTGTTTTGCATCATCCAACAGCCGCTGAGAAATATGGACAGCATCGCATATTTGTCGCCTGCGATTCTACATCAAGTAAAGATGAACTTGTTACCCTGATTGGAGCCCATTTGGGACTGAAGCCTAAGAAGAATTTTACCAAAGTGATTCTGGATTATTTTAGTAGCAATCCAGTCAGCCTCCTCATCCTGGATAACTTGGAGACAGTCTGGGAGCCTATGGAGATCCGTCGAGATATTGAGGAATTTTTATCTCTGCTTACAGATGTCAAGAATCTTGCATTGATTGTAAGCACTGGTCTATACACCTGAGTATTGTACCTGACATCATACTAGATCACAATGCGAGGGACAGAAAGACCAGCAGTAGTGCGCTGGACTCGGCCTTTCTTGCCTGCTCTGAAGCCTTTGACCCAGGATGCTGCCCGACAGACCTTCATTGATATTGCAGATGATAGCCACAATGGCGATGACATTGACAAAATTCTCCTCTTAACTGACAACATGCCGCTTGCAATTGACTTAATGGCCCACTTGGTGGAGTCAGAGGGCTGCCCCAATGTGTTGGCCCGCTGGGAGAAAGAGAGAACCTCACTGCTGTCAGATGGCTATGACAAGCGGTCAAATCTGGATTTATCCATTTCTGTCTCTCTGTCGAGCCCCCACATCACATCTGTGCCTCACTGCCAGGAGCTACTGAGTCTTCTCTCAATACTCCCTGATGGCCTTTCAGATATAGAGCTGGTACAGAGCAAGCTTCCTATAAAAGACATCCTCAGTTGTAAAGCAGTCTTGCTTTCCACCTCGTTGGCCTATGATGATGACCAGAGACGCTTAAAGGTCTTGGTACCCATTCAAGAGTACATGAAAAAATCTTGCCCTCCAATGGGTTATGCTTTTCAGCCTCTTCTCAACTACTTTCAGGAGCTTTTGAAATTTCACCGGAGCTATCATGGAACTGTTTCAGGCTCTGAGACAGCTCTAAGACTCGGATCAAATTTCTCAAATATCCAGAGCCTCCTTCTCAACAGGCTTGAGCACCAGAACCCAGCAGGAGTGGACTCAATCTACTGCATAATATATCTTAATATCTTTAGTAGAATGACTGGACGTGGTGGAGACGTACAATCTGGCTGCGCCAGACTGCAGCCCAGGCGGAGCACGGTGTGGTCAAGAGCAAGCTATGATGTGTCTGCCTACGCAACAACTGCCTACACGACACTACACTACAGCACTGCCACGTGCTGGTTGGTGAATGCAATAAGGATGTGTCGAGAAGAGCTGAGACGGATTGGGAGGTAGATGAGCTGGATGCAGCGAGAAGAGACAGATGTCGTCCAAAAAATTGGTTGCGGCGCGGCACGGAATCTGGTCCGAACGGTGAATCGAATCGCGCTGTTGTCACCAGATGGAGACGTACAATCTGGCTGCGCCAGACTGCAGCCCAGGCGGAGCACGGTGTGGTCAAGAGCAAGCTATGATGTGTCTGCCTACGCAACAACTGCCTACACGACACTACACTACAGCACTGCCACAGCCAGGATGCACTAGTGCAGTGGTCGGACTCCTTTGATGGACCACATTGTTCATATCCAACCTCTCCCAAGTGAACTGGAGGTTTTTTTGATTGCAGAAATCTTCAATTCTTGGAAATACCATCCAATTGAAAACCCGGAAGCGCTGAGTGACCAAGCGATGAAACAATTGCCTCACTTTGATGACTCAGATATCAAATGTACGCCCTCAACAATATTTATTGTTTATGATTTAAAACAGGTTCAACAGGTAGATTTTGGAACACTTTAGGGAACTATTGTCAGAACCACAATAATGATATTCCTGGAGCTACAAATCACTACCGAACTGCCCTCTCCATAGCCATTTTAACTGGGAACACCAGAAGACAGTATCAAATATCAATAGATTTAGCCACTATCGAGTGGCTGACGGGTAATCCAGCTGCAGGGCAAATGTATGCATCTGAGACCCAGAGGCTAGCCAAGATTTCTGCAGATTTATACACAGAAGCAAAGGCACTATACATTGAGACCATGTGTTGGGAGACACTTGGCAACTATAAATATGCATCCTTTCTCTGTGACAGGGCCAGGGATCTCCTCGTTCATTGTGGAATATCGGGCGGCAACTTGGACCATACTCTTGTGACAACTCAGGCCGAAATCTACAAGTCGAAATCTGAATATGCGGAGGCCCGAAATATTCACATGAGACTTCTTCATGAAGTTCCTATTGAATTAGACTTGAATGCTCATGCCGCTGCTCTGCTCAATATTGCAGAACTTGATATACTGCTTGATCCCCCAAAGGAAAAGGTACGAAAGAATCTTGATACAGCCAAATCTTTATTCAATTCCATCGGATATTTGGGCTTTGCAGTGATATGTGATGCTTTGACAGGAGCCCTCCATCTGCGAGAAAGAAATCTACTGCCTGCAAAGCTACTTTTCTATGAGTGCCTGTCATTCTTTTGGGGAAATCGAGCTGACATGGTCAACTACTGTCTGGAGAGACTGGGTGACAGGAGTCTCTGGGATTCAACAGATTGGACATCTTCTTGGACAGTAGTATATCTGGGGCATGCCTCAAATTCAAAACACAAACTGGATGTTTATAAGGCTCTTCAATTTCTGGGGGATGCTTTCCGAGCTGAAGGCGACCTGGATACCGCCATCAGCCTTCAGACTGTTGCTTTGGATGGATTCACACAGATGGATGTCCACCGCAGTCGAGCAGAATGTATGTACAGACTTGGAGATATTTCCAAGCAGGAGGGGGATATAGTGATAGCAATGAAGCTCTGGAAAACAGCCAGACCTTTGTTTGAACGGTCATCACAGACAAAACAAATTGCTCTGATTGATGAAAGACTCACTAATATTACTCTTGATGGCCTAAAAGACAATGAACGGAGCTTGGCCGATCTGTCACACCTCCACGCACCCCTAGGTGTGTTCGGTGACACAACCACAGTGATCGAGAGTCTCATCTTGACAGATGTGAATGAGGATGCTGCTTTGGTTTTGATTTGAATGTGCACATAGATATTAACTATCTACCTTCTCCATACATTTTTGTTTACACTCTCAGATGAAATTTATTGAATAATGGGGGCAACGGAATCGAACGAGTTCAAATCCGGATGAAATCGTGTACGCTGATCCACACCATTTCCCGATTCCCACGGCCGACAAATCCCGCAGTGCCTCCGGACTTGAGCATTTGACTCGGAGGGTGAAACTAACGACCGGAACAAGAAAGGAGGGGATATTCAAACGTCGAGCTGTTAATGCAGAGAATGAACCAGCCTGTCTCGGCAATGAGTCGATGAAACCAGGACGGCATATGAGATCTCCCAAAAGATGATCCCGTGAGGAATTACAGGCAGTGAATAATACATCTGAAACCATTACCGTATCCTCCCGCATAGAGACATAATGCAGTCTTGGCTCACGGGGTGCTCTGCTTGCTCCGCGCGCTCTAACTTGTCCTCTCATTCACCTGCCGTACGCCACCATCGTCGGCGTCGCGCCCGCCAGAACCGGACCGAGCAGCACCTCGCATAAGGTGAGCGATGTAATCAATCGCATACATGCGCAGGAAGATAAGTCCCATGCCCGCGAATTCGATTCCCATCGGCAGCAGCGCGTGCGGGGACGCGAGAGATGTCGACAACGCGAGGAGAGAAAGCAGCACACCGGGGCCAGCGAGCGCGGCGCCGTAACCTTGCCCCAGAGTGCGTGCGATATTGATGAGCGTCAAGAAAAGGCGGGAGGCACCACTCTGCCCACCCGATAATGTCAAACTACCTCGACGTTCCCGCGCCAAGCGACATTCTGTTGACGCAGCAAAGGTACCGCGGTGACAAGTTGTTTGACTTAGGGCTCAAAGGTGCAGAGGAAGCCACGAAGATATTGGATTCAGCGTAGGCCTGAAGTCAACAAGCTCTGGAACAGCGTAATTGAACAAGCCCCCAAAATGTTCAATAATTTCCAGCGAGAAGTTGGTTACAAGGTATTCACTATTGGGAAGTTGGTGGTTCTTTACTTTACCTGGTTTGGTATGTCCCTACTTTCTCCTCGCGCTCACAATCCTCGCTGACCTTCAATTCATTCACAGTGCCTCCAATACGATTCATGTGTGCCTTACAGCAATTGGCAGTACCGAAGGCGCAAATCCAAAAATCATATCTCCATGAATACTGCACAGATTGAGCTGAAACGTGGCTAGATAATTCGGCCTAATCCAGCCGCTATTAATCATAGAGCAAGATTTGGGAAAATATCTTTTAGTGCACTGTCTGTCACATCGGGTGTTTTGGGCAATGGATCCCGACTATGAAGCTCAAATTCGGCCTGAATGAGCTGATTTTCTGGGAGGGGGTACTCACATATGTATTCAGTGAGGTGATAGAGCCGAAAACACGAATATATTTTTTCCTGCCCTTGCTACCTCTTGACAGCATTTCTGATACGACAAACAAAGAATTAGCTCTAGTTATGCCAGTTCTGAGTCAAATAGAGTGGAGAAACAACCAAGGTGATCACTCAGCACTTCTCTACCTCCTACGCAGCCATATCTGTGACAGGCACACGCCCCACACGCGCTAATTAGGATGTGTCGCGTCGGGTCCATTTTCGGCCACCATCAAGTGGTCGGATCTCGGCCTTGAATTCAACCCCGCGTGGCTACGGAGGGATGCCGAAACTATTTTCAACGAGTCTGGATTCACGGAGGTTTTAGGTACGTCTATATATAGTGAAATCCTACACTGAATTGACCTGGATCTACAGGTTGGACCACATAGAACTTTGTAGTGGAACATGACTTTGCACCGACGCCGAGACTATTGTCACCCAGTCTTGGGTTATGGCTTACTATCCCTTTCGATATAAGGTACATCTATTCACATTATACATCCAACGTTGCCGTCGGTGGTCATTCCTCCACAGATACAATTCTGCGATAGTTGACTCCTAAGCTTATCAGACTCGTGCGAGGTGATATTGACTCAAGAAGAGGACTCGGATCGAGGCCGATTCAGAGAGAATCTTCAAATGGTCTCCATCCTGAACTGGGTCCGTTTCCTCAAAACGATCTCAAGGCCTTAATCAATACTGACTCTGTTCCAGATTCGCCAGTGGCTTCGTAGAACGTTGAACTGTGACTTGAACTCTCAAGTCAATGTTCAGGACTCATGCAAATGACTCGAGTCAATGTTCATTCAACACCACAATCGAGGCAAGTCATCATCTCATCTACAGTAGCATACTGTCGCTTCGAAGCATCGTCCCATGCATTCATACAGTCATCCACCGCCCTTCTTATGCTTTCAATCAGCGCTGACCTATACCTTGATTTCTCAGTACTTGTGCGTGTTCAATCCAATCCCATTCCCAACGGCTTTCTTGTTCAATTGAGGTGAGCAAGGTCCCGAGTCGTATTCATTTTCTGCGCACCAACTTGGCTTCAAGGTAAGCTGAACGGTGGTTCCGAGCCAAGATCCAAGGACGAGTCGAGTTCAAAGCAAAAGTCAGTTCTTCGGGTCGAATTCCAGCTCCGCTACGTGAGCCATCCCCACTCGCTATCCCGCAACGCGGCGCTAAATTTTTGGCGCAAATCAAGACAGAAACGGAATTTATTGAGGAAATAAGGAGACTAGGTACCGACCAGCTATCGACGCAGGTTTGCGCGCGGAGGGCGCGGGGGCCCCGGGCGCGCCTGCCGCGAGGAGGGGACTCGCCGCTGGCGCTGCCGCGTCCGGGGACGCCTCGCCCGATTCGCAGAGCACCACGGGTAGTACATCTGCGCACGCCCACCGCCCAACATCTCGCGCGTACGGAGACTTGGTATCTCCCCGCGCGCGATCGCCGTGACGCCCGCACCGCGCTCCTCGTACTTGAACCCCGTCCGCGCGCGCCTCGCCCACGACATCCCCGCCGCATCGTCGTGAGTATGGGGACACGACGCCTCCCAGCGCGCTCCCCGCACCGCCGTCGCCGCGCTCCACTTCGTACCTGTACCCCATCCGTGTGGCTCGCTCACCGAATCGCCGCGATTACGGGGACGCCACCTCCCCGTGCGCGCTCCCCGTACCTCCCACGCCGCGCTCCTCCTCCCCATCCGTGCGCGCCTCGCTCACTGAATCCCCGCGAGTACGGGGACACGACGCCTCCCCGTGCGCGCTACTCGACGCAGGGACAGCGACGCTCGCAGCTAGCCCGCCGCTCCGCTCCACTCCACTCTCCGCATGCCCACGGCTCCCTCCGAGGGCGCGCCACGCGCCGTCCCCGAGCACTCGACGCGGCTTCTGCACCCCCCCCGCGCGACTTCCCGATGAGCTAGGTTAAACGATGGCGGTTGTCAACCATTAACTATTTGCACCGGTTAAACCATCAGTTAAACCACTAATTTGGTAGTAGTGTGCCATAATCACAGTAGTAGACGGGCCAGTTAAACCATCCCTTCATAACCAACTCTCGGTTTAATAAACCGTTCTATGCAGAGCAAACACAGTTTAAACTAACCGAGATATTTTATCTTTATCTACTACTCGTACATCACACTTGTGGACTGTGTGAAAAGTTGGGATACTTGTGGCCCGTGGGGGTGAAGAGTCTGAGTCCCTTCAATTTATAGTCTCAGAGCGCCTAATGCCTCTTCGAGACAACAATCAAGTCTGATTGATCTCGCCATTGTCCGCATAACCACAATCGGACGGTGGCAAGATTTGATTGCATGTGTAGTTCATGGTGGCCCCCTTTTCCTGTCTTCTCTCTCTCTCTGTCTCATACCAAGATAGTGCTACTGGTCATTTTCTCCTGTAACCCCCTGCCATAATGCTGGCCTACCATTCACTTCCGTCTCAGTTATAATTCATGCGCCCTGAAGTGTCTCATGTTTAATAAGGGAAGCAGGCAGCTGTATTGAGGGATTTTGATTCGTAGGGTTGTTTCCTAGTAAATTTTAATGTATCCTGGCGTCTGGAATAGCCGTTTGCAACAGTTGATTTAATGGGTGTTGATACCAGCATTACCACTGATAAAAACTTGCCAGCTGCGGTTAAACCGAGGGGTTTAACCAGTTTAAATGGTTAATGGTTTGCTACCTGCGAGGTTTAACCTGACCCATCTGGGTTACTCCCCGCGCGTGCTCCCGCGAGTACGGGGCTCTCGTCCCGCGCCGCTGCACCCCCGACCGCGCGCGCGTCCCTCCGAGCACCACATCTCTGCGCGAGCATGAGGCCCCGCACAACGAGGGCGCCGCGGGCCGTCCCCGAGTACTCGACGCAGCGCCCGCACTCCCCCGCACTCCCACCGCGAATACGGGGCTCTCGTCCCGCGCCGCTGCAACCGCGACCGCGCACGCGTCCCTCCGAGCGCTACATCCCTTGAGGACTCGCAGCACCCGCATCCCGCACATCGCAGCTCGCGCCTGCGCGACTCGTCCCGCCTGACCGCAGCGTGCAAGAACGCGGACGCGCCCATCTGCACGACCCGCAACGCACGCACCGCGGTTCTGCGACTCGCGGGCGCACTTGCCACACACGCCACATCTCCTCGCTCGCGCGCGCAAGGAATCGCGTGCTCACCTGCAACTGCCTCGCCGTATCCCCGTGTGTGACCTGGGCTTGTGCTCAAGCGCCGCGTCGACCTCGCGCCTCGTTGGGGAGAGTACGGAGCCGTGCGCTAGTGACAGCCCGCGACTGGCCTCGGTCAGCGCGCCTACCCCGCACGGGCTCCCCACACCGCCGGCGCCGCGCTCCTCATACCTGCGCCCCCGCGCGAGCGCAAGTTACGCCACGCCCAGATACGCCACGAGCAGCGCGAGCTGAACGGAGAGGGCGAGCCAGGGGGCGGGGGGCGTGTTGGTGAGGAGGAGGTCGAGGAAGGCGTAGGGGGTTTTGAGGGCGTGGAGGGAGATATTTGACCAGGCTGGGAGGCGGGTGAGTTAAGGGACGCGGGAGGGAGGGGGGAGGGAAGAAGGGGACGGGCGCAAGCAAGCAGCGCGGCATCGGCGCGCGCGCCCGAGAAGAAAGGAGGAAGGGACGAGGGAGGAAAGGAGGGAGCAGGGCGACGCACTGTTAAAGGTGGTGTCGAACGTGTCGCCGCCGGAGAGGAGGGCCCAAAAGACGATGGTCACTATGAGGGCTGCAGTGAATCGAATCGGATCAATGCGAATTCGTTTGGGGGGAGAAGAAGACGCACGGAAGGTGGTGATAGTGGACTGGAGGAGTGCAGCGCCTGGAACGCGCGCGGCGAGCGGCGCAGCGGTAGCGCCCGTAGCGCGCGTACGCGAATATCTGCACGCCCGCCGGCGCAGTAGTACGTCGCCAGCCCGATGTAGGACAGCTGCGTGAAGGAGCTCAGGAAACTATTCGCCCATCAGCGCTCGGCTCTCGGGAGGGTGAGAACAAAGGGCACCTATCGCCGGCGCCGGCGGCGAAATTGAAGGCGAGGACGGTGCAGAGGGAGGTGACGGCGTAGAGCGCGAGGAGGATGCGCAGGGCGGCGAGGGCGGCGGGGGGGAGGATGGGAGAGGAGACGAATTTGTGGTGCGGGTCGAAGGGGGTGGAGACGCCCAGGCGGGCCCAGGTGAGCAGCGGCATGATGATGATTTTAATGAACACTTCGAAGATGAACACTTGAGGTCACTGGTCACAACCGGTGAACACTTGGTCGAAATAGTACAGTAGAACGGAGAGGCCCCCGTGCAGCGTCTGGAATTTTGATGAAAAAGAATTGTATTCAAATATAAATGACGTCTGCTGGTTTTATTGTTGCGTTCATTTTTCCCGCAGCGGGTTCGAGTCCCCTTCTTGACACCTTTTTTGTTTTTTGTTTCCGTTCCCCGCATTTATTGTCCTTCCCATTCAATTAAATTGTAAAGCCTGAGTGCTCATTTCTTTCATTCTCCTCATGTGATCTCTATTCAGAGTGGTCCCTGCACCCAAGTACACCTGATCCTCCCGTAAAATAATAGGAGAGGGTGCTCAAAATGCTTTCTGCTTGAGCATTTATGCCTGCAAAATTTGAACTTACTTCCATGAGTAATTTGAGGGTCTCAGACGAGTTTTATGGCCATGAAAATCCATTTTTTTTTGGCTGAAAACAGTGAGAAACCCTTACCACATCATTCAAGGACTGAAAGTCCATCCTAATCTATGAAATCTACCTCAGCAGTGTTCATTCTGACCAACTATGTATTATACCTTATGCATTCCCAGCCATTCAACTGTAGCCACAGAGGTTCAAACTTCAGTGACCCCCACACCTGGCAAACCCGAGGTTTACGGGCCCGAAATGGGCCGAAAAAAACACTCGCTACGCGAGAGACCAGGCTGCCATCCTCCCAGAAATTTCCCAGAATTATTTGTCCGAACCACGACCGGTGTGTTCACATTGATTGCGGAGGATAGGGGCTTGTGATCACATGATGTTGGTTTAGGGCAGGTCGATTTAGTGCCCAATGGAGACTGAAACCTAATCCGGACTAAAAATGATGGTGGGAGTGACCAGCCGAAACAGCGGAGGATGTGTCAGCATTTAGTCCCAATCGGGACTAAATTATTCCAGACACTGCACGACGGCCCAATTAGAATTATGTAGGTTCTGTCCAGGCTGTCGTGTTTACAATGTTTACAAATTTGGATCCCGCCTCCGCAAACGAGTATACTAAGGATAGCGAAGCTACCTCGACGGACCGTCTGATAAGTAAAACACATTAGTTTTTCCCCCGTTTTCCCAGTGGAGTCTTGACTTCTGATGGCATCAGTTGCCAAGGCAAGTGATAGAAATCAGGCTGGCGTCGCTTCATCGCACACTTTCTCCCCCCTCTCCCTCCCCTCCTAATTGCTGTTTGACAGGACTTAAGTTGTCCTCTGTGCTTTGGCTTTCATCTACTGCCAAGAAGTGCTGACGCTGTCGGAATGGCTGAATCAAATGCGGTCATTATATCTGGGACGACTCAGCTCATGGCGATAGCTGTTGCTTGGGGTAAGTGTCTGCGTCCAAGTTGACATCCCTGCGAAGTTCCACTCACCATCGTCTCCTATGCTCAGGCATCTATGCGCTTTTATTCTCAACGTCCGTTTTCCTTGTCATGTACGTGGCCGCCCGTCAGACGCCTAATTAAGTGCCGTATCTCCATATTGTTGACACACTTCAGTGTAGACAGAAAGGCATCCGCGATTCCACGCCACGACAGATCCTCCTCTTCTCTACGTGCCTCATGTTCACCGCCTCAACCGCCCTGGGATCGCTGGATACGGCGATCTACCTGGTCCAATTTTCACTAGAGGACTACATCCCGACGTCCAATAAACTGCAACTGGCATGCGAGATTCTCTTTGATTCCCTTGTGCGTGGTGCGATTTTCCCTCCAGGCACCGACAATGCTAAGATCCGATCTGCTTGCAGTTTCTTATGGGCGATACAATTGTCCTCTGGCGGACATGGATGCTCTGCCCTGATCAAAAACTTCTGGTTTTCGTGCCGATCACGCTCTGGTTTGGAGGCCTATGTAAGTCAATTCAATTGATCCCAGCAGGGACGGCAAGTAATTTCGATGATGACAGCATGCATGCTCAGTCTCATCGCCGTCGCGCTCAAAAACGGCGAGTCGTCCGCTTGGACAATAGGCGTGTACGACGCCCCGACCTCACTCCACCTGTCGATGACCACCGCGGCCCTGAGCGCCGCTACGAATTTCTTTTCCACTATTCTGATCTCGTGGAAGGCATGGTGAGTCGTGTTCCGCTGCCTCGACGTTGTGGCCCCCCATTCTGAGCGTTATTAATTTTCTCTCAGGCAACGTCGCGTCTCCTTCAATACCTCATCCGTGGGTGGGCCAAACTCGCGAGCCCGCAAGATCATGTCGCTCATAATTCAATCCGGTTTCATCTATTTCGTGCTCTGGGTACATCACCTACTCAAGTGGAGAATTAAGATCTAACGTGCTTTATTCATTCACCAGGTCATTGAAGTGCTCAATTTTTACGTCAACTGGAAGGTCCCAAACCTGCAGGCTGCGCTACGTGGGGCATATGACATGGTCATTGTGCGTCTCTTTTGGCCTCGACTCTTTACCTGCGGACCTGAAGTGATCTGACAGGGCATATATCCCACCCTCATCATCATCGTCGTGCACCTCGACTACACTTTCTGGGACTGTGCGAGTACAAGTCCAAGTGCGAAGACCTCAGGTACTGCCGCCTTCAGTACAATCGCCCCGAGTATGAGAAGCGCGCCGAGGATGGGAAGCACTCAGAGCACGAGAAGTGTGGAAAGTACTAATATGGAGAAGCGCAGTCCCTGATAACGACACTGGCAACATGCTCCTACTTGTAATACCACATTGCCTGGCTCTAATAATTGAACAGTCCAGTACACTCTTGTCAGCCACGCTGGCGTTATTGTCGGAACACATCTTTGAGCGACGCACAGGAACGTGTCGGTGTTTTTTTCCGACAGATTGCATACAATACTTCAACCTCGCATAATCGCGCTGGGGAACAACTCTTTTCCCGTCAGGTTCACCATATCAAATTTTTACATGGATCTCGGGCCGGAAGGGCAAGGGTAAAGTGCCGCTGTGCCTTTGTAAGTGCTGCAGACTGCGGCAGCAAAAAGTTGCATTGCTGCAGCACTGCCGCAGGAGTGTCACACTACCGCTGCGTCACACTGCTATTGCCGCGTTCATGTCTGCATTGCCGCAGATGAACATCAGCCTTTATTTCAATTCACTTTCAAGCTTTAGAGGTCGTATTTCAAGGTTTCAGCCTCTGCCCGGCGGCGAACAGGGTTCAAGTTCAACCTTCAACACCTGAAGAGGTTGAACAATCGAGATTTCCTTACGTGTGGCCGCAAAGGTGCAACTTGCACGGTGCTAGTGATGTTCTTGGTTTGGTTTGGTTTTCAAACCGTGGTTTTGGTTTGGTTTCATCTGGTTTTGGTTCCAGAATCCTCAAACTAAAACCAAAACCATGGAGGAGGGTTTGGTTTGGTTTGGTTTTGGTTTAAGCCCCCAATTCAGCTCGAATAATAATGTTCTCAGAATCACAATGGAAGAAGAGTTTCGGCTAATGTTTCCAGCACCAATCTCAACCCTGAAGCCAAGCCTGAACTCGGGTTAAACATTTTTTGGCACAGTTTTGAATGGTAAATAGCTGAATGCGGATGTGCCTGTGCTGAGTGTGCTCGGCACATCACGGCATTTTGCCCCTTTTCACAGCTCTACCATCACGACGCACTCGTCTTCTGCATAGTAACGCAAGTGCCAAGGTACCCGTGTGTCCACACCACCAATACATTTGGGCCGAAACCCAATATCAATCAGTAGTTTAGTTCATCAAAAGCGTTGGTTCGCAGTCCACAGATTTCCCACTTTGTCCGCAATTTCCCGTTGAATCCGGTCCGGCAGGCTGCGAAATTCGTCCAGATTCAGTCTATCAAGGAAAACAGGTAGGTCCCATGGCCCACCAGAATTTCCTAACAGTGGATATTTTTCTCACTGCGCTGCAGACCAATGAACTGCGGCCAGCTGAATATAAAAGACGGGCTGTCGTTTGCTTTCTATCAAGATTCCCCTCACGTCGTTCGTCGTATCCTGGTCCTCTCTGGCTGGTTCTACCCTCTATGTGTCTGCACCGTCAATATTGTCCACTCAAGACATAAAATCCCGTCTTTCCAGCGTCAGAACTACTGGGGCTGTCAGAATGTTGAATCTACAATAGGGCTTCGCGGCTCCTTCCTCGCAGCCCGCGAATTTGCACGCAGCAGTTCCTCTTATCCTCCAGCTCTCGCACGACCTCTTCCAATTTCTCTACCACCACGTGCATCGACTCGGAAGGACCTCTGTTGCATTGAAGGTGGGGTAATCTGTTTTTTTAGCTCACATTTGTCTTACAAGACTTAAGCCGACCGCCTGAGCAACGCTGGAGCGAAGCGTAGGCATGCCTTGTCGAAATGCAGCCGCCATATGGCACGGCACTCTGTTTAGCCGACCGCACAAGACGGGAACGGCTTCGGCCGAGTGTCGGCCGAGTACTCGCGGGTTCACCCGTGCGGGTCCACGGTATTGCGGCGGGTCTGAAATCTCGACCCGGACCCGGACCCGGCAGACCCTCGGGTCGAAACCCGCGAATGGACCCGATACCCGTGCGGAACCCTAAGATTCCAGGCCAAAAAAGCCTCTAAAGTTGTGAATGCAATCCTCGGTCTTGACCGTTTCGTGGGGACGCTTCCAGCCTGGGATTTACGGACTCTCTACATGGCTCGGGTTGTCCCCTATATACAGAAACCTGGTTTCTGAGTTTTGACAGCGCCGGGGGATGGTGTTGTTTGGTTGCAGCCTCCAACCCAAACTTGGTGGTAATTCGAGTCCACTGTCCCCACTCCATAGATTAAATTCAACGGCGCCCACGCACTTTATATACGGGCTTGGGTGCCTCTTACTTCAGGAATACAGCCCGGATCCACCTAAAATAAATGACATTCTGGTTATGTCAGCATCCGAGAGCTCGTTGTCTCACTCATAGCCTTCCGAGACCTCCGGACACAGAGCGGAGTCCCATTGGCTCACTGTGGAGGTCAGGCGGGATTTGAGGGTGTTGTGCTCACATTTACTGCAGGAAAGAGATGACATTGATTATTGTTGGGGGATACTGATTTTTTCAGCCACACATTGAGTCTGTTTGATTTTTTTACTGAGGGATCCAAGATTTCATGGATCACCAGGCTGTGCGCTGAATTGTGGAAGAAACTAGGGCGGCGACACTGCAGGCAAGTGCCATGACCGTCAAGGCGTTGGCCAGGCATTGCACGAATTTCTTTGTTCCTTTGTCAGTGTGGGAAGGCCCAGTGTTCTGGTTTGAACAGCACCTTAATTTCTTGTCTCGTCTTATCCACAACTCAATGGCTGTTGTCCCACCATGAACAAGATCAGAGAAGCGTGGGGCCCCCAAGGTAAAATTTACAGGTCTTTCTCTCCCCTACCCCCTGCTGTACGATGAAATTGTTTCAAGTGTGGCTTGAGCCCTGGGGCCCGGAAATTGCTGCCCCTCACGGAGTGGTAAGAAAAATCAATAACAACCTATAGCCTTTTTCCGATTAAGCTACGGGAAGAACAACATCATTTCTGACCTAGCGACTGCAAAAGAACAACGGAAATTTGAGGATGCGAAGGTCGAAATGATCGCCAATTGATTACCGATATTAAGCTGTTTAAGTTCCCACGGTGACAAAGGAACAAAGAAGTTAGTTCGATGCCTGGCCAACACCATGGCAAGTGTCGGTCCTCCGCCAATCAAATGCCATGAATCCACGGTCATGGCACTTGCCCGCAGTGCGACCAAGTGCTTTGTTTGGCCCCGGCCTCTCGGAAGCCCGGCCGGCGATGCTAAGCGAGAAACCCCACAGGGTTTTAACCAGCGGTCCTGCCATACAACCGGCCAGCCAGTCCACAGATGGCCGTGTCTTGTATGGTTGACCCCCTGGAATGGGTGTGGTGCTCGGTTGGCATCTGGTAGAATTCTGTGTGGATAATTACCCGTACAGTACTACTTGTTTGTCTTCCGTAAATTCGGTGTTCAGTCTGTGGACCACGTCAGTATAATATCCCCCCCCCACCTCGAAATATTTTAGACAGCCGGGTTTCTAAATAAGGGGGGGTTTCCGCCTGCAATCGGGTTTCTCAATAGATTTTTCCTCATATAACTGCCATATAATAGAGGCAGTCAGAGTAGAGGATTATGGAGAGATTCTCGAGCGATTAAGCCAAGGATTACGGCGTGATTACGGATTTTAAAAAGTTCATAATCATGCATAATCGTGGCATAATCCGACTCAACTTTGACCGCCCCGGATTATGGTGCAAGGATTACCATGGCGCGATTAATCCGTCATTAATCGTAGGGCCATAATCCGACCATAATCGTGGCCTTAATCTTAATCTTTGCATTACCTCCTCCGGAGGAGATTATGCACGATTCAAGGATTATGAATTACAGTGATTCTAATTTCTCCCACGCTGAAACAAATCCATAATCCTTCCAGAATCGTGGCCCATAATCCGTGCTTAATTGTCTACTCTGACTGCCCCTAATGCCTTATTAGGGTGATTTCCCTGATAATCACATTATTACGTGAAAGAATCCGATAATACTATTTTTGTTTTTCCGACGGACTCGGCCGCTATTCGGCGCTGCCACCCGCGCCCGACGGCCACGGTCGGCGCGTTGGCGACGGAAACGGATGGCATCCCAGTGGTCAATCACCGGAAGCCTTTCTTTATATTCCGGCGGCGCGTTGCCCTTGCATAGATCGTCTGCACACTGTAATCCGCCTTGAAATCCACAACAGAACACCATGGCCTCACTCACCCAACCCTCTGCTGACGAGCTGGAGCTTGTCAAAGTGTCTGCTAACTTCCTCCGTGAGATTGCCAACTTGACGCCGGGAAAGTCACTCGAGGCGAAGCTCAACCGAGAGTATGGGCCTTCTTCCGAGACGTATCAACAGGTTCGAACTATTTTTTTGGGACTGCCAACTAACACTTCTTGACGCCGTTCAATAGTTGTCAGAGCTGGCCTTGCGAGGCCTACGCGATGTGAGTGCTGTCGCCGAGGGAAATGAAATACAGAGCTTGACGATTTTCTTCTGAACAGGGATGGCTTGCGAATGAAGAGGTACGGAATAACATCTTGATGAACCATAGATAAACTCATCCCCTTTGCGTCGACGACAGATTACCGGCCCAGACTACCGACGCTCGCGTATCCGAGCTCCTTGTGCTAAAAATTCCTTTATTCTCAAAGTTTATCAACCTCTAATCTGCTCTTAGCGGAGGAACAAAGCTGGCTCTCAATCACAGCCGTCTACATGGAAAGCGAGGGTGAGCAAGTCTTTGCGGGGCAGGTGAGTCGGCCCCCTGGAGCAAATGCTCGCAAGCTATCATTTAACGCGTACCAACAACTCAACAGTATCACGCCCACCCCTACGGCGAGATCAACTGCTCGATTCCAGTGCCCGGTACTGGATCGAAGCCTGAACTGGAGGGACTGGACGGGTTCTGGGTCGGGGTACGTATTTCCATTCCTCCCAGCTACACGATTTCGATTACCTGAAACCATTTGCAGCGTGGATGGACGTGCCCAGGCCCGGGGTCGCATCATCATCCAAGGGCAAGAGGGGGTGGGCTGATTGCCCTCTTCTTCTTGCCAGCGGGGCGTATCAGTTGTAAGCTCTCAAAGTCTTTTATCAACGGAGCAGACTTTTATAACGCTTGTGAATAGACAATGCAACGCCGGACATGCCTCAGCCCATCGATCCAGGAGCTTTGTAACTGAACTAAATACATTCAGCAGTATGAGTTACGGAGTTGAAAAATAATAATTCGCGCCGCGTTGACGTCCGTGGCTGTGTGAGTGCGCGTACACATTCCGAAACGACGTTGTAGTGGTCGCCATATTGAATATTCGGAGGCGCCGTAAAGAAGTACACTAGGATCCAGAAAGGTGGAAGTAATTTACACAGTCAGAATTTTGTCTGGAAGAGATCCTCAAACCGAGGCTGGTGGGAAATAAGTACTAACGAAGGGGACAGGAAGAGAGCTGTGAGTGAACAGCGATTTTTCACATTCGTTCGTTGTGTCAGAAACACCACATTTGAATATCAACACTGCAAGAAATTAAGGCTGCCTCAAAATGGGGGCGGAGTGCATCCGATTCTCGAGCGCTGCTGCGAAGGAGAGTGGCGACCAGCAAAACGATTATCAGTCAGGTTTCAGTGTACCCGCGACGCTATAAAAGGACCTTCCACCAGCTTATGCGTAGGAGATGATACGAAGCGTCTCATCCCCTCGCAAAGAAGGGACGAGTCCGACGTGATCGTTCAGCGCCACCTGGCCCGCGTTCACATAGAGCGTTTTGCCGGGGATCTTGAGCTCCTGGAGGATCGGCGATCCACCGGTGCCGAACCGGAGCAGTCGCAGCGGGGTGCCGCTACCGCCGAGCAGCGCGTAGATACCTGTGGCTTCAGGAACGACGTTGCTGGGGGCCAGATCGACGAAGAAAGATGAGACGTCCCGAAAGTGAGCCCCCCGTTCTCGGAGCGTGCCTGCCAGAATTCGACGATACACCGGCCAGCACTCTGCCCCGCAGTGATGGTGACGACGTCCGCAATGGGATCCGCCAGGGGATAGCTTTTCATCTGTGATGATTCGTTCGGGAGTTGAAGTTGGACTGTGATATTAATGAGATTAGCGTCCAACGTGCGCGTTGAAAGGTACGCGATATCGGCATGGCGTTTCATGTGTCACATGAAACAAGGTCCCGTCGGAGAATGTATGCTGCATACGCGCGACGGTCCCCACGCCAAAGAGAAGGGACGAGGGACCTGCATGTCTCAGCATTAAGTAAAATCCGGCTGCGTATGTGACAGCACGGACCTCAGGAAGGATCTTTTTAATGACGCTTTCTTCGCCAGCTAATGAAACGGAAAGCAGGTAATAGTGATGCAGCTCAAGGGTTGTCGCGATCACGCGTATTTACTGTGCCGTGGTCGACAGTGACCGGGGAGACCTTGTGAAAATGGGTCTAGAAGCCAAAGTGTGAGTCACGAGCACCGTTATAGATACGGCGGTAGGATCGATGTAATCGATGGAGATCGCCATGACATGGAAGGCCGAACTTATACAGCCTTGATACAGCCGCATCAGTCTTGCAAAAGTATCCGCGATGTTGTGCTCACTCATCTAGGATGTATGCACCGATTATGACCGTGCCATATTCTGAGTCAAGAGCTCCCAATTCGACTGAAATGTGGCGGTCGACAACCAATCTTCCAACGCACGACCTCGTGCGAATATCCCAGCAAGCCACGAAAGCGGGGCCGTGCGCAATGACGAGGCCGATGCCTGGGATCACGATGATCTCCGCCATTCGTATACATCGCACGGAGGGATTCGGGCCTTGGGGCTTCATTGAACCAGTTCTTGATGAGCCTGTTGGTGCGCTTCCAAGTACCCGGCCACTTCAATGGAGCTCTGCGAGTGTGAGAATCGATAGGTCCTGGCGAATGGGCACTGCGATTGGATGCATTTGCTCTCGACGCACCCTAGCGAGGGCACTAAGTCAAACCGATTTTTCGGCCAAAATTTGACGGAGAGTATGATACTATTTCCGACTGGCCAACCGGCCACACTAGCCAACCGGCCACTTGGGCAATATAAGAGCATAGACTGACTGCACTTTTTTCTTAGATCTTACTTGCATGTTGAAAGGCAAGTATGGACGCCCAGGCCCCCGGTCACTACCTTTATCCTCCCTCCGGCATAGAGTAAATCAAGGTTTGAAAATGACCCCTACCTCCCGCCCGTAGATAGAGTAAATCTGCTGTGAACGGGCGCTGCTCCGTCTCACATAGAGTAAATTGCGCGTAGCGCGAGATTTTTTTTGTGGTGTATAGTGAGTGCAACTGGGTGGGAAAAAAAAGGGACACCGGAAGGCTTCAATTCCTCGTGAAAATGAGGCCTGATGGCGGCTCATGCTGCCGGGAGCGCTAAGTACCCCAAAAACGCCCTGGGGGAGAAGAAAATGGTAATTTTCACCCAAGTCTTGCTCCGAAATAGAGTAAAACAAGCTCCCAGTTGGCTCCCAGCGGCCATTTTCATAGAGTAAATCAGTCAAAATTTTCGGTGAAAGCGGAGGGACCTCAAAGGTAGTGGCCGGGGGCCTGGAGGCCCCCTAACACGAAAATTGAGGTAATTTGATCGAGTTGATGTGATGCTAGGTGATGCTGTGCCCGATTTTCGGACCGGGTGGGATGCCGGACACGGCATTTCTTATTTCGGCCATGGCGTCGCTTGTGAGAAATCACCGCTATCTCTGCAACCTCTCCATCGTTCCACGACGTCGGGTGCTCGTTCTGTTCAGCAGGTGTATGGCTACGCTTGGAGCCCCTTCCAACCATTCACAACTTCAATTCAGGCTCTTATTCCCCTGGATATAAGCGCCAGCATGTCAAAACTGGCTCTAAAAGGCTAAAGCTGTGGTGTCGTCAGAAGTCTATCTGGCCCCATCGTAGTGCTAGTGCTATGATTCTGAAAGTCGGTATGGGCATTCCAATCCACATGGCTAATATGCTCCCTAGACTGTGTTGATATGATTTTATCGATATCGCTTCTCCGTTATTGTCGCCTACTGCATCAAACCACCATTTTACGCACAAGGGCAACTTGGGATTTTTTTGGGAAGAATGGCAGCGACGGCGATGGAACTGGCAATTAAGGTGTGTTCATATATGTCGATTAACTCTGATACCAGCTCATCCTGAGTGTGCAGCTTACTTTGACGTTGTGCTATCGACGCCATCAGGCAGTTTTCTGACACTTTTCATTGTATTGCCAACCGTGATCCATATCAATCCGGAAATCTTGCCATGTCTTTTTACTGTTAAATCTTCAATATTGTTCTATAGCACCTCGGGAGCCGTGTGGTCTTTATGCCAGCTCACATCCCAGCAAATTTCTCCGTCTAGCTGCGCTCTCCTCGCAGACTCGAAGGACCTTGTCGAGGACAAGACCCTTCGACACGTCCTCGAGGCCGGGACCTCGCTCATCTCTACGCCAAATCGCAGGCAAAGAAGATCGAGGAGCTGGGCGACTGGCTCGCCGCCGCCGCCGTCGCCGACCTGGACGAGGACCGTGTGTACGAGAATGAAAAAGTTTGCGTGCGCGCTGGAGGCGAACAAAGCGTCATCCGTGAAGCGCAAGTACTCGGAAGATGGCGAACACGCTGGTTCCAGCAAGAAATTGCACACCGACGTGGTTCACAAGTCCAATCCCGCGTCCGCGTCCAACAAGCCCTCCTCCGCTGCAGCCGCCTCCGCCTCTTCTTTGCTCTCAAAGAGCTGCCCCGCACTCATCCCCGCCGAGCGCGGCCTTCTCGCTGCCAACGACGGCTGCAACCGTTGCTGCAGATTCTTCGTCGGTCACCGCACCGTCGGCTGCGACGGCGAGTGACCTACGGCCGAGAACTACCACACCCTCACGCAGGCGGACGTCAACGCCGCCGCGAAGAAGGGCAAGCCGGAGGCAGTCGCCGCTGTCATGCCCACCATCGAGGACGACGAAGACAGCCTCGACTCTGAGGAAGACCTGTCCCGTTCGGTGAGCAGCTCTCCATCCTCCCACCGCATCGACCACCTCTATTGGGAATGAATGCCTGATGGAGGGGCCGATGGCGAATCTCGCGCTCCTCATAGAGGTGCTGATTGACAACGGTGCTCATCTAGCACTAATTGATCATCTGTGACCTGTCGACGAGTGCGGCCTTTGACTCGGAGGTTCAACTTGGCAGCTTAGCGGTGGTGCGGTGCAGCTCTGGGTGTCCTACATAATTGAGCAATGCGCACCTCGTCGAAAGAAATGAATAAATCACCGCCGCCACGGAACGACTCGGAGTAGGTGAATATTTCGTCCTCATGCCGGCCACACTCGGTTTTCAGCACCTGATAATACCACCAAACCCCTCATATTAGAGGGGAGGAATTGTATGCCTCCCGCCTCTAATATGAGGCAACTAAGACTTCCACGAGTACTGCAAATACTATAAAAGCTCCCAGCCACCATTTCCGTGGAAACGGTGGGGACCAGCCTAAAAACCGCCCCGGCGGGAAAAAATTGACATTTTACCACCATTTCCACCGGTTTTGAAGCCTTTTTCCTGGATCCATTAGATTCCTTAAATAGTCAGTAAACTTTGTGACTCTCTAGTTCCATGACTTCCATGGACAAATGTGCAAAGTTTTGTGACCTCGTTAAATTCCACTGTTTCCACAGGTCAATTTCCGAGGGTCAGTAAATTTTGTGACCCTCGTTACCGTTCCACTGTTTCCATGGGTTGATTCCCGAGGGTCAGTAAATTTTGTGACCCTCGTTACCGTTCCACTGTTTCCATGGGTTGATTTTCGAGGGTCAGTAAATTTTGTGACCCTTGTTACTGTTCCACTGTTTCCACGAGTCAACTTCTGAGGGTCAGTAAATTTTGTTACCCTCGTTACCCTTCCATCATTTCCACGAGTCGATTTCCAAGGGTCAATAAAGTTTGTGACCCCTGTTACCATTCCATCATTTCCATGGCACATCTTCAGACTTAATGATGCAGGCCACCCAATTCCACCATTTCCACAATCCCCAATCCTTGACAAATATCAAAGAAATCAAGAAAATAGACAATAGAGAGCTTGTGCCAAGCGGCAAGCCACTTTTGTGCATTGTGCAAAAGCGGCATGCAGCTTTTTACAAAGAAAAAATATAAAAAGCTGCATGCCGCTTGGGCACAAGCTCTCTAATATAGGCTGACTGACATACCATTGGCTGGAGCTCGCACCTGCAATGTGCTCTAGCATCTTGCGGTTGGTTTGCTCGGCCAACTCTGTGCATGCCTTGGCATTGAGAGTGCACATTTCAGGGACATTGATCCCATCTCGGTTGACTGTGGTGACAGGAACCCGGACTCTCGCCCTTGCTTTTCTTTTCGCGCCATTGACGCGTCCTGGTGGCCATGGTGTGGACTGCGAACAGAAAGGTTGCAACATGTGACCATGGTTTGCCAATTTTGGCATCCAGTTCCCTCGTGGAAGCGGTGGAATTATGGAACTGGTGGAAACAATAGCAAATGATCCCAAAGCACAGCACGTGACCATGGTTTGTCAATTTTGGCAGTTAAGTTCATCTGTGGAAACGATGGAATTGTGGAACTGGTGGAAACTGTGGCAAATGATCCCAAAGCTCAACACAAAGGGCATTTAAAAATAGCACCGCCACATCTCCGCTTCTTCTCTGCCACCCACCATCCTCTAGTGCCCCCAGCAGCAATGCGCCCCAATGTCAACCTTAAAGGTGTGTATTCCTCAATGCTCTCCATCTTTTCCATGGCTTCCTTCCCTTTATGAACCTGGGTGCCTACTTGCCACTCGTATTGCCACTCACTATTGCTGCGGTACTCCTGCCGGGGAACCTAGCTCAGTGGGCTGTGAACGGTGGCCTGTGGGTTGCCACGGCCCCAAGTCTTCCCCGTATCTCCCTTTGGGAGCTTCTGTCTCGGCATTGTCGCTGATTGCCATCCTTCAGGTCTTGACGCCACTGAGGATGTATTCACGTTCCGTGAGGTATATCCTGCTCCCTATCCATCTCCACTCCATCTCTCATATCATATCTATAGACCCGCTCTGATCGTGTGTTCTCCCCCTGGGACGCAGAAGAGATCAGCACATCCACCACTTTCTCAATTGCCGATGCGGTCGCGGACCTGGAAGCATTTCATCTAGGCGACAATGAAGATCTTGCCGAGCTTGACAGTGGCCCTACACACATTCCCCTTCCCACCGGCTCCGACACCCTTGTTGAGCCTTCCCACATCGAATTCAGAACACCCTCTCAGATTGCTCGCGCCACCCGGGAAAAAGCATGATCAAAAGCCAAGAGACAAGCGGCCCGCTCAGCAAATAGCAAGACTGGCATCCTCCTGGCGGAGTGTCCTCGCCACCCTCGCCACTTGCGCACCGCTGGGCCCTCCATTAAGGCCCAATTTGATCTCCGGAAGGTTCGCATTGCCGCGACTGGTTGGATTGGCCTCAGGGACAACAGGGTCTCGCCAGAGGAGGCAGAAGCTGGAGTGAAGCAGGATGGCTACATGCCAATTCATCTCCTCCCCAACTTTTTTGGTGTCAAGGCTATTTTCCACACCTTCCACCTGGCGAAGTACCTTGGCCGTGCGTGTTTATATTTTCCTCTTTATCCCTAGCCCTCACCTCTCACCCAGCCGAGGCCGTCCCATTGTTGACCAATGTGGCAAGGTCTGCGCCATTTTTGGGGGGCGCCCTCCCGAGGATGACTTCATGGAGACAGTGCACGACCCAGCCGTGGAAGCAATGGAAACGGCGCGCTCAATGGTCCCTAGCAGACGAGCGGCTGCTCCATCGCCGGGGGAATTGGGCACCTCTCACGAAAGGTGCCTCCTTCTGTGGTGGCCAGACCGAGCCTGGCGAGCTCCTCAACACTGCCGTCCTCTGCTGTCTAGTCAGCAACCTGGCATTCATCAGGTTTGCTGGCTTTGCCACAGGTGTGTTCTCCCTCTCCTTCTGTCCCTTATCGGCCCAGCTGAATCCTTGCAGGTGTGTTTGCTGCATGGGCCCCCGACCTCTTTGATTTCTATGTAGACCATATGAGACTCTTCTACTCGCACTACCCCTGACTCCATCGCCCCTTCCTCAATGGCATCTGGTCGGCCGTGACTTTCAATTTAGGGCCCCGAACGTGTGCCTGAGGCCACCGCGACTTTGCCAGCTTGGCCTACGGATGGCGCGCTATCACCGCCCTTGGCAACTTCGACTACACGAAGGGCGGCCACCTCATTCTCTGGGATTGAAAGCTCATCATTGAGTTCCCACAGGGCACCACCATCCTGATCCCCAGCGCCGCCATCTTCCACTCCAACATCCCCCTCACCAAGGGTGAGCACCGCTATTCGTTCACCCAGTACACCGCTGGCAGGCTCTTTCGATGGGTGGAGCACGGGTTCAAGACCGAGGAGGAGTACCTGGAGGGCCTGAGCAAACGGGAGCGGCGGGAGGAGCGGGAGCTGCGCAAGGAGCGCGCGTCTGAAGGCGCCGGGTTGTTCTCTACTATCGCTGAGCTCAAGGTGATGGCTTAATGCAGTGTTCTTGTAGTAATCAGGCTTAATGTAGTGTTCTTGTAATAATTTCCACCAATGCCACAAGTAATCGCACCCAAATATATTAGAATTCCACCGGTTCCACTGAAAATTGAGGCAATACCACGGTTTCCATGGGCTGACTTTGTGAAAAACTGGTGAGTTGGATGTGATCGCGAACTCGCTTCAAGGTGATCGCGAACTCGCCTCATTGATCTTACCCTTAGACCCCATGGCAGCTGTCCCCATCATCCTTTTGAAAAATTCTGAGGAGGCAGATTTTGTATTTAGACCTCATAGCATCCCCAGAATAAATCCTACATTTATCGCGATTTTGTAGAGTCCATTTCATATCATGACACCAAATGACCTCGATTGTTACTTGTTTGCCCATACACATCTTTCGTATCGACCACTACCACGACAAAATTTTAGCTTTTGGACCAAAATATGGGAGAATCAGATAAGTAATGAGCTCTGCTAAGGTCTCAGCACCTTATAGACGTCTCTGGCTCCCTTATTAGTCCGGCAAATACTGAAAACTCGCTTATGAAGCATGTGTCCCCCATCCGCACTTCGGCGGCTAGACGTAAGGCTTTCGCAGAATATCATGATAGGTATGTTCTATAGACCTGCACCTTTCATTGGATAACCATCCCTGGCAGAAACAAGGAAGAACTTGCTGAGAAAGCTAGAATTTGTATGGCTCGGTAATTCTGGCTATAAACTAGCAACTGGTAACTGTCCTGCCAACACTGATGTTCCCCAGTTATTGCCAGAGGATCAAGAAGAATAAGGACAAACTGGGACAGTACTCAGCCAAGGGAGGGAAGGTGAGGACCGCATATCACACCAAGTATGTATGTTTTTTGAATCATGTTGATGCCGTTGCTAATCATGGATCTAGGAAAAAAGATTACATACTGTGGAAGCAATATGCTCGCCGCATAGAAGCAGTCGCCAGCCAACACCACAAAACAGGTACGCAGAAGAGTCAGGGGCCCCGTGATTATGAGGTGGAGTAGGAGGGGTACAAAGACAGGAAGAGGGAGGAGCTGCAGCGCCGCGTGGCAAATGCACTGTACAAGGAAAATGATGGTGCGACCCGGATTGTTGGATATATCTACCACTAGAAATATTTTTTGAGCCAATTGATTTTTTGGAGATACTGTGGAAATGGTAGAAGTGGGCCATGGAAATGGCAGAAATGAGCACTTGATGGGCGCTTCCACCGAAAATCTCGTGATATACACAACGCCAAATAGTTGAGATTGCTCCCTCTTCTACCGTATCAGCCATCTCAACCACATCCATCTCAGCTAACTACTGCAACCCACCATTCCATGCCGACCCCGGGAGGGCACATGCGCAAGCAAGATCCTTCTATCTTGTTAGTGGCCCCCACGCAAAGGCGCCCGGGCCTGGTGTCTATCCTTCATGGTGTGTCCTTTTGCTCTTGCCTTTCAACCACTGACAGTGTTCAGGGCTAGCGCACAGCAGGTCTGAGAGGACATCCCTCGTGGCGGGGGCATCAAATACTCCTCGTACGAGGTGTGCATCTCTGCATGACATGCGGGCTGCGATGCTGGTGAACATGAGCACCCAAAAAAAATCCCAACCGTCCCCTCTCCATCACTCTTCACCCCAAACTCTGCGCCACCCCCAAAATCTCACAGCGAGCGAGGCAACAATGCCTGCATCAGCTCTGGCACCTCCTGCGTCCTTCACACCCACCGGCTTGCACTATGCCACGCGTGGAGGTGGGGTCGTGTATGGATCCATCATGCCAGCCCTTGCGTAGTACACAACGCTGCAGGCGAGCACCGGGGCTGCGAGCCTACTCACCACCGGCGACCCCCACCATGCGGCGCACTTTGCAGCGGGGCATGATCAGGAAGAGGCCCAGGCTCTTGCCAATGGAGAGCGCGTAGTGGACCATCTCCTCGCCCGCCCAGTATTTCGGCTGGGCTCCAGCCCTCTCCATGTTCTTGCTGAACATGGGCAGACCCTCATCTGGGAGCTTTGAGACGTGCTCCGGGAGCTCACCATCGCGCCGCATGAAGGAGAAGACTCGGATGACTTGTTGGGGGATGATGAGGACACCGTGTTGCTCACAAGCATTCACATGTTGCCGGGTGGACAAAACAAGGATTTCTGAGGTGGCGCCACTTTCGTTTATCTTGCTCCCTCCCCTGCGGTATCCCTGCTCCGTCCCCTCCCTCATGTACATCTTTGTAGATCATATCTTACAGTACGTGTTTTGTGTAGGAAATAAAGAATTGTCACTGTGGAAATTGTGGAACATCCAACTCAACTCAGATTCATTGGGCGGAGCCATGGAAATGATGGAATTAGGTGTGTGTGCGGTGGAAGTGATGGAAGTCAGAGTGAGCTAGGGAGAGCCATGGAAACGATGGAATCGGCTATGTACAGTGGAAGTGATGGAAATCAGATGATGTGACAGGTAACATATCAGCATCTTTCTTATCAGGTCCATCTCCCATCTACCACCATTTCCACCGAACCCAACCACCAAAGGTGAGTCGTCCGGCAGGTTCCAACGCGACATGAGCTAATCAAATATCCCAGCCACATGCCTGACTCCCCAACAAAACGAAAAACACGTGGTGCGTCAGCCAAAGAGGCGCCCGCCCCCCGAGAGATGTGCTCAAGCAAGTCGGAAACGACGGCGAAAGTAAGAGGTGGGCGCCGTGCTCCATCTCCCATTCCCGACCCCCCAACGGGCACCCGAGGTTGAAAAGCCCGCCGACTGTCTCCCGTTCCCGACCCCCCCAAAAACGCCCGAGGAAAAAGGCAGTCCCGCAAATGACATCCACCCCCCACAAAAAAGTCGAGGCCGCCATTCGGGACGAGGAGGACGAGGAGGATGAGGACGAGGACGAGGGGGAGGATGGCGGCAAAGAGGCAGGGGAGGATGATGTTGTCATCCGGTACCAATCACCGAGCTTAATTCCAGATGACAACAACAACAAGGGCGAGGGCGACAATGAGGGGGGAGGACGGGAAGGACGAGGAGGAGGAGGAGGAGGGGGCAATGGATGTGGATGGTGACAATTCAGTGGCAGCGGCGGAGGTGGAGGCTGCAGCTGCGGCTGCAGAGATTGAGAGGGGCCACGCCAAAGAGGCCCAGTTTCTGGATGGTGTTGATGAGTGAGAGGATGTGGAGGATGATGATGAAGGGGAGATTGCTGAGGGCGAGGGCTTGACAGAGATGAGAGAGAGGGTGTTGACTGTTGCAACAGACGAGTTGAATGCGGAGCGAGGGTAGAGAGATGTATAAGAGCTTTTTGCAAGTGATTTGGTGTGTGTGGAAATGGTGGAATGGTGTGGCCTGCTTCATAAGTCTGAAGTTGGGCCATGGAAATGATGGAATAGTAACAAGGGTCACAACTTTGTTGACCCTTGGAAATCGACTCGTGGAAATGATGGAAGGGTAACGAGGGTAACAAAATTTACTGACCCTCAGAAGTTGACTCGTGGAAACAGTGGAACAGTAACAAGGGTCACAAAATTTACTGACCCTCGAAAATCAACTCGTGGAAACATTGGAATGGCAATGGGGTCACAAAATTTACTGACCCTCAGAAATCAACCCGTGGAAACAGTGGAACGGTAACGAGGGTCACAAAATTTACTGACCCTCGGAAATTGACCTGTGGAAACAGTGGAATTTAACGAGGTCACAAAACTTTGCACATTTGTCCATGGAAGTCATGGAACTAGAGAGTCACAAAGTTTACTGACTATTTTAAGGAATCTAATGGATCCAGGAAAAAGGCTTCAAAACCGGTGGAAATGGTGGTAAAGTGTCAATTTTTTCCCGCCAGGGCGGTTTTTAGGCTGTTCCCCACCGTTTCCACGGAAATGGTGGCTGGGAGCTTTTATAGTATTTGCAGTACTCGTGGAAGTCCTAGTTGCCTCATATTAGAGGCGGGAGGCATACAATTCCTCCCCTCTAATATGAGGGGTTTGGTGGTATTATCAGGTGGTTTTCAGCTGGTTGTTGTCTGATGCACCGTGCTCGTTGCTGCCCAAATGCTGGCGCATGTCACAGGGTGTCGAGCGACGAGCGTCTGCCAGTGTCGAGGTCGAGGTGGCTCTTGTCGCGTGTCCGCGTCACCGGTGTCGAGTTGATTGACAGCGGTGGCGGCCTCGAGCAAGCCTCGAGGAGAGTAAGTACTTTTGAGGTACTTATTGAGTTGGCGGCCGCGCCGGGGTAGCATCTACGCCAGGGACTTGGTGTCGAAGTCAGCGTCAGGTGAGTCCCGATGCTACATTGATTTCGTCCCATGGTCGCCTTGATCCGCCACCAGATCTGACATTATCTGCCTCCGCATTGGGCAGCTGTCAACAGCTGTTCGGGACAAGCAAGCAAGCTTCACACGACAGCTGCACGCGGCCCCCGCGCTGCTCCACCGATCTTCCTAAGCCTCCGTATTATTTCTGTGCCCTCAATTTACGCCGCAAAGCGCAAAGACCCCGCTCAAGACGCAGCTCTTAAGTATTACCTCGACATGTGAATGAGCACCGAGAAGGTGCGGAGGCCGGGTCCGACCCTCGCCTCCCTCTGCACCATCCTCGCCTTCGACGTCGCCGCCGGCGCTGGCCCTAGGTGCGTCCCCCCTCCCTCCCTCACCCCGAGAGCTACGCTGACAAGCGAGCAGCTTCCTAAGCTACTTCACACAGCTGTCCTACATTAGGCTGGCGGCTTACTACTGCGCCGCGGGCGTGCAGACGTTCGCCTACGCGCGCTACGGGCGCTACCCGCTGTGCCGCTGGCCGCGCGCGCTCCAGGCGCTGAACGTCTTGCTGCAGTCTACTATCACTACTTTCCCTGCGTCCCGCCCCCGCCCCAATGAACTTGCATTGATTTGGTTCCACAGCCCTCATCGTAGCCGTCGTCTTCTGGGCCCTCCTCCCCGGCGGCGAAACATTTGAAACCACCTTTAACAGTGCGTCCCCCTTCCTCCCCCCTTAACCCCCCCAAAACTCACCCGCCTCCTAGCCTGGTCAAACATATCTCTTCACGCCCTCAACACCCTCTACGCCCTCCTCGACCTCCCTCCTTACCAACACAAACCCCGCCCCCTGGCTCGTCCTCCCCGTTCAGCCCATGCTGCTCATTGCGTATCTGGGCGTGGCGTATGTGACGGAGGCGCAGGTGCGCTCGCGCGGGGGCGCAGGTCGCGGCGCGGGCGATGCGGGTTTGGTGTACGGCAGCGCGCTGACCGAGGCCAGTCTCAACGCACGACTCTGTACTCGCGCCAACGAGGCGCAAGGTCGACGCGGCGCTTGAGCACAAGCCGAGTGCACACACGGGGATCCGGCGAGGCAGGTGCAGGTGAGCACGTGATTCCGTGCCCGCGCGAGCGAGGAGATGCAGCGCGCGTGGCAAGACCGTGCGCGACCGCGGTGCGTGCGTTACGAGTCGCGCGCGGGGCTTATAGAGGGGCGCGTCCTAGTCACGCGAGCACAGGGAGCGCGGGTGCGAGCTGCGAGTGCGCGCGCAGCGAGTCCTCATGCTCGCGCAGGGATGTAGCGGTCGGAGCGCCGCGTGCGTGGTCAGGGCTGCAGCGGTGCGAGTCGAGTTCCCGGGGACGGCGCACGGTGCGGTCGGCGGGGGTCGAGAAGAGTGGAGCGGAGCGGTGGGCTAGCTACGAGCATCGCTGTCCTTGCGTCGAGTAGTGCGCGCGGGGAGGCACCGGGTTCCCATACTCGCGGGGAGTCGGGGAGCGAGGTGGCTGGATGGGGGGCAGATATGAGGCGGAGCGCGGCACGGGTGGTACGGAGAGCGCGCGCGGAGAGACGTTGTGCCCCTATACTCGCGGGGATTCGGTGAGCGAGGCGCGCCAATGGAGTGCAGGTGCAACAGGAACGTGACGCGGGGAGCGTGCGCGGGGACCCCTACTCACGGCAATGTGGCGGGGGATGTCGTGAGCGACGCGCGCGTGGATGGGGAAGAGGAACGCGGCGTGGGCGGTACGGGGAGTGCACGTGGGAAGGTGTCGTCCCCGTAGTCGCGGGGATTCGGTGAGCGAGGCACGCAAATGGGGTGCAGGGACGAGGAGCGGTGCGGTGCCGGCGGGGCGGGGAGGCGGCAGATGCGCGGAGTCCCCGTGCTCACGGCGATGCGGCGCGGAATGTCGTGGGCGAGGCGCGCGCGGAATGTCGTGGGCGAGGCGCACGCGGATGGGGAGGAGGAGCGCGGCGTGGGAGGTACGGGGAGCGCGCGCGGGGAGGCTTCGTGTCCCCGTACTTGCGGCAATGCGGCGGGGGACGTCGTGAGTGAGGCGGGCGCGGACGGGGTGCAGGTGCGACGGGAAGCGCGCGGGGAGGCGTCGACTCCCGTACTCGCGGGGATGCAGCAAGGGATTCGGTGAGCGAGGCACGCAGACGGAGTGCAGGTGCAACAGGAACGCGGCGCTGGCGGTATAGATAGCGTGTGTGGGGAGGCGTCGTGTCCCCGTACTCACAGCGATGCGGCTGGGGATGTCTTGGGCGAAGCCGGCGGATGGGGTGCAGGTACGAAAGAGAGTGTGGCGGCGGCGGTGCGGGGAGCGCGGATGCGCGGAGTCTCCGTACTCGCGAGAATGCGGTGAGCGAGGCGTGCACGGAAGGGGTGCAGGTACGAAGGGGAGCGTGGCATGGTCTGTACGGGGAGCGCACGCAGGGAGGCTTCGTGTCCCCGTACTCGCAGCGATGCGGCAGGGGATGCAGTGGAGCAGTTAGCGAGATGTGGGCATGCAGAGACGGGCTGAGCGCGAACGAAGGCTGCGCGGGGAGACGGATGCGGGGACCAATGCGAGCGCGGGTGGGACGCTTGTGCGCAAGGCGGGGGTGGTGTGAGGATGAGGAGCGTGGCGCGCGCGTTACGGCGATCGCGCGTGGGAAGATACCAAGTGCTTACCCGCGAGATGTTGGGCAATGGGCGTGCGCAGATGTGCTACCCGTGGTACTCTGCGAATCGGGCGAGGCATCGCCGGACGCGCCAGCGTCAACGGCGAGCCCCCTGCTCACGGCATACACGCTCGCGGCATTCACGTCTTCCGCGCGGGAACCTGTGTCAATAGCTAGTCGGTACTTAGTTTCCTTATTTCCCCAATAGCTTTCGTTTCTGCCTTGATTTGCGCGAAAGATTTAGCTTTCGTTTCTGCCTTGATTTGCGCGAAAGATTTAGCGCCGCGCTGCGGGATTGCGAGTGGAGATGGCTCACTAGTGGGGATTGCGCGTTGATGTTTCCGCAGCTGGAGGTGTCCATTGAAGCCGGCGTGAGTCGGGACGAGAATCTGACTTGAGCGCAGAGTTGTAAGTCGTATGTATAGTGGTGTGGTAGGGTCGGAGGGCCGCCTTGCGGAAATCTGCTTTTATTGTGTTTTCATTCTTATTTTACATTTACCACTATCATACCTTACATCATCTGTTTGTACTGTAAACAGTGATACATCGTGCAATTTTTACCATCGTACCACCATCCTCGCGGCCAGTGCAGGGCAAGTACCCAGAGGCAGCATCGTGCTCCTCACCCCTTCTTCTCCAGAACGCCGCCAGTGGGGCTTCTAGCCGCCAACAACCTCGTTTTACCTCGTTTACACTCGCACTCGTCTCACGCCACTTTTGCACACCGTCGACGACTTTTTTTCTACATCTTTTCGCACCCTACGCCTCGGGACCACTTTTCGATATTTATATTCAGAATCTACTCTACGGCTACTGGATCACCGACCCGTCCAACGAATCTAGGCACCGGGCATCTCCCTCTTCCACAGTGGAACTGGAATTCAACTTGAAGAACTGACCTTTGCTTTGAACTCAACTTGTCCTCGGATCTTGGATCGGAACTGCCGCCCAGCTTACCTTGAAGTCAAGTTAGTGCGCAGAAAATTAATAAGACTTGGGACCTTTGCTTACCTCCCAATTGAACAAGACTCTGCTGGGAATAGGATTGGATTGAACACCTAAGTGCTGAAAAATCAAGGTATAGGTCAGTGCTCACTGCGTTCAGGCCCCACCTATACTTAGACTGAGTCTAGGTGGCCATGCAGACCTACACAGATTGTTGTGGCTAGGTGACCTAGAAATAGTATTTGTAGCTGGGGGTAGGTCTGGGTAGGTCTGGGCAGGTGTTTCTAGGCTGATGTAGGTGAGTATAGGTACTTGTAGTCGCCTATGCAGACCCAATATAGTCTACAGTATGAAGAAATAGGTCTCGCAACATCCCTGTATACATTCAACCGAGATTCCGGCTACACTGATCTACGCTGATCCACACAGCATCAGCTTAGGTGACCTGACCATGGCTATAAAAAGGCTACAATCACCTACAAACATCCTGAGCGTAGTCGCCTAGGCGGACCCTTTGTAGTGGCCTACGCCGAGCTGAAGTTACCCACAAAACAAACTACAAATGGCTGAGTGTAGGTAGGGTCTGGACGTAGTGGCTGATTGAAAACATGAGAAGGGGGATGAATGGATGGGAGGCTCGGCCTCGATGGTTCGAAGCGATGGCATGCTAGTGTAGATGAGATGATGACTTGCCTCGATTGCGATGGTGAATGAACATTGACTTGAGTTCGAGTCTCAGTTCAACTCTCCACGAAGCCACAGGCGAATCTTGAACAGAGTCAGTAAGGCCTTAAGATCGCTTTGAGGAAACAGACCCAGTTCAGAATCCAGACCATTTGAATATAGTCTCGAAGTCGAGCCGAGCCCTCGTCCTGAGTCATTATAACCCCGCACGAGCCTGATAAGTTTAGATCAACCATGGCGGAATTGAATCTGTGAAGGAATGAGCACCGACGGTAACGTTGGATGTATAGTGTGAATAGATGTACCTCACATCGAAAGAGATAGTAATCCGTGACCCGAGACTGGTTGAAAATAATCTCGGTGTCGGTGCAAAGTCTTGTTCCACTACAAAGTTCTGTGTGGTTCAATGCAATTCAACCTGTAAATCCAGGTCAATTCACTGTAGGATTTCACTATATATAGACGTACCTAAAATCTCCGTGGCCCGAGACTCGTTGATAATAGCTCCGGCATCCCTCCGTGGCCACGCGGGGTTGAATTCAAAGCCGAGGTTGCGGTGATTAAACCCGAGGTACAAGGAAATCATATTGAAAGTGCTGTGAACGAAATGAAGGTCAGTAAAGATCACATTACAAGTCAGAAAAATAAAGATGTGCCAAAGTTCAAGCGCGCGAATCTAGAGCACAACAAGTATAATTAAGGCACACATGAATTATATTGGACACTGGTTAAACATTTCAAGTTTTTCAGTGAAAAAATTGGTGAAAAATGTCCATTATTTTTCACACTTTTTTCACTGAAACCATAAGTGAAAAACTTAGAATGTTTTCACTACTTTTTCATTTTTAAGGTGAAAATTTTGAAACAAATCAAAAAGTGCTGAAAAAGTTTTAAACTTTTCACCTACTTTTTCAGTGAAAAACTTCTGTAAAATCCTAGATATTTTTCACCAATTTATTCACCGAAAAACTTGAATTGCTCAACCAGTGGGAGGCACTGTGAATGAACTATAGCTCTTTGCGGAACTGGGCGCGGGCTCTTTTTTTCTTTTTTTCCCCCCTTTTTAGGCACTTTTTCAATACTTTTTGACTTTTGGGCCGCCCCGGGCTCAATTCGTACCCGTTTGCCTTGGGAGTCGAGAATTGTGAGTGCAAGGAGAAAGTAGGGACATACCAAACCAAGTAAAGTAAAGAACCACCAGCTTCCCAATGGTAAATACCTTGTAACCAACTTCTCGCTGCGAATCCTTCGAGGCTTCTTCAATTGCGCTGCTCCAGAGCTTTCTGAATTCATGCCTACTCTGAATCCGACATCTTCGTGACTTCCTCAGTCAGCATCCTTGACTGAAACTTCGGATATAGGGGGGGGGAGAGCTGTAAAAGACTTTTATCATGTGGTATGAGGGAGTTCCAACACTGCAATAAATCCCTTCTGGAGCACCACATGATGCCAGGAGGATAGGGTCTCAGAAATCAAATATGGTGTGGCAATCCTGATTTGAACAGCGGATCATGCTTACACACGATCAGTTGGCGCGGACATTGTGTCCCGATTTCCTCTACTATCAGCGACTGCCTACCCGGCCAGAATAGGTAGTCGGCCATTTGGACAATAGAAGGCTGCAGGCTAAGACTTACCATCGGGTGTGTATTAGAGGATGGAATAGGACCTCTGACGTTGGTCCATGTCAAATTTGGAAGGAACGTGATGAGCTGATCGAAAGCTGTGATGGGTTTTAGCATCGGCCGAAGGGTGAAACCATCATTTTCTTAACTCCGATCCGCCACTTCACCTCTTTCTTCACCAGTTCTTCACTGATTCACGACTTTCGGGGCTCGTTCTGATCCCCGGACTCTCCCCCTGGCCCTAAAGCATCTTTCAACCGTTGGAATTTCGTTCCTTGCTTCCCGGGAACCCAGAAGCAACCGCAGTCCGACATATTGAGGTCTGATGTAGCCGCGCAATATCAAGTCAAGGATTTGCGGTGCGGGTCTGAGACACCATAGGATGCATTACGGTGGCTTATACTTCCTTTTTGGTGGTATGCTATCATTGTATGGGTTAGATTACCCTCTCACTGCTATTCAATATCACAAATCACTCAAATTCTGGAGGACGAATATTCAGATTTTTTGTGGGGGTTGTCAGTATGACCACGAAGGAGCTGGGTGCCGAATACGTCCGAACACCTATGAGCCCCGCGATAGCTTATTTGGGACTATCATACCCTCTGTCCGCTGCGCGACACGCCGTTTGCTCGTGATATCAATATCCACGTATCAAACTTCGGTGCACAACGACACATATGTACCCTCCCATAGCTCGGGTGTACGCACAATATGTACCTAATGATACCTCTTTATCTATTGTTCAACTCTAGAAGTTGCAGCGCCCCCAATGTGAGCCGGGACGACGTGTTTATACGGGTGGCCGACTAGCTCGTCTATTGCCCCTTTGGGCATGCCGTCCGAAAGAAATTCGTGGAAGCTCCAAGACAAATATCCTGTCCTCCAATTCTGTTTGGGTGGCTCACAAGATGGAGGTTTCTACCCCAGACCACATTGAACTATCTCGGACATACTACATGTCTCATGCCTGGGCAAATAATGCTAAGGTGGCCGCGTACCCGGTTTCTATAGTAAGGGTGGACAGCAACTGAAAACATGCTCACAATATATATGCAAAAACAGATTCATATAGCATTTAACATCTGTGTGAATGGGTCAGAGATGTGGTCAAAGCGGCACTCTGGAGACCCTCAGTCAATGTTGAAATTGAATGTTTGGAGCTCCAAAAATATAATTTATTGTATAAGGGGTGGTATGGATGTAATGTGTACCTCAAAGGCCTTCCCAGTCACACCTGAGTCCACAGAGAAGGGCTGCAACATCTTTGGTTTGGATTTGGAAGCTGTCAATGTGGTGGCTGTGCTGTCAATGTGGAGGCTGTGAGCCCGCACATGACTCGGAAGCGCGACCCGCCGCTAGGGGTGGGAACCCCCTTCCTTATATGGGGGAGGTCTGGCCGAGGGTCGAAAGGGTTGAAAAAATCTTTTTGACCCTAGATCCATTTTTTGAATCCCGAGTCCCCCTTGTGCCTCACCATCTGCGAGGTGCTGCTCGGGGTGGTCTGGCGGACCTGACAACAACAATAGTGGTTAGTGGCATACAGCAGGTGAATGAGAGAACAAGTTAGAGTGCGTGGAGCAGAGCACCCCATGAGCCACGACTGTATCATGACTGTATGCGGGAGAATACTGTAATAGTTTTAGATGTATTATTCACACCCCGTAATTTCTCGCTACAACATCGCGAGGTACGAGCAAATATTGTTGTACCGTCTGTTTATAAGAGACTATGAGGGATCATCTTTGGGAGACCTCATATGCCTTCCTGATTTCATCAACTGGCCAGGGTTTGCCGTTCGGCATGTTCAGGTTTAATCGGTCTCCTGACCGATTTGCCATCACTCTTGGAATGGCGGGGTTGCCCGATGCTCCGCGATCTGCGATCGCCATCATAATGATCATTCTTTCCATCAACAACATCCGTCTCTGTTCGGATTCCCGCAGGAAATCACCCATCGACCAGCATATTCCAACTCCGCAGTACTGCCTTCATGCCCGGAAATTTGCTGCCGCCCCAGCCGCAAGAAGCGGCATTGCTAGGCAGCGGTTTATCCCAGTGGATGTTGCCTGGGAGTTTTGATCTGGCCGAAACAAAGGAGCCGGAGCATCGCTGCACAGTGCCGAGAAACTTGAAAGGGAATTTGTGTCAGTCTGGGTTCGAAAAAGGATTCAGGGGAAATTGAGAAGGATGCTGGCTGGTTAGAGATCTGGGACATGAAGACGGGCCGGAACCAAAGAATAAAGGGTGGGAGAATTATAATATTCGGAAGTTCCCTGGGTGTTAGACAGGTAGCTGTGCCACATTACCTAGGTTCCATCATCCAGGTCATGTTTCGAGTAGAAGGATTCCCAGATTACTGGAGTTTTCAATTCAATTCAACAGTCACTCGTCACGGACCCCATATAACCAAGTGTGAAGAACATGTCTTGGGTTAGGAGTAATCTGGATCCAGCAACGATGCCCTAGTCAGCTGCGTTAGCACTGCTTGCTACGGGCCTGTAGCTCGTGGCTGTTTGTGTAGGGCACGACATTTGATGTGAAGAACCTGAGCCTTGAGGATCTAGGTCAGTACTGTCGGCTCGTGAAACTCAACAAACCATTGCAAAGCCAGAACCAAACAGTGTCCAGGATCCGCAGGTGGATAAGAAACTGACCGAACATACCTTGCCATCTGGAGCTGAACAAAACGAAGGCTCGATGGAAAAGCAAAGTTACCAGGACAGCCCACGGACTCCTGCAGGTTACCAGCCATGAGGTACAGGTACTTCATCCGCTCCTCAGGGTGCTCTTTCAGAATAGATGTTAGGCTCATTGTGTCGACCCGAAGCAGGGCTGCCATCGCGAGAGTCTCGTCGGACAGCCTGCTTGTCGAGCGCCAAGGCAGTGCAGTGGCCACAAGGCGTGGCGCCCACCGCCAAACATCTTTGAGATCATGTTGAAACATGTGCAGGGCCCTGTAGAAGGTCTCGGTGTCCTCGTCGCTACAGTTGTTCTTTTGCGGCTTGCACGCCGCGTACGTCGTCTGGTTGACGTGCCGGCTGAAATCGGTCTCTTCGATCGTATCCATGTCGTGGCGTATGTTTGGATCCAAAATAACCGAGACCATCAGCGAGCGAGTCTCGATATGGACGTTGCATCCAAGATAGTGCACACTCTGCCAAAATTACATCGCTCATGTGCTCGCTTGTAATTTTTGTCAACACGCTGCCAGCACTCTGAGCACTCATTATTAAGGATCGCCAAGTTGCAGAGCAGCAGATCATATATTTCTGGCCCCTGAAACCGTCCCAAGTTTCGCCCGGGTGGACTTTTGCAGCGTAGACAGCGGCAGTGCACGCGCATGAAGCAAGGACCCAACAAACAGCCAAGGTTCACTCTACTCGCGGAGGTCGGCATCAAGTGTGTGGCATATGCGAGCTCCGTAAACACCATCGGCCTCATGTCAGTGAGCAGAAGCTCAAGCTGCCGTACTTTCCCATCGACGAGGACTACCCGTGCCATCCGAGCGACTCGTATGCGCTCCCCAAGCTCGAGGCTGAAACTGCAGCCAACCTTTTCCAATTGGTTTCCCGGCATGAAAATCGCGTGTCTACGGATCCATGAGGTTGAGAACAGGCAGGAGGCGCGCAAGGAGCACAAGGAGAACTGGAATGAGGCCGCCGTTACAGCTGTTTCCGAATACCTTGAGACTCGTGAAAGATTTTTACACATGCAAAGTTTTGATGGAATGCTAAGGATTGCCGGATTGGGTTCGGATCAGCTTGCATTTCGGGAAGGATCATGTCCGCTCACCTCTCAAAAGGTCTTCCAACATGTAGATCACAGTGCACTTCACCAGAAATCTCAGATTCACTGTTATTTGACCCACAACCCCTACAATTGAGGTCAGTATAAATATCCGGACGAAAATTCCATGGGAAGCGTCTGAGCTCGGCAGGACTCGGCTACGCTCGGGAACACCCAAAATGGCAATCCTTATCATTCCATCAAACGTTGCACGGGCGAAACAAAATTGACCTGTCTCAAGGTTTTCGGAAACAGCTGTAAGCAGCTGTGGGGCTGGGTCAACCCTGTCGTGACGGCGCGGGTGTGTCTGATGGGTGTGACGAACTCTGATCGCTGGAAAGGATGTGAGATTTTCAACATCATTGCACCGGATACTATGACAAACTGCACTCACAGAACCACATTCTGGGGCTCCGTGAAGTCCTTGAAGTTTATACGCATATTCATTAGTGAGTGAAATATATTCAGCAGAGATTCCCGGCTCCAAAAGACGTGCTAACGGCTTAACAAGCGACGCGGCGCCATCAGATACTTTTCCGCGTCCATCAGATAATTTGCCGTGTCGCGCCGTTTGCCTCCTATTGATATTATTTCTGCCCATATGCTACCTGAGTTGGTTGTTCCTTGCATTAAATTCATGCATGGTATTTTTTTGGGCATTGTAAGCTAAATGCACACTCAGACCTATGATCTTCCAGTTAGGGCCTGACTTGGACAGGCCGATCCATGGATGGATCTGGATGGACAGCACGTGGATGGATGTGGATGGACGATCAATTTTTGATTTCTTGCGAACAGCGAGCGATTTGGGCAATCTAATTTGGTAGAGAGTCTCAGTTGGTGTAATGGACCATAGTTATCACATTTGGAGCCCAAGATTCGGTATCATGGGCTCAATTCAGACATGCAGCTAGCGTGGGAATGGATATCCATTGTCCAATGGATGCCATCAATGGATGATGGATCATCCATGGACCGTCCAAGTCAGGCCCTACTTCCAGTGGGTGGCGGTGCACACTGTTCAACACTCGAGACGCCTCAAGTTCGTTTTGTTTTGCGGGGAATGATTCATTACAACTTTGAACAGTAGTTCAACCTGAATTTAAGATACAGTCCAGGCGAGTAGAATTTCTAGCTCGCAGTGTGGTAGTAGAGCAGGTCGGCTATTCCGTAGACACCTCGTGATGTAGTTTATCAGCCATCATTCTACCCTTGTCCGTGTTCGTCATGCGCCTCTGAGCGGCCGTCGCCCTTCCCTGTTACAGCAGCAAAGCCCAGGGGCCAATAGAGTGACGCGGCGCCATCAGTGACTTTGCCGTGTCCATCAGATAGTTCGCCGTGTCGCGCCGCACGCGTCCACGGCTCAGAGTTTCCACTCAGGAGTGTCACGGATAAACGAGACAATGTACTTGAAGTGTGTCAAGCATGAAATTTTCGCAGGAGGAACGGAGATTAATTTTACTTAGCGAGCATTCTTCAAACAGATAAACCAAGTATTCAAACGGCGCACGTTCGCTGCTCAGGTTATCTACCCAAACAGTGCTATAAAGGAGGTCCGCATCTAGCAGCTTCATCCTGACAGAGTCTCACCGTTGATAAGCCGTGTACAAACCACAGGTGTATTTTCGCATTTCGCGTCTTTATACTTATAAAGCACGCTCTCTCTATTCTATAAGAGGCTATCGGGAGCTCCGAACGAGTAGCTTAACAGTCACAGAGCTTAGGTTCTCTATTGGCATGATCCTATGGCGGTACCTCGACTTGGGGCCAAAGTACGACTTACCGAGAACAGGACTAAATACCTTATATCAGTACCCGTGTGCGTGCGGATGAGCTGAGTGCTAGACTAGTATCAAGGAGATGGGAAGGAATACACGATATCGCATGCAGGCAACTGGGGCCTTCCAAAGCGGCCGACTTCGACATTGTTTACCATTGTGTCTCTTATCGAGAACAGCGCGACAAGGCACATGACAGGTCCAGACCCTTGGATGGGGCGAGACTTCTGTAAATAGACACGGACAAAGTGAGTTGCCGACGGCCGAGCGTGCCTACGCATCAGAATAGCTGTGTCGGTTAAACATCAAATCGCGATGGCACCGGCACTTACCTACACAAGTGGAACTTTGGGTCTATCACAACAACCAGACTAGCTACGGACACGGGGAAGGTGTCCACAGGTAGCCATATCATAGACGATGAAGACTGACGCTCGGGACGAGCACTAGACGAAGAAGACGATGGCTCGGAAGCTTCCGTTCGATTAACCAATAACTCTCAAACCGATCGAGTACTTAGGAGAGCTCTGACTCATAGAGCCGGCGCGTGGCCAATAGGAGTCGAGGGATTCCCTAAGATTGTCCCGCGGCTCCACGCCGGGACGGAGTGCTTTCCGAGATGTAGTAATAGATGTGTTGTAAAGTCGAGATCCCAGTAGTATAAAAGCACGTAGTTTAGAGAGGTTCTGGAGCAGACTACCTTGGGGTTTCGCGCACAACGGTGCAGTGACATCACTCGGTTTACCTTGTTCACATACGCAACGGCGGTGTGGCTCGGAGTTGTCGATTAGCTCTAAGACCCAAGTGACCGTTATCTTGACTCGAGTACTGTACCTTTGGCAAACAATTGGATTGGATTGGATTGTATCACTGGTTGAGAATTTCGATTTTTTCACCAATTTTCTCACTCAAAAATGTCGTTTATTTTTCAGCCATTTTTCACTGAAAAAGAAGATGAAAAATTTAAAAGGTTTCCAGCACTTTCTGATTTTATTTCGAATTTTTCACCTTGAATCAAGAAAGTGCTGAAAAAGTTTTTAATTTTTCAACTTCTTTTTCACTGAAAAATGTCTGAAAAATAAATCACATTTTTCAGTGAGAAAATTGGTGAAAAAACCGAAATTATCAACCAGTGTATCTGTGATTGACTGTGTGACTGAATTGTGAATTGTGTGGACTCTGTCCAGCACTGTGGATCGTATTGTGGATCATATTGTGTGTGTGTTGTGTGTGTGTCTGTGTTCCGTGACTTGTGTTCTGTGTTGTGTTATATACTGCGGTCCTGCAGGAGTGTATCGTGTCCCAAACCCGGAGAAATCCAACAAACCCGTCTTAACTGACATAAACTCGCCGGCTACTGGCCGTTATTGCCTTAAAAACCCACCAACCCACTGCTTGTACGAAGTCTCGACAAAGCGTGTATTGCTCGACTTTGGTTTCACAACCCTTGTCTATCCCACTCCCCTGTTCTCTGAACAGTAAACGATCTATTGACCTAATACTTGGTCTTTACCCCCGAACACCCGCGATTATCATTACTCATAAGGAGGAGGAGTTGTTGTTTGATTGATTGTTTAGTTGATTATTTTGGTTTAGACCATTATCTCGACTTCATAGGTATCGTTCCACCGCACCCCGAGTAGCATCGTTTCACCGTCTCGAAGTCCTTGGAATTCACTAGATATGTGTGTTGTGACAGTTAATAGCGAGAGCATGGCAGCAGCGATGAGTCAGTAAGTAGGGTGACAATCCAGCGCTGGGTTGCTGTACCGCAACCAACTCTTATGTGCCGCTTCATTGCCGCGTCACCGCCGCGTCGACCGTGATGAGCGCCACATCATGTTGGAGACACGCCGCGTCCCATTTTGTGCGTGCCGCGTCCTAGGAGTCTGACCGCCGCTGCCAGCCGCGTGACGCGGCGGTATCACCGCGTTTTTGAAGTTGGACGCAGTTAAATCTTGAAGAGTTTGCCGCGTCACGCCGCATCTTAACGTGCCACCGCCGCATCACCGCCGCATCCCAGTTGGTGTTCGAGATTCTTTCGAGGGTCCAGCGCAAGGTAGACCCTAGAGGGTGTAGCTAACTCTTTCGCTTCGCGGTTTTTCACAGTACAACGTTGGATGGGACAAGTAGTGGAGATCTGGCCAAGAAGTATTATCCTGAAACTGAGCTCAAGGATGACTGGAGCGGCAACAGGGCGTTCTGGACGTCTGACAAGGCAGAGAAGGTGCTAGGATGGACGCATCATGAGAAGGAGTGATGTGTGCAACAGCTGGAGGCAATGGCATCAGCTTCCTAGGTTATTGATAGCCCTATATGAGTAGGCTGGATTCATATTGTTTAATTATTCATTTAGAAAGCGGCTCCTCTATCTTGACGAAATTGCCAATTAATTTTCAAAGCATATGTGTGGCTCGCCGTGCCAACGCGTACATGTTCTTAGTTGACTTTACGACAATGGTCAGTTTTATCAGAGCAAGCACCACTTGAATCCAACAGCAGGTGCGCTGTGTCCCTCTCCAGGATACTCCTTCTCCCACATGACTCGAGGTGCGGTTACAGGCGGGTAGATGGAAGATGACACTGATGCGACAGGATAGGACGACTCAAATTGGAGAATCACATGCTGCATTGGGCCAGATCCTACGCCAGGCGCCGCATCTGGACGCTCACTCGGTACAAGATGCAACGCCGCGCATACAGAAGAAACATGTTTGAATTACTTTCACCACAACTAACAGAAACAGATGAATTATCCCGCGTAAAATGTATGGATTACAAGATGACGAGGCAAATAAGAGGTCATCTATATTACAATTGAGGACCCCCTGTCCCAGCGAGACAAGACCATTTGACTCTGGGACATTCGTATTGGCTGCCGGGGCACCGAGCAACGTCATCCGCTCCACGGTTCCACCGGGATGTTCAATTTTCAGCAGCCGCTCCACTCGATTGTTGAGTTTCTAGGTATAACTCTTCAATTGACTTGATTTCGCGTCCTTTCGTCTTCCCATGAGCACCAGAGAACCTCGCAGACTGCGGCCACTACTTTTGAAACCATGTCCTTGAACAAGGGAGAGGCTGACTGGGAGAACACGACTGGGGAGGAGGATGTTCAGTCCTGCTATCTGTCAATAGTTCTCCAACCTCTCAGCATGATGAGAGCGAGTGCTATTGCGGGTAGAGGTCCATTTTTATAAGACACAGAGATGGTTGTGAGTCAAAGAGGTTGAACTGCGTACTGTAGGGCGGCTTGAGCTTAAGCCACAACGTTGGCAACATCAACATGGCTTAAGCCACTGTGGCTTAAGCTGGCTTAAGCCAGATCTATAGGCAGACTGACTCTCTATAAGATGTGCATGTGTTGTTTGAGACAGACTGTGGCTTAAGCCACCATGGCTGAAGCCAGCTGAAGCCACCGTGGCTGAAGCTGGCTTAAGCCAACATGGCTAAAGCTGGCTTAAGCCAACATGGCTTAAGTTGGCTTAAGCCATGGGTGAACCAAAAGAGAAAAAAAAAATCAATTCAAAACAGTGAAATTTGATCAGAAATTTTGATTGAAATAAACAAGTACATTCAGCCATCCTATTCTACATCAGCTGTCCAATCAATACTGGGATCCGGCCGCTCAGACTTGATATATTGTGCCAGACTGACTCCAACCTTGAGCCAAGTACCACCAACCTTCTCAAACTGTTGACACATATTCTTTTCCATCTGTTCATACATGCTTGCCACCTTTGATGCATAAGCCTTTCTTCCTGGGTCGTTTTCATGGTCATCAGCAAGTGCAGTCCAGACTGAGTGCATTTTGTTGAATCCCTGTACTGCACGGCGAAACTCCTGCCCAACAATTTCAAGCTCTTCTTGCCATCACTCCATATCTGCCCGAGCACGGTGCCACTGTACTTTTGCAGCTATATAACAGTGAACTTGAATGGTCGATAAATGAGATAGAGAAACTTACAATCTTGCACATATTTGGCTTCTTCTTCATCTGTCAAGTTTCCATAATAACCCTGTCGCCAAATCCAACCTTCTGTCTTTGCAACATCACCCACGCTGTGTGGCTCATCAACTCTTTTTTTGTAGAGGTCCTCATCCTTGAAAATTTCTTGGTAGCCGCCATGTTACCCCAGGTCTCCGCCAGAGCCTCGAGGAGGGGAAGTGTTCGCTAAACTGTAGGATGTCTTGAGCTGGAGAAGGATTGCTGAATATTGGCCGGCTCCTGTAGCGTAAAGTAATGTATCGGTCACGCCACTCTCCAGGAACGCGACATCTTCGCTAAAACACGGCTAATAGGAAAGAAAAATTACGGGTTCAAACAGGTTCACACAGGGTCAGCAAATTTCAACAATCCTCGAACCCCGACCCGGACCCGCGGTCCGGTCCGGTTTTTCTACGGCCTCCGAACCTGAATTGAGGTTTGGTTCGTGTTTGGTTCAGGTTCGAAATCGGTTCTGAACCGAACACCGGCAACACTAGCTGTGTTACTCGCATCAAGCAACTAGCGGCTCCCGCCCAGTGCATGCCAAGGCAATGGTGAGATCTCCAGGTTCAGCCAGGATATAAATGTGATTGATATCACATTGGTAGAGAATGTGGGTCACACAGCTTCATATCCGTATCCCTCCTTCATAATATTTACTATCCTTTTATATCCTGTACAGTAGCAATGCAAAATATGTTTTTTCTGTGATGTGAAAAGAACTGAGCTGAGAAAGGGATGCACTTTTTTTGGCTGAAGCCGGCTTAAGCATGATGGCTTAAGCTGGCTTGAACGTGATGGCTTAAGCTGGCTTAAGCGTGATGGCTTAAGCTGGCTTAAGCGCAATGGCTTAAGCGCGATGGCTTAAGCTACGGCTCAAGCCGGCTTAAGCCACGGTTTGAACTCGATCGAAGTCCTGCCAAAGGGAAGCCAAGCTGGCTTGAACCCGGCTTAAGCAAGCAGCTTAAGCCATGCATACCTCCAACCCTGGGGGATGGCTTAAGCCACCCCCAACATTGGAGACGATGTGGCTTAAGCTTGAGCCGCACCGTTGCTGGAACTGCACACAGGGCTGACCATGCCCTGAGGTCTGTTCCAGTCCAGTGGATGCTACGGATGCCAAGTTCATCACTCACATTAATCATGAGCCGAATGACGAAATGACGCTCGGTTGGTTCAGGGCTAGACTTCTTGCTTTGAAGGCTGAACATTGGACTCACATGGCTCAAGCGAGCGCCGACACCTTGGACATGTGCACGTAGGTCGAGTAAAATTACAGAGCATTGAACATGTGTTGAGTCCGAAAAGCAAGGCCACGGGACAAGTCCACTGTTGGACAAGCTCATAAAGTGGACGTTTGAGCGCCACCGTTGTTGAAGTCTATATCACACGGAGGTCCAAGGTATATTACGCGGGACTCGAGTCTGTTTTACGCACATCAAACATTGATGAGAACTCTCTTATGCGGAACATGCCGAAAGACCTATATATATTACGCGGAGCTCATGCAGAATAAAAGTGCAGCGGGACCGCCATACCAGGCTCTAGATTGTGCACTTGACCGGGAATACACGATCAATGAACCCCGGCGGCAAAACAGATACCGAGAAAGTTATCGCAGTCGCATGCTTAGATGAGCTCCATCAACTTAAATAAACCCGTACGAAATCAAGCAATAAATGTGTTTCTGAAAGATTTTAAATCAGCTGAACTATACACGTACACTACGATGGCTCCTGTCTATCAGAGCTACTCTTCCTCGCGTTAATTCTGGTCAGACCAGTCGAAAGAATTAGCTGAATGTTCATGAGGCCGCGAGGAGTCAACCGAAGGTTGGCGACGAGCGGCGTCTTCAATATTCGCAGTTGAACTATGGATGTGACCGATAAATTCTAGCATAGGACAGCTAACTAACTGCCCGGCTGAAATACCGCACTGTTTTGGATGTTCCGACCGTGGCAAAGCACGGGTGACTGCTAGTGCATGCATATAAGAAAATTACTCACCTCTGCGTGCGGAAATATCAAGCTTTTTTCTGAGCATGTCTGAGTCAACTAGTCGAACAACTGTGTCGGTCGAAATATTGCTGCGCGACTTGAGGTACGTACCTACTTCAGCGCACAATGAGCTCTCACATTTCCCTGCATTGCGCTAGAGACCCTGAACGGCGGGGTCAATTAGTCAAAATCTGGGGAAGGACAGGGGTTTCCAATGTTCGACCTTCTGTGCAAGTACATACGGAAACAATCATCGGAATTTGCCATCATCTCAACAACATCGAACCTTCACAAAAATCAATTGAAACGCCGTCCAACCAATAAATACACTCCACATATTCATACCACAACACAGTATGATCACGCATGGTCAATCCCCGATGGTCCAACCCCAATATAAACCGTATAGACATGCAAAGGCGTGACGATCCGGTTCACTCCCCCAGGGCTAAATGGCACCCCCCGGTTCAGCTGCGCAGCCGGCATCCACAGCTTCTCATCACTAGAGATCCACATGGCATCGACCCAGAGCAACCTCTCGTCCCTCACCACCGTCACTCTCGTCCCGTTCGCGTACACCTTCTCAATCGCCTGCCTGTCCGTATCACTCACGTAGATGCTCCCCTCGGCATCAATCGCCGTCCCGCCCGTGCTCGGCGTCAGCGCAAACGGCTCGACGTACGGCGCCAGCGTATTTGCCAGGCTGGAGTTGTAAAACGCTGCGTCGAGGTACTGCGTCTCGATGCGGAACATGCCCCCGCTGGCGGGCTGCCAGTGTAAGTACGTCCCGTCGGGACTGACCTCGAGCTGGTCAGCCGTAACGTACGAAAACGCCCCCGTTGAAGACCTAAGCAGCGTCCCTTCCCCGCTAGGCGGCGTGAACGCCCCCGTCGACTCGTCCCCGTCCAGCACGCGGATCGCCCGCCCGCTGTCGAGGTCCAGGACGATGAGCGCACCCACGCCCGCGTCCGTGAGGTAGCCCATGCCCGTCGCCGGGTTGAACCGGATGTCGTCCAGCAGGCTCATGCTCTCGGTGACGTTGGCCATGTTGTACACCCTTTTCACTTGATTCGTAGACAGGTCGACCACGACGAGCTTTGGCCCTGCGGGCAGGATCACCGGGCTGCCGAACCCCGGGCTTCCCGTGTCGACCAGCCACAGGTTCCCGTCAGGTCCGACCCGCTGCGAGTTGACGCGCACCAGCGTCGTGGCCGGGTCGGACGTGTTGCCGGCGTACGAGTTCCACGCTGCGTTGGGGAAGGGCACGCCTGTGTCATTGATCCATTCCACGACCTCTGGTAGTCCTTGAGCTTGTGTCCCATCCACGCGCGCGTAAAGAACAAAAAGGCGGCCTGACGGGGTTGTGGAGACGCCGTTGCTTGGGGTGTCGAGGGTCAAGGCGACTTGGACCCTGGGGTCGGTCTCTGCCTGAGTGAGGGACAGAAGGCCGGCTGCAGCTATGACCGAATATAAGTACATCTTGAGTGGCATACAATTATGATGCGAAGTGATATAGCAGTTCTGGCTATCTAACTTTTTATAAAAGCATTCGGTTTTCACACCTCCCAAAATGGTCATATTGCCTGTGATCTTTGATTTTCTTCACACTCGATCGCTTCGGTCAATTATTTGTACATAAGCCCTTCATCGGCTCCATTGTGGAATGTATGTCTGCATTTCTTATTCATCTCGCTACTCTTCTCCAGATTTTGCCTTTCCTGCTTGCCTGGTCGACAACTCAGCAGGCCGCACCAGTTTTAAGATGATCCGCCGACAGCTGTTCATGGATCGACTGTGAACCGGCTCGAGTTTCCCATGGCTTCTTCCCACTGTGGGATTACTCGGATATTATTGAGATGCCTCGAATCAGAGTACACCTGTTTGTTATCCCGGAATTGCCCCAATCATTATCTCAGCTGACCCATTTGTCCTTCTTACCAGTGTGCCGCCCCGTTTGAAGGGTCAAACGGATGGACATAGCCAATGTGGACACAGCCAGGGACATAGCCACCGTTCGACACTCTAAACCAGGCGGCAACCTGGTAAATAGTCAACACGGTGGGTATGACCTGGTCCATCCATTTTGACCATCCCAACGAGGTGGCAAATTGGTGGCAGTGCGGGACGCCGATGGAAGGCCGTTTAGCATGAACTCCATTATTAAGGCGCAGAAGCTCTACATCGCATTTGGCGTACCTGAAGAATGTTCGCTTCGTATACTCGGGTCCGGGATGCTCTGTCATAATACCACCAGTAATGATGTTCAGACCGATGACGGTGGACCAGAGGAAGGAAATATGTATTCCGGCCCTTTTATTCCTATCGATAGGAGTTAAAAGTCCAAGCGGGGACAGTAGTGCCTCGGTCTCCCAATGTATAATAGATGGTGCCATTTAACCACCATTTTGTAGCAGGAACGCACTTGGGGTGTACGGCCGTGGCTTTCCCCGCCAGTTGCTCATGCTTATGCTGGGTTGTGAATAAATCAGGATGATAATTGGAGGCAGGTCGAAAAATAGTATAATGAACAAAGTGACAACTATGCCTAGAATTGACAGTGGACTTGAGATTGAATGGAATGCGGTTTAGCATGCCGCCGAACTCCATCATTAAGCCGCAGAAGCTCTACGTCGCATTCAGCGTACCTGAAGGATTTTCCCTCCGTATACGGTACTGGGGTCCGTGATGTTCAATGCTAAGAATAAGTTTGAGACGTATGAGAGTGGGGCCGGGAGTGCGGGTCGCCGATGGAACGCCGCTTGGCATGGGCGCCGCACTGAAGAACTTGCTATCCAGGAATGGATTTAACACAGCCCGCTTCCTCAGCGCAGTCCTCCGAGATCTTGGTAATCCTGATTTTAATCGTCACCCAACGAATGTGTTGCGCAGGTCAATAGCCGGATCTGGTCGAGTAACAAGCCAAGGAGATTCCACCAGAATATCAAGCCAGCTGGTTTTGTGTTCCGCCGGTCAGAAATAGATCGTAAGAAACAGTGGTGAGAGAGTCAGCGTCCAATAACGAGGATCCCTAACAGTTGCAATCACGAGGGGTTTGACCTGAAGGACATGAGAACAGATACCTGTCAATGGATTGGGCAGAGTCTTCCGGAGCGACGCTAAAAGACACAATCAACCTCAGACTTCGTGTTGATTGGTCGCCTCAAGTTCAACTCCGGCAGTGCAGCTGGCCGATACAAATCAAACCAACGGCAGATGATATGGGATGTCTGCTAAATATGAGAATGGTTGACACAAAGGGGCCAGCAAGCGAAGAACCGTTTCCAGTTCGGGGTACACGGCGGCCATGTATATTTGTACAGTGGAACACAGTTGGGCCGGAAAACCCACGGGAAGTCTCACATGAGAGACTTCTCGCGGTCACTGGTAGACGAGAACACCGGATCTCTGGGTCTGAACTGTTGCATTAAATTGTTGGATAGTTCAATACAAACCAAACTCGAATTATCACTGCAATTACAGCGACGGCTTACCTGGTGCTCAGGGGTAGATGCAGATCGCTGGTACATTTTTTTTAACCCCTGCCGAGCTAGATAGCACCTCTCGCGATCCCTGTGAAGGCAGGCCACCCCACGTCCAGAACCACCATGAAAATGCAATTCACTGGTCTTGTCACCATCGTTACCTTGACTATGGCGGTGTCTGCGTGTCCGGTCGTCGGTAAGCGCCGTTGCTTGCTTCATTAATTTCCCTTTACGCCTTGGTAGTGAATCTTTCCAACGCCGAGTTAGGGCATCCCACGAGTGCGAGTTACCCGCGGGTCTATGCAGGTAGATCCGTGAGAAAAACTCGTGGGTATGCATACCCGCGGATCCGAGTACCCATTCCCACGGGTATCCCACGGATCCGGGTATGTATTTTGGTTCTTCACATACCCGTGGGTGTGCCTCAAACCATCATCAGTGGTTTGGCCCAGGTGGTTGTGACTGTTAATTCATGTGTTAGCCTGTTTCCGGCAGGTCTTGTGTTTGACCCTTAAAGGACTCATCTTTTTATGCACTATACTCGCAGGTACCCGCAGGTTTTGACCCGCGGGTAATACACCCACGGATCTGAGTCATCCGTGGGAACAAAACTCGCACGGATCTGATTTTGACATTTTCAGCTGCGAGTACCCGTGGTCACGGATCCGGATCACCCGCGGGTGCACTCGTGGGATGCCCTACGCCGAGTTGGTCAGAAGCGACGACCCGGGCCATCCGGGTACTTGCGAGGACATCGAGCTCTGCCTCCCTGGCCGCGATAATGGCGTTGTCGAGCTGTATCAGAGCACACTTATGGTGGACCCATCGAACGTTGCGATCTCCAACTTGATTTCTGCGGAAACCTAGACTGAGTTAGGATATTCTTGCTGAACCTTCACGGTTGGTTCCTTATGACAAGAGTTTTGCTACATGTACAAATAACGCTTGTCGTACAATTTCGGTCGTCTCTAAGGGGGGGGGATCAAAACTTTTGTTTTTTCAGCTCGGCTGTCGGCGATACACAACAACCTCCGCCAGTGCATTTCTACACCTATCCAGGTCCTCGAAATAATGCAGAATAAATGGAGAGCATCACTAGGATTCGTTTTGACGATTTCCCCGAGATCTACACTGGCTGACTCAGATGTAAGCCCATACTTTGACTACCGAAGCTTGAAATAGTCCGGTGTATCCGTTGAACTTGGGAAATGCTTCCTATGTCAGGAAACAGGATTTCAGGGCTCCTTTTGACCGCTTTAGAAGATCTCTGCGCATTTAATGGGTTAAACCGACTAAAAACACGCGCGCCTTCCGTTTCGGTACCTCGGCAATCGATCGGCATCAGTGTTCATATCAATCCATCATAAAATTCCAGTACGAAGTCAAGTCCATCAATGCTACTTCCAGGCTGTGAGCACTTGGTACTGAGATGTGATCCGAGCTCGTTGAAGATGTCAGCCACTTTGTTGACCTGACCCGAGTTGTGTTCGATTTCCCTGTTTGCATTTTGGAGATGTCAGCTAATATTTTTTTGCACAGTATATGTGCCATACACAAGCCTGACAACTCACAAGCTTTGCGCATACCAAGCTGCATGTCACCCACCGCGGGGCAAAGAGATTTTGCGGCTGCATTGATGTTGCCGCATGCAGCGGCAATCTCAGCGGCAGTCTGTGGCAGTCAGTTTTGCGGCATTTGTTGAACTCATTCCCAGCAACCTGCTTAGCTTCCCATGGACTGTAATCATATACTCAGGCATTATATATGTTGTTCTGAGCGACACTACATCCACATCCCCAGCGCTGCGGCACTCTGCGGCAACCAAACAGCAGCAAATAGTCTGCAGTGGCAGTCCGCGGCACTGGTCTGCCGCACTTTGGCACTTTGCAGGGGCAATCTGGTGTCAGTCTGCGGCACTCCTGCCTCTTTTCTGCATCAGTCTGCGGCACTCTGCGGTGTGACGCAGCGGCAGTGTGACTTATCTGCGGCAGTCAGTGTGTCTGTCTGCAGCAGTCAGTGCCATCAGTCTGCGGCACTCCGTAGGCTGTCTGCGGCACTATGCCTGCGTATCCTGGGACCTCGAACTTTACATGACATAATATCTGTTGCATTACACTGGCCAGTCTCATGTCCACAATTTCTGCGCGCCGTAACGTTGTTCAATCACGATTTAAAAGCTCAAGTTTAGTTATTCACTCCTTGACCTATCCTCCAATGCGCCGGGACCATCACCTGCGATATATAATATTGTTAAACATTTAAACTCCCATCCACATAACAACCCTGCGACGATGTCACATAGTCTCTCGCTCTGCGGCAATAGCACAGCCACTCTGCGGCAGTCCGACTTGCCGCTGCGTGAACCATCCTCAGGGGTATTTTGGGAGTGTGTGAGGAAACGATGGCAATAATCCAACAGGATCTCCTAGCAAGGTCTAAATACTCCCCTTGTGTGATGTCATTGAGTTATTCCAAAAGTAATCCTCACCGAGGGTTACCAACCACGGTCCAGGCTCGAAGCTAAATATTCCTTATTTCCTGCCCCTGAGTACCGGGATGGGGCATCTATTATTCCAAAAGTAATCCTCACCGAAGGTTACCAAACATGGTTCAGGCTCGAAGCTAAAATATTCCTTGTTTCCTGCCCCTGAGTACCGGGATGGGGGCATTTACCACTATATGTATGGTAATATTTACACTGGCAGTATCAAGCTGAAATACAAAATCTGCGCTTACTGGCGCTCTGCGGCAATAGCACAACCATTCTGCGGCAGTAGAGTATTGCCGCTGCATGGATCTTCCCCCCATGTTTTTTGAGATTGCTGCATGAAACGATCTTAATGCCCGCATAACATGTCCTGCTCAAGTCAAAAACCTTCCCTGTTATGTTGCAATTGAATTATTCAAGAAATAATTTGAATGCGGACAGAGTCTCTGTGCCACACTGGCCGCATAATTTACATTATCGAAGTTCTTCCTATCCCCGAAGAATAAATTGGCGTGCTGAACAGGATTTTCCCCAAGATAAATTTCAACGGGTCCAGGTGACGCAAGGAAAGCATCATATTTTTCTTTGTGTAGCCCACATTGTTCAAAACCGTGCAGGCGGAACTCCCACTGGGGGCAAAGACCAAGGCACCCAAACCTGGGTGCCTGAGAAGCACCCGTTCACAGAGCTCCTCATCACCTTGTGTGACAGCTCACAACGGTCAACAAAGCGACTTTGCACAGATAAAGGGGGCACAAAGGGAGGACAAAGGATCCCTGTTCCGCTGCACCCCACCCAGGGCATTCTGGGGAACCTTTGTCTTTCCTTTATCCCTCCTTTGTGCCCCCTTTGTCCGTGCAAAGCCACTTTGTCAACCATTGTGAGCCATCACCACAATGTGACAGCAAGTTTTGTGAGCGGATGCTTCTCAGGCACCCAGGTTTTGGGTGCCTTGGTCTTTGCCCCCAGTATCCAGTTATGTATTTTGAGACTGAGGTGATGGTACCCACTTTATCTTGTCTCCAATGCTTAAACAGTCATTCTCATGCAAGATATCACCCAATTGCTCGCTCTGTGGGAATAGCACAGCCACTCTGCAGCACCAGAACATTGCCGCTGCATGAACCTTCCTCACATGTGTTTTCATAATAAGACTGGGAACGATGGGGATATGTGCATAATATGTTCTGGTAACGTTGAGAACCTCCCCTCTTGTGTTTCAATCGATGCATTCAGGAAATACACTTCATTGGAGACAGTCCCCGCGTGATACCAGCCACACCATGCATATCAGGGGATGCTGTTCTGCCCCAGAAGAGTTAGTTTACCTATTGAAACAAGTCCCATTCAGAAGACTCATTGAAAGTATTAGCAGAGCTGATATAAAGACCATACATTCCTTTAACATATCTATATAAGAAAGGATGTCTTCCTGTCCCTGTGAAACAAGACCATCTGACTCTGGGACATTCAGATTGGCTGCCTAGGCTCCTAATGATGTCATGGGCTCCAACGGTCCACCCAAATCCACCCAGATGTTGAATTGTCCACAGTCGCTCCACTTGACTGTTTGATTTCTATTTATAAATGTTCAGTTGTTCTCGCTTCAGCCAGTGTTCTAATTATTTATATAAGAATTGAAGATATTGTGGCTTTGGGCAAGCAACCTGATTGACTTCTGCTCTGCGTTGTCCCGGACAAAGCTATCATCAGCTCCACTAATAGCCACTAATCCGCCGGGATGTTCAATTCTTATTTTGTAACTGTAAGATGATGGTTTCATACTGTAACTCTGGTTCTACGGCGCTTCACCCGTTGCATAAATGCAAATAATCCATTACTGAGTCCATAGTATCCTGGTGGTACTGAATACAAATCCAGGACACCTCAAAGTCATGTGTGCGGGTTTATTGCTCAGAAGTTTGCGAGATCAAGAGAACTGTCCGAGAAATCACCAAAAAATGAAAAATAACTGTCAACATTCGAAGTAAGTTATAGGTGTTGACCCATATGAATCAATCGAGGTGACCAGGACTGGATGTAAACTTGAGAGCTGTTGAAAGTCAGCCGTTGAAACGCTGTGTATGTAACCGCGTATGAAATCTAATGCAATATAATGACCTCAAGAGACCACTAATAACACCAATAACACAACACAATCCACTCAATACAATGCGCAAGTTCGGGGTTCCAACCAAGTATTAGGTTGCTGCAATTTGGTACGATACGGTCAAAGTAGTAAGCCTTTGTGCTACGGTGGGACGGTAAACGGCTTTATACCGATCTAGGCGCTTTATGGGCGGTCTAACGGCTTCGGAAAGCTTGGTTTTTATCACAAAGTTGGTGGAATGACTTCCTGGGAGTTGGTAATTCGCTTTTATAACGCTGTCTGGTGTACTTCCGATGTTTACAAGCTATAGCTAGAGTTGACTTTTATGTCTACAATGCCCGATAATTGCTGACCCTTAATATTCCGCTGTTCGCTGCAATAACCCTTATCAATTCTCGCTGCGTACGGCCTTTGGACTATGTCCGGTTCAATGATTCTCAAGTAAACAACGAAATATCAAGCGGAAAAACAATTATTATTTCTCAGTGGTACTCCGAACGAATTCAAGTCTTTCCTAATATCGTGCAGGCTGTAATAGCTACACTTGCGATAGGAGAGGGGTGAATCCACTGGCGAACTACTGCTATTCTACTGCTATTTATACAAACCCAAGAATCTATATACGGACGCTTTACAAACAAACAAACAATAAAATGAGTCATGCCCTATGACCAGGGCTGTGGAGCTTTATATGATTTATGGTCACGAAAGCAGGCTGTAAAAGGTTAGTTTCAAATACATTGGTATATTTCCCGCATAAACGATCGGTCGTGATCGAAAGACCCAACATATTCGTGATGCCATCAGCTTCTTTGGTTCCTGTCCTGGCCTAGACCTCGCCTAAACTTGGTCACTGTCGCTTCATCTCTATTCCTGGCCGACGCGCAGCACCCTCTGCCCGTTCCGTGCCTGTTTGATTGTTCTGTATTTCACAGAACGATCGAGCTCGATCGTAAAAGCCCTCAACCGCTGCCAAGCGTGGGATCCCATCAATCACCCGCGGAACCGGTTATAGTTCCGGTCCGGTGAGTCATCAATGCTTTTTACGGCCGCCGCCGGGATCTCCCGCCGCTTGTACTATCGTCCGTCAAATGTAATCTAATCTTCAATAGTGATTCCCCAGTGTCGCATAGTCGTAGTCTAGACGGCTTTTTATATATCCTGACTTTGAACAACGCACAGAGTACTCCAATTCCGTTTGAGAATGGTAAAGTGACCCTTTAGCTATAGGTTCGTGGCTTCCCCAGACTCGAGCCCTTTGTGGTGGCCGTCATCTAGAACAAGCTACTGGCTTTAGCATACGCTTATATCCTTAACTGGTTGCTCGGATCTCAACACCAGCCCTCTGAGACGGTGTAATAGCTTAGTTTATAGCCAGTGACGGCGACTAAGTGATGTAAAATTGAAAGATTTCACGCGTGTTCACTTAGCCAGCTTATCATCTCCCCTTTTGGTTAATCTTGACTGTCCCCAGTCAACATGCTCTTTTCTAGACTTCTTTGTTCAGACTCTACTGAATCGAACGCCAACCATACCGCCTTTCATGTCACCGATCAGATCGCTTACTCTCGGATCAATACTGGCTAATTGCCTAATCGAGCCTAAGTGGCACCCGGATTTACCCTTCAGAAAGATCCTTTTCTCTGACGCGCAAAACCGTGTTTTTCTGCCTCAATTTTTGCCCTAGGTTTAACAAGACGTGTCCGACGCGTTGACCACGTGATTTCCCGCTTCCACCTGTCACATAGAGCAGCAAAAACCTCTAGCTAGAAGATAATGTTTCGTTTATCCTCTAGTTGGAGTTTTTCTTCCCTTGTTGTAGCTTCCTAGCTGTACCCGCCCATATCGTAGTGCCTCGTGTCATCAGCGGAGTCTTAAATATTTCAATTGGGGCCAAACAGCGCCAAAGAGAAATTTTCATATCTCTTGGTTTTACTATGTCCAACCAAACCGTCCCTCCCGCTCCATACGCTACAGCCTACGAATGGCTCATCAGTCCCGACGCCGCAAACTGGCGCTATAATTCCTCAACGCCGCCCTACCCGAACCTCTACGGTGAAGGGATCGCTTACCCACCAAACCGTCCTCGTCTCGCTTTCTCAAGCCTGGAAACCGAAGTACGCGACTACACTAGGGAGGAGTTCGAATCTACCTACTTCCTCACCCACTGGTCGATCGCCGAGCTCCTGCTCTTTCTCCGTGTCCCTGGTCGAGCCGGCCGTACACAACCGGCGTATTTGGCCTGGCTCCTGAATCAGAGCCAATTGGTCCTGGTACGTCTCAATTTTATGCTCTTACTCAGTACTTGTGCTTAAGATTCCTTTAAGGAAACTTATGGCCTTTTCCATGATTTCTTACCGCGTACTCCTTACGCCGATCGGATTGTCGCTGCTATTTTACGCTTAATCCATGTCTTACCCCGTGAAATCCGTGACGCTCCGTCGCCTCATCACCCTGAGATGACACAACTTGCCGCATGGAGCTTGGTATGGCCAGAAGACGTGTCTAGTCTTCTTGAACAGGTGCGCCTATTTAGCCTAACTCTAGATTTTGTATCAAATCTAAGTTATACCGTAGTATGGTGGACCTTCCATCAATACCGAGCTCCCTTCGCTGGTCCGCCAGTATGACGAGGAGTATGTACTCCCGTTCGCCTTGGAAGAGGACGACCACTGGGCGTTCTGTTTCCTCCGCTATAGTTGCGCGGAAATGGTTCATTTCCTCACCTATCGCGGGGACTTGGCCCAACTGGTACAACCTGATATATCCGGGCTTCGTACTACCCTGGAGAACGCGTATGCAGATCTGGTAAGCTTTTAACTTAGTCGTTTTAGCTTTTCAAATTTTTCTGAACATCCAACAGCTCAGACTCCACGATCATTTGGACAAGAGCGGTCATTCCCCGCTGCTCCGCCGTTTCTACAACCGTCTTCGGCTTCTAACCGACCTACTTGCAAACAACGGGTTCTCAGAGGCTCCGGGGCAAGGCCCTTATAGCGCTCTTTTGTTCCCTGTTTTTACTTTCTCGGTTCGTCTTTTTCCCTTTTCTAGGTTAACCTCTAGCTAAAACTCCCCAAGCCCGATTTCCTGCCCGCAGATTTCGAATTCCCCCCTGCTGAGTTCGTCCCAGGGTCTACCGAGGACCTCCCAACTGTCGGGGAACGGGACCCGAGTGCAGCTACCCCTCACCGTCCTGTTCACGGGTATCCGCGCGGTGTTTCCCCAATGATTTCGGAAATCGCAACCAGCGGTGGTCCGACCGGACCATCTCCTGCTTCACCATCCCCGGGCTTCCGTGGCTCTTCGCTGCGCGCCCTTCAAGGTTCTTCCCCAGTCTATCAAAGCCACTCCCCAATCGACCTGGAGTTTGATGACCTTCCCTCGATCGAGGATTTCCGTTTGGACGAGGATTCTGATGCCGAAGGCAATGTCACTCTCGAGGACCTTCGCGCGCGTAGCCGTCAGGCCGCCTCGATTGTTCCTTCGGTTCCACCTCGTTCACCTACGCAGGCCCCTGAGGATGATGGAGAGTCGAACCGCGACGAACCTGTGAGTAATCGTCCGATTATCATTCTGATTCGTCTTTTTGTGCTAAACTCCTCTTGTATCCCAGTCTCGCCAGCGTCGTCGTCTAAACCCTGAGCCCTCCGTGGCTCCTACAACTCGGAAGCTCCGCCCTCGCTCTGCGAACCCTGCTCCTGCCAAGGCTGTGAAGAAAGCGCCTGCTAAAGTGCGTTCCTATCTTTCTAGCTATAAGTTATTTCTTATTCTATCTTAGCCAAAGAACAAGGGAAAGTCGGTTAACCGCTCTAGCCGGATGTTCACTGGTGGACGTCCTACTATCCAGCAGTTTGCTAACGCAGGTTCGGTCGAGCCCAGCGAGCCCGACGAGCTTGCCGACGCCATCCCGGCCAATGTTCAAGAACCGGAAGCCGGTCAGAAGCGCAAACGCGCTTCTTCTAAGGCAAAATCCGACAATCCCAAGCCGTTGAAGGGTAAAGCGGCGGCAAAAGCTAAAGAGCCAACCAAGCCGTATTCACACCCTCAGCCCATACGTTCCGGCCGCGGCGACGCTGTTACCAAGAAGCAGTATATCCCATCCGCCCCCGCTCCTGACATCAACGTGGTCGGGTTGTTGGATGTTATGTCCCGTCCTGGCCCCGGTCGCGTCGTAAGTTTTTCATCTCCTTTGATCTTTGTTCGACTCTAACTCTTCTCTAGATCGACTCTGGTTGTTACAGTTGCATCTCGTTCAACCGTGAATGCAAGCCCAATGGAATTATGGAGAAATGCGGCGCTTGCACCACGCAATCCGACTCCCACTGTGGTCATTCACTGACCTACTACGAACATGCGGCGAGGCTCAACCATGCGCAGCCTCATTCTCAACTTAGCAACGCCGGTAAGTCTTGAGTTTTTCGAGGGTATAGCTATAGCTAATGCATCCCAAGCTTTGAACTCGGCCATTGAACAGTTGACGCGGGCTAGCGATACGTTGGCAGGTATGCAGGCGATGTTCAATGAACAGCGCTTGCTTACCATGTCCGCCGCCCACCGTCTCTCGTCACTGGTGCTTGCCCACTACCAGTTCTTTGGCCCAGTCGCCGTTCCCGACCTGCACAACGTCCCAGAGCACCTCCGCGAAACCTACAACACGTTCTTGTTGTCAAACGCGCTGGAGCTGGATCTTCCTTACCTGGATGCCGAGGAGGTACTTCGTTTGGAGGGCGCGCAGTTCACGCCTCTCCCGATCGAAGGCAAGCGTACGGTGCGATGGGCAGAAGAATTGCTGGGTTACAACGTTTCCCCGCCCTCCCGTCATTCCACTCCGGCTCCTGATACTCGCGGTGAAGGTGGTTCCCGATTCCCTGGTGCAATGGACGACCCTGCGGCCTAAGTATTTTTCTTTTCGTTTGTTACCTACAAATCATAGCGTATTTCCTTTGATTTGTATTCACAATTTTCGAGAAAATTCGTATAGTACCCTGCTAGTGATTTGTACATTCCCAAATATTTTCACGATTTTTGACAGACTCCTTCTAGTAGTTCGACGACTTGTTTCTTTGTACCGCTTTACAGAGCGCCTAACCAGCGCTTGAGCAGATAAGATATGATTGGTTAGATTATATCTGATGCGCCTTCGGCTGATGCGGCCGCCTCGGTAAGCCCGGTTCTAATTAAACCCGATATGCGGTCACGTGTTTTCTTAGATCACGGATCCATTCGCTCGATCCAAAGTCGCGATCTCTTGATGGTGCCCTGTCCTCGCATTCGTACAATCGAATCGATGTAGACTTATGCCCCGTGACTTTAAAACACTATTTAAAGCGCGCATAGTTGTTAATTTTTACGCTAACAATGTCCAGACCCATCGTCCCGATTACGCTTCACATCCCAGGAGATACTTTGCTCCTTCGTGACCCGGACTCCTTCCCTGAGCTTCCGGTGTATCCCAACTACACTATTAATCGTTCCGCTGGCGTCGCTTACCTCAATTTGGGATCTCATGTGTGTCACAATCCCTCCTGGTGGTTATAGCTAAAGCCCTTTCTGCCAGATCGATTGTAGTCCTTGTGCTATTCGTGGTCGCCAATGCACTTTCCCTGGCTGGGGCTCTACCTGCCCTGAATGCCTGGTGTCCTATGGTCATGAGTGCGACTTCTCCGACCGCGCGCTCTTCCTAGTGTCCGTGCGCAGCTTCCGCGATAGCCTGTTCACCTCCAGCGGTGCGCCTCGTCCTTCTCTCCTATTGACCTGGTCTTATACACCTTTTTATAGGACCCAACATGCCTGGTCTCATGCGTCAGTTCTACACCGACCTTAGCCATACTTTCCAACTTTTTGATGAGCGCGCAAACGTTGATCAGGGTTGTTATAATACTGCTATGGCCCATGTCCTTAGCGCTGAGTATGATCGTGACACCATTCATGTTTTTGGTCAATTACGTAGTCTAGTCGACTTCCCTCCCGTGCTTAAACGGCTCATCGATGACAGAATCCGTACTTATTATTAAATACGAGTTTCCTTGTATCCAGAATAAACTCGGACTCCGTTCAATCTCTGATAACAACCTTTTACTGTCTCGAGCTCTCTGCCTTGCACAAGTTATATCTGATGATCCTATTATGTTTTGTCATCAATAGCTTCAGGTACTTCCGGATTTGGAATATCAATTTAATTCGATCATCAACTTCTTTTTCGATCAATTATTTCAAATTCCTATTTTGCGTGTAAGCCGCTTTGTCTAACTATTCATTGACTAGTTGCCTAGTGCTTGCTTCTATCCGTAGTAATCCATCTATGCTGACTGTTTAATCAGGAACTCTTTGTAACTCGTGGTGGTTCTGCGATCGGTTGTAGCCTGATTGGGCATTTTGCGATCGGATGCGGCCTGATTAAGCATCCATTATTGCTCCCTCCCCCTTTGGTAAATCTTAACTGTCCTCAGTTATTTTAATAGATCATTCATTACCAAACTTTCTCGGGTAAGTTTGCGTCTCGAAAAATGGCCGAATCCTATAAAAGCTACACCTACTGGACTCCATTCTCCAGCCTCTTCTCTTCTTATCCTTCTCTCGTTCCTGTCATGCCTCCGCCTAAAGTTTCGAAACAGCTTTCCCAGGCTCAAGTGGACGACATTCTGTCTATTGGGAAGTCTATTCGTGCCACAAAATACGACGATCGCCTCGAGCAGTGCACTTTCCTTGATGCGAAAGTGTTTCAACTCGTGCGTGTCTGTTTTTCGTGTCTACGACTCCGTTAATAATTTTCAGGACGCGTTCTCTGACTATATTCCTGCGATTGCTGAGCGCGCCGAGCTCGCCGACGTTCCTCACCTCTGTCGTAACTCGTACCATCAATCTGCGGCTATCGGTGGCGGAGCCATCGGTGGTCGCTATGGTATGATTACCGACTTCTGTTCAGCTATCAAGTTGGAGCGAGAACGTCTCAAGAACAAGGTCCTCCAAGAGCAGCAAGCGCATCGCGCTGAGCTCGAGGACGCTCGGGTGGCTAAGGAAGCCCTCGAATCCGAGGTGCGGGCTTCTAAGGAAGCTGCTCGCTTGGCCAAAGAGGCCGCAAAGAAAATTAAGCCCAAGGTGCGTACCTATCGCTATAGCCTTCTTTTGCGTCATCCTGACTATACTCGTCTTAGAAGAAGACCAGATCCTCCAAAGTCACTGTCGAGGATGTCGACGATGAAGTCTCCGTCTTTGACGAAGTCGATGCTCAACAGGCCGCCTCTGGTGAGGCTGATGACCCCATGATTGTTGATTCGGCTGAACCGGTGCGTCTTTCACAGCTTCGGCTGTCTTCAACTTTATCCGCGATATTAATACTCTCTGCGTCGGCCTGGACTCTTTCCAGCTCTCCTCCATTTCCTCTGACAATGGCAGCCACCGCGTCACTCAATCCCTTGACGAGACTGTACTGGTGCGTCCATTTCCTTTCTTCGGGGTTTTTCCTGACTCCAGCCACGTTTCTTTGCGCCTTTCAGACCGGTTTACGCCAAGAAAGTACGCGCGCCGCTTTGGTACGCATATCCTTTCGTCAAATCCGCGGTTTTGACCGACTTTCGCGTGTTTATCGCAAAGCAATGGCCTTATTACTTAGAACTGATCCTGGCACAGAGTCGCGAGTCGTTGCAGAGGAGTTTTCCCCTCCCTCCGCCCGTAAACGAGCTCGGGCTAGTGGTCGCTTCGCCCATGAGGACTCCAGCGAACAGATTGCAGGTGCGTGATTGTTATAGCTATAGGTTTCCAACTTATTGCTAATTAATTATATAGGCGCTGAACAGTCCGTTGACAATGACGTTGTTAAAAACACTGTTGCAGCCGCGTATTCCGCGATCGCTTCTTCTCCCTACAAGGCCACGTTCGAGTCTCTCCGGCTGGAAGAATCCAACGTTCGATCTCAGCTTGCGTATTCAAACGCACAGCTCCGTTATCACCTTGACCATCGACAGTACCTTCTTGACTCCCTCTCTCGTATCCTCGATGAACAACACAAGAGGTAGGACTCGTCAGGTTCAGGACATGAGGTTGGAAAGCGAGCACCCCGATCGGTCCGACCTGTACGTTATTTGCTCTTTTAACGTATTGAAGTTTCGACTCTGATCCGTTTGTTCCTCCCAGGCCGGACTACATGCAATGCCCTTTCGGTCATTGCCGTGGTGGTCCAATCCAGTGCCTTCTTTGCCCGCATGAAGCGTCCTATGAAATGTTCTACGCCCGCTATGGCAAATAAACCCCCAATAACTACTCGCAGCTATCTTCTGTTTACTCACAATCTGTTTGCAACCAACTTCGTACACTGTCTTTACTCCGTCTGCCTCCTGACTTGCGCTTTTCCAACTTATCCTAGCCTAGTTTCCTAGCCTAGTTTACACACGGTCCTTTCTCGAGAATATACTGTTTGCCGTTGATTTATAACGAGTCTGATCAGACTTAGTTTCACCACAACCGTTCTGATAGTTCGTTTTATGTCAAGACTTAGATATTGGCGCTATCACCCAGTTTATTCGGAGTCAGGCTTCTCAAGCCTCCTAGACCTTCGAGGGCCTTGCTCGGCATCCCAACGAGCCTCTATCTCTTCGAGATTGAGATCTGGAATGTCTTCGCTTATGTAGCTCTCGCCGTCGGAATCCTCAGCATCTATAGCTAGAGGTGGATTTATGCGAACTCGATGGAATTGCATGTCTTTCCCGAGGTAGACATCGTCCTTTGCGTCGTCCTTGGCTAACTCATCCAGTTCTTCACTGGATAAGTCAATCAAGTCCAGAATATCGCCATCCAGGATGACCGCGGCACGCTGTTCGAAGGGGATTACCCTGAACTGCCCGATCTTTCCGTGAAACATTGCGCCATCTAGTTCACAACAAAGGTAAGAACCACCTTTGGTCCTTCGCACTACTATCATAGGCCCCATGTACCTAGTCTCCATCTTCGTATTCAATGATTTCTCCACCGACGTATTCCGAATCAGTACTAAGTCTCCTGGTTTAAAGTCATAATCTTTAATGGTATGCTTATGTACCTCCTCATATCTGCGTACGGCCTTCCGTTTTTCCTCGTCCACGCGTTCCCGCATCTCATCTATGTGGAAACTATGTTTTGCTAAAGCTTTAGCGCGCAGACCAATTAAGTCCGCAGTTGACAGAGGCCTGTCCGGGTACTCTACTAGCCATGTGGCTTCCTCTATGTCGAGGGGAGTGATCGGGTGAGCTCCGCATACTGCGAAGAAAGGAGAACAGCCTAGGCCGCGTCTAATCGTAATACGATCCGCCCACAATACTTGCGGAAAGAACCAGTACCACTTCTTAGCGTCTCCCCCAGTGGCTTTGTAAAGCGACTGTCTCATATCCCAATGTCCTCTTTCTACAGGGCCATTAGCCTGAGAGTTATAGGGAGATATTCTAATCCCTATTATCCCGTATTTCGCATGTAACCATTTCAAAGCCGCCACAAACTGACCTGCATTGTCTGTCACAATCCATTGAGGGCAACCCCAGCGACAGATGATGTCTTCCAGTAGGAATTTCCCAAGTGTCTCTCCGTCGTCGCTCCTTACTGGCCTGGCTTCGAGATACCTTGATAAAGAGTCCCTAGCCGCTACAACACTCCGGAAATTATTCGATGGTGTGCCCATGATCATTACGTCCGTATGAACCTTCTGAAAGATACTCGGAGTCATGGTAGCTACGGGAGGAACCTTGAGAAGCGTCTTCTGCCTTAATTGGCAAACATGGCAAGTCTTCACGAACCAATTGACGTCTCTTTCCATTTCTGGCCACCAAAACCTTAATTCAATCATGGATTTGGTAGCATAGAACCCGCGGTGACCCAGTGAATTATGCGCCGCGCGAAGCATATACATCCTATTCTCTTTGGCCACCACTAGTCTATGTGTCGAGCCATCCCCGCGCTTATATAGCTTGCCTGCTTTGCTGATGAAGAACGGACGGCAGAAGCGCATGAACTTCTTGTATTCAGCGTCTACCATATTGTTCGGCCTCTCAAATGGATTTTTAAGCCACGCAGCTACATGTTTCAGGTGTTCATCCTGCGCTATGCCCGCGTTTGAACGATGTTTCTCTACATACGGTTCTCTTCTGGCCGGATCGTCTCTTAGTCCTAGGTCTGGGAGGAGCTTTTCCTCTTCTGGAGTAGTAAGGACAAGGTACTGAGGCATCACTAGATTTTCTGACTTATAAGCCGCCTGTACACCTGCCATAAACACCTGTTCCTGATCTCTAGCTATAGACAAATCTTGATCAAAATCCTCGATGGACGCCGCGGTCCCTTCCATGGACTGCATAAAACCACCTCTGGTGTCTATGTGTTCCTTAAACTCATCGTATTCCAATGGCTGTCGGATTCCGTAGTCCCAGTCAGGATGATTCCCTGGCGGAGGGTTCTCGTCCCACCCTTCTTCCGTATTCGGGAACTGCTCATCGTCCGGTTGAGGATCTCTCCTAGAAAGCCCATCCGGTGGAAAGGTAACCCCTTTAACATGCTTTAAGCTAAACTGGTACATCAATATAATTTCAGTCCAACGGTTCAACGTAGCATTAGGCGCCATTCCCGGATTGGCTAGCATCCCTTTTATGTATAGCGCGTCCATTTCAACAACTAGGCGTCTACATCCAAGTAACCAGTACTGTAACGCTTCTAGGGCTCGTTTTAGTCCATATAACTCCCGCTTTGGTTGCGAGAATCGCGCTTCACGGTCATTTAGCCCTATAGACATAAACTTCGCATAGTACCTGATCTTTTTATTGATCGGGTCACACTGGTACACCTGCGCACCAATTGCTTTGTATGAAGTATCCACCGCAAGTACGATATCCGAGTCCCACTCATAATTGAGCGGTTTCAGACAGCCGGCGTGCTTACAGGCTTCCTTTACTTCGGCAAACACTTTTACTTGATCGGGACCCCATTCCCATTCAACCCCATTCCTGACCAGTTTCAAGAACGGTTCCCCCATGCTTCCGTAGTCCTTTATGAAGTTCCTCATGACCCCTACGGTCCCGTTAAACTTCCGTACATCAGATGGGTCTTTAAGCGGCGGCCATCGCATGATTACCCCGATCCGATCAGTATCTGGTACTCGGCCGTCATATGAACATATGTGGCCAACTACTGAGAACTTATCAGCGCACAGTATACTCTTCAAACCCGAGAGCGTTCCGTGGCAGTATTTAATCCGCTGGACGACCCGATTCAAATTTCCAAAGTGCTCCCAGACGAAGCGACGTATCCCTTTATTTTCAGGAATTGTCTCATATTCTCCGTCTTTGTCCTGGTATCTAGATCCTGGCCCTCGTATTGGAACATCATCTATGTAAGGAATTGTCACATGAGGTATCTCATCCCGTAGGATATAAGTAACATCATCGTGGAATATTGGTACCGAATTGGTCCACCCTTGGGGTAATTTTACTAATCTAAGCGCTCCAAAGGGCGTTTGAAAGGTAGTAAAATCCCTCGAACTCTCAGCAATGTCTCTATGGTCGTAACCTGAGTATAAATCCAGACAACCACCGCAGGCTCTGCCCGCAAAATGGTTAGCTAACTCTTCTGTAGCCGGCGGAATACCCGAGTGAGCGATAGTAACGGCGTTCAGCGGTTCTAAAGCGTGCACTAGTCGAATACTCTTACCATCTTTCTTTATTACTCCAAAGAACTTGCTCCGATAGGCAGCATTGGACGGCTCGTACACTCCAGCATCAATTTTATTCTTGATTACTTTGCAGAATTCCTCGAGTTGTCCCCTAGGTATAGGAATACTTCGCTCTACCCACGTGTTATGCTCAACCAAAGGGAACTCTACTGGCGGAAAGAAATCATGACGGAAAGTACCGCGCTCTTGATCATTCCACGCGAACACTGCCTCCTGCATCATCATAAACTCATGCATGAGTTTACGTTCTTCAGGCCACAGGAACTCTCCAGCGTGGGCTTTGTCGATTATAGCCTTCCTTTCGTCGTTATATCTCCCTGTCGGACAGAAATCCCTCGGATTCGGATTCAGGCCTGGCATATCCTTCAGTGGATCGCCTATAATCTCCCTTTTTATCCTGTACTTTTCTGGTAGCTCTGTGTAGACAGGGCGTACCTTTAGTCCTACTGGTTTGTACTTTTTACCAGCGAATACCGAAACCAAAGCTTTAGCTATAGGTGGTTCGGATATTCCTGAGCCTCCTGGCTCCGGAACTATGAAGTCTGCTGATTGGCAACACGCACACCGAACTCCTTGAACAAAGACGTGAGTAGTTTTAACTGGCTCATCGGCTTTCGTCCCTCTGTATGCCTTATTTTGGTCGGGTATTACAGGCTCGGTCTCTCCTTCTGCAGTTTGTACGCTCCATGTGTACACCTCTGCTTTCTCCATTTTCCTATGTTTCCTGGATTTCTTAACCCTTCCAGCACTAAATTCCTGTAACAAGGTGGCCGCCACCTTGTCTTCCTTCAATGCTTCGGATTCCGAGGAGGCGCTCAAGTAGGCTTCCTGGACCTCAGTTTCCGTGAACTGCGCCTTTCTCGGCTTGAAATACCCTTGTATCTCCAATTCCCTGTCCTTATTAAACCCGAACTTCAGTGCCAACTCTCCTCGTTCATGCTCCTGCATCAATTCTTCGAAGATTGGTGAAAATCCGCTTCCTTCAGCTTTGAGTCAGCAGTCTTGATTGGAACTTCTTCCTCGTCAGGGACCGTCTCTACCGTAGCTTTCTTATGGCTCGGGGGATCAACGTGCTTTCCTCTCGCGTGAGTAGGGACTGTGCAACGCTGTCCTGTATTCGGGTCCTTCAAAGTAATAGTTTGACTACCATCGGCAGAATTCTGGACTGAGCTCTCAGTTAGGATATCAAATGGTCTCCCCAATAGGATCTTATATGCTGGTCCTCGAATTACGTGGACCTGCAAGTAGACTATCAGGCTCCCGAATTTAAACGGTACATTTTTAGCTAATCCCACTGATTTCTCTAGTGATCCGTTGGCGCTCTGCATTATAATCTGAATATCGGGATCCCATAATAGTTTAGCTTCCATTGCCTGTTCGTAAGACATGGAGACTATTTGCGACCCAGAATCCACTACAGACTCGACCACTACTCGGTTATTGACCGCTGGATACACTGATCTAAGAGAGGCTGAATCCCGCGCCACGTACACCTGTCTTGGCAACTCTCCGGATGCTAAAGACTCTAGATATTGTTTGTAGGGGTCTGGTATGGATACCGACCCAGCAGGCATATCTCCTTCGTCGACCTCGTTGACCTCGAATCTAGCTATAGCTGGCAACTGTTCCAATTTGAGTGCGTCATGCTCTAGCATGAAGACTTCGAACGTCGGCTCTAAGTCCTGGAATGGTAAAGATTCTCCCAACTCTTCTACCATAAGCGCAGCCTCGCTCCGCTGTTTGACCGGAATAGTCCGCCGCGTTTTCGTAAGCTTGGCTTTAGTGATGTCTCGGACTTCACTTGAGACGCCATAGACGTCCCTGGCTTTAACCAACACCTCTGTATCTAGGAATTTATTGGCTAGCTTCTGTGCTATCCCATCCCGCTGTACCGGTGCTCTTACTGTATACGACTTCTCATTTCGTTCAACAAGATCCTTATTATGTTCCGGCGTTCGGTCATCAATCCGATCTTTTGATTGGTGATCAACGGGCGGAACTTCCCGATATGGCATCCTCACCACACCATCGCCGCTGCGATCTCTTTCAATCACAACTTCTGCCACTCTAATCTTACGAGCCTTCGTAATTTCTGGCAATGCGTCCTCGTCCTCTTCGCTTTCGCTTTCACTCTCCGAATTTTCTCTTTCGGTTCCTTTCGTCGCTTTCGTTCTCCAATTTCTACTTTTGTCCGCAGATTTAGCTTCTGTCCGGTCCTCAGGAGGCTTTGCTGTCTTCTTACTACGCGACTTTGCCTCAATCCCTGGACTATTTAGAAATTTGGAGGCTGACTGACTCCACTGGACTTTCCTGCCCTAGTCATCGCAACGAATCGTTCCTGAGTCTGAGGCATATCTCCTGCCTGCAGACCTTGGATTAGGAAACTCCTAAAGGCTTGTTGCATATCAAACGCGGGCTGTACAGGTTGAGGGGGCTGAATAGTGGCCTGATAGGTGGGTTGAACCACCATCGCAGTATTAGCTAAAGTTTGCTGGTTGACCTGTTCGGCTTTTTGGAGCCTTACCTTCAGCGTCTTTATCTCATCCAACGCCATGTCTCTGGCGTCAAACTCTCCTCCTGGTTCTCCGTTGAAGAATGACTCGTACGGCGTGGCTATGCCATACCAATTCTGGCTAGTTCCTTTCTTCCACCAATACTCCTCTACACGCTGCTTCCTAGAACCGGGTCCTCCTGGAACCCATGTTCCGTCCCCTAGCTTGATTTTCCCGTTCTCGATAATAATAAGACCTTTCTTTATATGATCGTCTTTGGAAACGCAATCCCGCGAGAAATGACCCGGTAGTTCACAATAGAAACAATCGGCATTACTATTTCCCGTGTTATTATCAGGCCGGTTGTAGCTCATCTGATTATGTGTCTGAGAGGTATTGTGCTGAGTATTCGCCGCCACGGGCTCACGATCTTTGTGAGGCGGTGGGCCTTTAGCTATTTGTGAAAGCTGTTTCAGGAGCTCATGGTGCTGTTCCTTCATAGCGTTCTGGCTAGTTGTAAATGCGTCTCGTAAGTGCGCCACCGCTCCTCCTAGTTCCTCTAACCTTTCATCGCACTTCTCAATTTTTACCATTGGGAAGACGGTGGACCGAGTAATTGGGGTTTCAGCGGTGACCGACGTCATGGAAGTATCTTGGGTTGACGCCATAGATTCAGCCATTGTTATTAAATCCAGTATCTCTATAGGATCCCCTTTTCTGCGCGCTGCCGGCGCTGCTTGCCCTGCTACAGGTGCTACAGCGGGTACTAAAGGCGCCATCTGGGTTTTTAACAACGCCGTGGAACTAATGGTCAATCTTAGAGTGTTCGCGAACGCCGACTCTAGAGTCTCGAGGTACCTTTTACAGGCCTCAGCATTTGTGATTAGCGCAGATCCTTTCAACAATTTGTTGACTATGGTAACGAACTCTACTCCGAAGCGCCTCAGTCTCCCTTCATCGAAGACTGCTACTCCTTCGTATCGTTTACACACTTTTGCCAGGTTCTCAATAGAACCGTCTTCTTCGATCTTGACTTCCGGATAACTCTTGAAGATTTCTTCCAAGAACTCCTCGTAGGTCCCGATCAAATATATGGGAAGACTGCGCCAGTAGACTTGCTTCTTATAGGGAAGATAGTCCGTGAACTGCTTCTTTTTAGCGTCATTCGTGGTAATGCGCGCGAGTTCTAAGATCTGATTCACTTGTGAAACGAATATTAAAAGCTCTTCATAATCGTCCGACTCGAACGTAGGCCTATTCTTATCCCAAGCGTACGGGATCTTGAAATTGGCTAGGCTCGGAGCAGTCTGGTTATTGGGTGGGGCGACGGGGTTACCGCCGGCTTGGGGAGGTATCTGAGTTCCCATTATGAAACTATTTATCGAGGACGTGAATTCTGATGTAGAAAGGGACGGAGGAAGATCTATTTCTTCCTCAGGTATTGATTCTGATGGACTCGAAACTGTAGCTAAAGCACGAGTTCTTTGCTTATATGCTTTCGTCCTGCTTTGAGTTTGGTCTTTCGACTGCTCTCGGCCTGCTTCGACGGGAGTAGGTGCTTTACGCCTTGATTTAAGCTTTGGGGGATTCAAAGGGGTCGGTGTTCCGGCCTCAAAATTCCTTAAACTGTGTCTCGGCGGTAGGCTTTCTGAAAATCCTGAAGGGACTGTGGTAGCTTCTCCCAATGAAGTAAGCTCGGATGGTTCTGCTGACGCAGAGGTACTGGCAATAGGATTTTTCGGTCCTGAAGGCAGATTGACTCGAAAGTCCTTCTCAAGTTGTTTAGACTCGAGGTATAATTCCGGACAAAAGACTTTAAATAAAGTCTAGATACGCGGTATTTGTCTGTCTTTCCGACTGCCTAAGCAATTGAAAAATCTGTACTTCAAAGAAGTATAGACCAAATGAACCCCTCGCGGTGGGCTCCAGATGAAACGCTGTGTATGTAACCGCGTATGAAATCTAATGCAATATAATGACCTCAAGAGACCACTAATAACACCAATAACACAACACAATCCACTCAATACAACGCGCAAGTTCGGGGTTCCAACCAAGTATTAGGTTGCTGCAATTTGGTATGATACGGTCAAAGTAGTAAGACTTTGTGCTACGGTGGGACGGTAAACGGCTTTATACCGATCTAGGCGCTTTATGGGCGGTCTAACGGCTTCGGAAAGCTTGGTTTTTATCACAAAGTTGGTGGAATGACTTCCTGGGAGTTGGTAATTCGCTTTTTATAACGCTGTCTGGTGTACTTCCGATGTTTACAAGCTATAGCTAGAGTTGACTTTTATGTCTACAATGCCCGATAATTGCTGACCCTTAATATTCCGCTGTTCGCTGCAATAACCCTTATCAATTCTCGCTGCGTACGGCCTTTGGACTATGTCCGGTTCAATGATTCTCAAGTAAACAACGAAATATCAAGCGGAAAAACAATTATTATTTCTCAGTGGTACTCCGAACGAATTCAAGTCTTTCCTAATATCGTGCAGGCTGTAATAGCTACACTTGCGATAGGAGAGGGGTGAATCCACTGGCGAACTACTGCTATTCTACTGCTATTTATACAAACCCAAGAATCTATATACGGACGCTTTACAAACAAACAAACAATAAAATGAGTCATGCCCTATGACCAGGGCTGTGGAGCTTTATATGATTTATGGTCACGAAAGCAGGCTGTAAAAGGTTAGTTTTTTCAAATACATTGGTATATTTCCCGCATAAACGATCGGTCGTGATCGAAAGACCCAACATATTCGTGATGCCATCAGCTTCTTTGGTTCCTGTCCTGGCCTAGACCTCGCCTAAACTTGGTCACTGTCGCTTCATCTCTATTCCTGGCCGACGCGCAGCACCCTCTGCCCGTTCCGTGCCTGTTTGATTGTTCTGTATTTCACAGAACGATCGAGCTCGATCGTAAAAGCCCTCAACCGCTGCCAAGCGTGGGATCCCATCAATCACCCGCGGAACCGGTTATAGTTCCGGTCCGGTGAGTCATCAATGCTTTTTACGGCCGCTGCCGGGATCTCCCGCCGCTTGTACTATCGTCCGTCAAATGTAATCTAATCTTCAATAGTGATTCCCCAGTGTCGCATAGTCGTAGTCTAGACGGCTTTTTATATATCCTGACTTTGAACAACGCACAGAATACTCCAATTCCGTTTGAGAATGGTAAAGTGACCCTTTAGCTATAGGTTCGTGGCTTCCCCAGACTCGAGCCCTTTGTGGTGGCCGTCATCTAGAACAAGCTACTGGCTTTAGCATACACTTATATCCTTAACTGGTTGCTCGGATCTCAACACCAGCCCTCTGAGACGGTGTAATAGCTTAGTTTATAGCCAGTGACGGCGACTAAGTGATGTAAAATTGAAAGATTTCACGCGTGTTCACTTAGCCAGCTTATCACCGTCCACCTGGACTCGCATCGTAACTGCAAAAGACTTGGCGACATAACCTATGTGCTCGATCAGTGTCGTCAGACCCCACACCTAGGAGGACATACCGGGTTCTTTCGCGACGGAGTAGGCGTCGAGAAGGTTTCGGATGGTGCCTGCATCGAGGGTGTCTGCCTCGACATCAGGGATCCGGACTTCGCCGTGTTCGTCGATCTGCAATCGAAGCGGTCCACCCTTCGCTATACACCGGTGTTAAAAGCTGCTCGCTTCTGCTCGGCATGCACTCACGGTCCAATATGTCTGCCATCCAGACCTTGAAGTCTCCCATGAGACTGTTCTCGTGCTCGGAGGAGAAAGCTGACACCGTGCGATCGGGACCTATAGAGCAGCTACGCAGATTCCATTAACATTGGCGCCAGTGACCGGTCGATGCCACCCACCGGAATCGTTTATGGCTTCCGTCAACCCCCTCCATGCCGCCGTAAATCTGAAAGACCATGCGGCCATGGCCGCCCCAATTGTCGCCCATCATCCCTCGCAGAGCCTCGCTGATGTGGTAGTAGACGCGCCCCTGGTTGCTGGACGCGAGAACGTCAGATGATTCTGGGTAAAACCGGCACACTGAGTACCACGTACTCGGTTATGTGCTCCGGCGGGGGCTTTGCTGCCAACTGAGCGTTATGGAGCTTTGCTTGCGCCTCCATCTCCGCCTTGACCTCAGGAGGACTTGCGTCGAACAACTTCTGCATGTTGGCGTTGTACGCAGCAAGAAACTCCCCCTTTGACGCCTTCTTGCCGCTGGCCTCGAGCTGGGTCCTCGTGGCCTCCCCCACTTCAGCGCCGTGGGATTTGTTGTAGAGTTTGGTGGTGTTCGTGGCCCGCGGTTTTTTGAAGGGTTTGCCACCGTCGGCGCCGGAATTGGTTCGTACAGTGCCCACCGGAGGGTGAGTGTCCTTGTTGATTAACATTTTTTGTACAATATCTGGAGGCTTTCAGGTTCGGAGACAACAGATGGGTTGGATTGACTCGCCTCCTTGAATGCATCTATATTATAACCATTCGGGCCTCCGATGTCGAATTCCGTGTCGACCATGGCGTAGAGCTCTGAGGACACGTAGGCCTTCTTGCTGCCCTGAATGGTAGCCTTCGCGTCTTCGTAGAGAGGCCATACATTGGTCATAATGTATTCATAAATCGGGTCTTCGGTGAGGCCGATCGCCCGCGCTTCGGCCTTGGTCATTTTCTTCCAAATTGGTCTTGGAGGAGGAGTACCGGGGGCGGGAGGAGTACCGGGAGGAGGAGGAGCCGGAGGAGCCGTAGGAGATTCCATAGAGGGCGAGTGGCTTGTTGGTGGCAGCAAGAGGGTTATTTATTGAGTATTCGTGCAAAGTCACCGTATATACCTGTACTCACCAAAGCGCGTCCCAGAAAGAATGGCATGCTTGAGTCCCAAAAATGGGTGTCGCTTTGATTCATTGTCGGTCAGCCATGGCTTTGGTGTGCGTTGCAAATGAGCTTACCCAAATTCTAGAGTGGCATAGTGCGGGGCGCCAGACGTCCGCGACTCTGTCTTCGTACTGTGAACCTCTTTTCACTACCAGTCGCAAGGGCGACGTGCCAAAACCGGCGGCCAGTGCGACATATCGCCAGTGAGCATTGGAACCCCAAAGTCTCGCTAACATGAATCAGCGAGCAGAGAAGATAACGCCAACGCGGAATTTGGCAAAGAAGCGACGTGGTCTAGATGCCTGGGCGACATGGAAGGAGAGAAGAGAGACCGTCACAGCGTGACGGGTCACTCGAAAGAAATTACTAAGTGATTTCAATTCTCGTACGTAGAGACCAAGTTGCGAATCATTGGAGCTGTTTGTAGTCGGCAGAATCTACGCCCATGCTCCAAGCGCGCCCGAACCGCGCTTCCCGACTTGTTCTTAATAGGAAATTTTTGAATGGCCGCTGGTGGGCTCAACGATTGAGTTGGGAACGGAAAAGTGGGACTAAGAATTGGGTACAGAAAATAAAAAATATGTTAATTGTAACTCAAGATAATAATACTGGGCATAATAGCTGAGGATCGACAACTGTAATGACAATACTGCAAGCATCCACCTGCACTAGCTCTGGGATCTCGTCGTCCTCCTGTCCGTCACCTCCGTTGATTGCAAGCCTTGCATACGCTGCGAAGGGGTGGGTCCTACGCCCCAAAATAAGGGGGCAAGCCGCAAGCGAGGTCGTACGAGACATGACAGCGAAGGAAGGAAGGAAGGAATGTGTGGATTTGTCCTCCGCCCTGAGACTAAAGTTTTCGTCGACAGCTAGGAGGGTGAGATAATTCTGGTAGTAATGAGTCTCCATTCAAGAACCGATACCGAGAACTCACATGCCGGACCAAAGTATGGTAGACGTACTCGTCTACAAACTGGCAGCTCGAGACGTGCCCGTTGAATCGGTTCCATCCTCTATTGAACCGGTCTTCTGCGCGCATTTGGAGGTACATGTCCAGCCCCGCTCGATGTGTTCCCCGTGTCCGGCGGTGAGGGTGTGGTGAGCAAGAGATGGCCTTTCGCAAATTATACCGTAGACGTCGGAAACCGCGCGGCCATTGAGCCAAAGGAATTGGAGGGCCCAAGGATCCTCGCGGTGGCTGTAGATATGGATCTTCGGGATAGAATCCTGTGGTATGTGGCGGACGAATTTGTCTGGCATATGGACATTCTTACACAGTCGAGAAAGTGACTTGGATGGGCTCACAGAAGTCGGCTGGATCAATTTCCTTGAAAGCCGCCAGGATAACATTACATGGGACATGGAGGGCGAATTCATCTAGCATAATTTCATGAGCTTCATACACAATAGAATAACGCACGGAAGTGAAGAACGCACGGAAGTCGACTGAATTCATTTCTCTGAAAGCCGCCAGTACAGATAATATAGTCGGACGGGTGGTCTAATTGGTGTCAGCGTCGATATAAGATAAAAGGTGCGGCGTACGTCGTAGACTTGAACCCAGTTCCGTTGCGCGTCGTCCAAGGCGTCGTCTACTACTTGTCAGCGCGGAAGGGAAAACATTCAAACTCAGAATGGCATACGTTGTTGACCTGGGGCCATTTCCTTCTGGCTCGTCGCGCGCAGCGGCGATGATTCAGCCCAACGAAGCTCGATTTGTTCAGTGCTGAGAGAAACTGAAAGAATTCAGTGTCGAAACGGAGATTGAGGAACGAAACCTACCACCACAACGCATTCCTTTCATGACCATGAAGTAGACACATTTCAGCTCCGTATGGATCTCGAATTTATACGCATCCGGCCCGGCCTACCAGAACAAAAAGAAATAAGCGAGAACCAAAAGCAGAAGAGACAAGACCTACCCGATCGATCGACGTCTCAAAATCGGAAGCAACAATAATAAGAAGTTAATTACAATAAATGAAAGAGACACAGTATATATTTCGGCAGAGGACATGGCTTTAGGGATGGAGATAGTAGTGTAGCGAATGAAAGAAGAACATAGTAAATATTCGGCGGAAAAATTGGCTTTAGAGGCGGAGTGATTTAACGGTAGTCTCGAAATTGTCCATCTGGGTCACTCCTTTCAAACGGAATATGATTGCCTGTCCATGATTGACTTTGAAACGTGTCTCCCATTGCAAGGGCTCCCACCGCCCGTTGAGGTACCTCTCCAACGCCACCGGCGCCTCAATGCCTCGTGCGCCAAGAATTATCTTGTTTTGGCCCAACCACATGAAATTGCTTTTCGAGAGGTCGAGAAAGATGAGGTCTGGGTTGGTGTGATCCTGGAAGACGTTTCAGGGCGTGGGCGAAGGAAGAGAGAAGTAGTCTCACATGTTTCCAGGCCATGGGTGGTACAGTTGTTGCAGCGTCAGTTGCCACATTTGCGGGCTTGGCGTCCTTGGACTGGAGAGGTTTTCAGATTGTTAACGAAGACGGAGAAGCATCCTCACAGGTTTCCCGGCCACAGCGAGAGGTTTTGCAGCACTTGCTGCGTTGGTATCCTCGAGTGAGTTTCAGATCGTGAACGAAGACAGAGAAGCCGGTGTCTCACTTGTTTCCCCACCCCCGCCCGCCGGCGGGGAGCTACGGCAGGGGGAATTGGTTTGAGGCAGAGAGTTTCGAGGCGTTCGCGATCCTCGCCCGACAGAAGCGCGCGTGCTACAGCGCCATGTGTAATAGTTTGCTGGGAGGCGGGAGGGGTGGGCAGCTGATACCGGTCCAAGGCGCGCAGAAGGGTACTGCGTTGAGGAGAGGAAGACGAAGACGCAGACACAGACATAGACATGTTTCAAGAATAAAAGAGAACATAGACTAATCATCTTATATGTATGTGCTGGAGGTCAAAGCGTTTTGAAGAACCCAAGCGTCACATTGCAATTGTATCCAAACTCGGGGGAAAAGGCTAAAGCTAACGTAAACCGGCGTGAAAGGCCGGCGTTGAAGCCTTCTCTGTAGCGCGAAGATACAGAGTTGTGCAGATGCAAGAGTTTGTTCAAGGAGAATCGTGAATGTGGTAGACGAGAGAGAGATGATTTGTTTGTTTGTGTGTTTGCTCCGACATTGATCGCATCACTCACTCACTCGATTTGTTTTTGTCTTCTAGTGTCTTCTCATGTCAGGCGCGACTTCCTTCGCCTCGCTATTCCTCTCGTATCACCTTGCCATGATTGACAGATGGGGCATTCACATGGAGGATACAAGAACATCGATCACGATCGACGAGCTTTTTGTTAGGAAACTTAGGATGGTCACCGCCGCGGTCAGTAATTGTTTTTAATAACCGAAATGCGACTTAAAACGCGCGTTGGGCAAATAGTCAAGTCGATCTCTCTACCATGCCCCCGCCACCGAGTCTCAGATTTGGCTCAAGAGTCACATACGTAGACCCCCTCACTGGCCCATTATCTGCCCTTCCGGAGGTTCCCATAAATACGACTTTCATCAGGCTCAGCGAGGTAGTCGGAACCGTCCTATCGACGTAAACCGCTTTGGAGAGGCAACTTTCTATGTAGGTTTCCTCGTTCTGCACCTGTACTGCCTAAATGATGATTTGTAGTGCACGGCCCAGAGCTGTTTTCATGCTCCTGTCCCTCTTGAGCTGCCGGAGGAGAGGCAGCGCGTGCGCAGGCTGTTCTTGGACTATTTGTCCGAGAAACGGGCAGCAAGGGCCGCAGCCAAGCCCAAACGGAAGCCTCAGCATTCAGGCAAGTATATCTCTCTTTAATCTCGCTCTCCAATCTGACTGTTTGTGCGGAGCCTGCAGCACTCGCGAAGAAGACGCCCCCGAAGAAGATTGAAACAAAGAAAAAGGCACACGCCCGCGAAGCCACTAGTGAGCATATCATGTTCCCCTCCATGCGTTATGTCGTGTTCAATGATGTACTTAGAGCATCGAGTCGCAACAGCCCCCAGTGAGTCTATCTATTTCCTTCAATGCATTGCGCGTGCCCAACCATTTATTTAGAAGCACAAGCCAGCGAGAAAGCGAAGGCACCCGCCGATGCAGCCCCCATCGACGCAGCCGCCGGTGAGTTTATTCCCTTTGAAGCATATTGCGTGCTAAAGGAGGTTCCTCAGTGTCCCCCGACGCCAAAGGGAAGGGGAAGGCACGAGCCGATGCTGTCGCAGGTGAGATTATTACTTCGGTCTCCCGGTTCAATGTTCACCACGCTTCAGAGGTCGAATTGGGTTTTGTAGAGAAAGATGAATACGATACGGACAAGTATGAGATTGAAGATGACGAAAGTATGTCCATCACTGCTATCTATCTGAAAACCCGTACTGAGGTACTTTCAAGGGCGTGACATCAAAATCATCGCCTTCACCGACGCCAACGTGGCTCCGATCCAGTTCCCCCTCGAGCTCAGAGCCGTGAGCCATGTGGAGGTTTCGCACTTCGAGGCTTCCAATGTCTTAGATTTGGGTTCTAATGCGTACATGTGGCATTGTCCTCTGCTGAATCAATGGCTCGCGCTGGATGATTCCCCAATCAACTTGCGACCCCGTGGGCAGATGCTCATCTTGCGGAACGCGGATCTACTCGAGAAGGAATGTGTGGACCTCATTGACCGGATGGAAGAAGTTCTGCAATCCGTTTTGGCTCTGGCCGAAGGTATGTGGCATGAAAGTCTCCCCGCCCAGAACTGGTTTTGATCTCTTTGCACATATAGAAGATTCGGACGAGGAGGAGCACCCTTTCCCTTTCAGCATGGACGACGAAGCGGACAACTCCGACTCCTCTCTCCCGGAGTCGCCCTTCGCTGTAAAAACGCCCCGCAAGTCGCTCAAGAGGAACCCTTCGCCTGGGCGCCAAACCGGTACGGTGCATACGAGTAAACGTCGCCGGACGTTGTCGCAAGAGGTGATTAATCTGGCGGACTCGGATGATTAGTACTATACCCTACAAACGAACGAATTAGCTTGGACTCATGATTGGTTTACTACTTGATCGTTATACCCATCCTTATATTTATGATTGAATATCTATCTCTACTTCAATTTATCGAAACCAACTTGTACCCCCTTCGATTCCCCTTGTAATTGGCATTGCTTCAAGTTTTGTCGCGTTGGCAAAAATGGTCTTCGTTGATGCCTAAGCGCCCGCACCGAGGCAGAGGTGTTTGATTCTCCCTCTCGAACAGCGCGTTTGTGCAGCACTTTTTACCACTTTGGGAAAGAGGCTCATACAACCCTTTGGTGAGTTCGCTACTTTGGTCCGGGCCGTGGTTTCCTGAAATTCTCATCCATTTGTATGCAAGGGCTCTTGTCAAACGGTTCCTTGTGGGTTATGTGATTCGTGTTCGCGAGGAGAGTCGCCTCCTCTACAGTGATCGCCTCCATGTATATGGGAAAGATCGAGCTTACACTACTGAGTGCTTCTATGACCTAGCTACTTTCGGACTGCACAGTTCGTTTTTTCTTTCTCCTCTGGACGTTATTTCATGTACTGAATTGGGAATCTGATAGGCTGTCTGTAACGCTCGCGCCAATGACCCTATCTGGGTGCGCAAATGCACTGCAGAAGGCCCGTTTGACGTGTTCGAGCCCGAGCTCATCCGCCACGCCCTCGAAAGTGAGGACGTAAATTTGGGCAATCTGATCTTCGGCACGGATTTGTGGGCTGTGCTCCACCCCAATGCGGGCCTCCTAGCAGCATGCTTATCCAGTGACAATGTGCTGGCAAAATTTCATTCTGGGCTCTCAAGCGCCTGATAACTGGTAGCCTGCGTTATTATATAAGCATCCGTTTTGGAAACTCACGTGCACGGTCCATCGACGCGACTTGGACGCGTCGTAGAGGCCGCTGGAGCCTGGGGGCAAATATGGAGGTCCCATCGTGGATTTCACTCGATAAAAAGATCTCTTGCTCATATCTTGTAGCTAAAACCAGAGCGGATGCCTTCGCCGGTTTTCACCCGTCTCACGCCCAAAACATCAGATTCAATATCCTGGGAAACAAAAACGTTACTGGCGTAAAATGTGAGATTTAACTAGATGCTTTGAGCCACTCAATTAATTCTGCACTTGACGAAAGATGAGAAACATGTCTCGACGCGCTAAAGTGCTTGTTTGTGCATGCGTCTGTGATGGTTCCATAATAACTCGGGCTACCGGGCATCAAGCGTTGATCAAGCGCGGTAACCCAGTGTTGGAACTTAAGGGGTTAATAAGGGTAAATTTTGTTCTTAAGGCCTTAAGTCTTAATAACGTCTTACAGCTGTTTCCGAAAACCTTGAGACGCGCGCTTTATTTTGCCAGCGCCGAATTTTTTGATCAATGCTAAGGATTACCCGTTTGGGTGAAGCCGAGCCTAACCGAAGTCAGCCGAAGCGCCAGAATTTGTCACTCCGCTCAGTTTTGTGTGGCCGCCCTTCGCGTCAACCGATGCGCCTTCCCTCACCTCTTTTGCAACTGGACTTTCCGGGCAGAAATATAGCTGATCCGACGCCAAATCTGGTAATCCTTAGCATCAATCAAAAAATTCGGCGCTGGCAGAATAAAGCGCGCGTCTCAAGGTTTTCGGAAACAGCTGTAATATTAAGGGTATATTAAGACTTAAGTTAAGGGTAGGCCGTTTTTTTCTCTCGCTACTCTATGGTATCAGTCTTCATAGTTGTCGCTCGAGCCTTCCATTTCCCCGTCATCGGGCTCCTCGTCCGAATGTTCAGCTGCTAACAGTTCCATCATCAGCTCTTGCCTGGTAAAAAACGGGCGCAGATGCCAGGCGATGGAGCTCAATGCAGGCCCGACAGTATGTGTCGTGATGGGCCGAGTGCGCTTCTTTCCGGGTAGAAGAAGGCCCCCTGGACCCTGGTGGGCGGCATGATGTGCGACGGCGAGCGAAAGATTATGTAATGCCATCATTAAGACTTAGTTAAGGCTTAACATCGGCCGAGACTGATGTTAAGACTTAATATTAAGGGCTTATTAAGTCTTAACTTAACTTAACCCTTAACCCTTAATGCCAACACTGCGGTAACCAACAGACTTCCGAAGATTGAACGAGGTACGAGTTAGATCCGATGAAGAGTCTGTCAAGGGAGACTAAATCTTACGACTACATCTCGTTTCTCGTGGTTTATGTGAATAACTTCAAACCTAACCCTGGGTTAGGACTTGAGCCACCCACAACCCGCTCCGTCACACAAGTCACAATGATCAAAGCTCCCTTTGACTAACTCTCATGTCGGTTTCTATGCTCCCTGCTTTTCGTCCTGTGCTCCCTAACTCTCACGTTATCGAGCTGCAGCTGCGCGTCGTTGACTTTCACATCAGCAACAGCCTCTTTAGGAATCTGGTCTTTTTGTCTTTTTTTGTGATCGGTGATGATCAAGGGGCTCAATGTGAGTGGCAGCAGTCTCCCCGTATCTTTGACATTATTTCTTCCTGACACCCTACGTGCAGGGTTCCAACCGTCACGCCCACCCTTTGTTGGCAATCGCCGTTTTGAAAACCGGATATGTGAGTCAATTTTTTGTCGGGGCTACCTGTCCTGACTTTCCAGCAGACGCGCCTGGCGAATGACCCGAAAAAGAAAACTTCCAATCGCCTTTGAGGTCGATGAGCCAGGTCGTTCGGAATCCTCGACTCCGGTTTCGGCTACCCCGCAGGCGGCAGCGCCTCTGCCCTCGACACCCGCTAGCACTCCACTTGTGTCTGACGCGCAGCCGGGACCGTCTCAGCCCTTGCCATCTATGACTATGCTCTCACGACGGCAAAAACCGGGGCGGTCATACGGGACCCAAATGAAATGGGAGGAGCCCGGGAGTTCGGCCATCGTGCCAACGCCAATCCCCCAGCTTTCACCCGCTCCTGAGCCCGCTCTTGAGCCTGAGCTCGCTCCTGAGCCCACGCCTGAACCTGAGCCCGAGACAGCCTCGTCGAAGGAAAAATTCGGGCCATTGGAGAAGGACAAGCCTTTACGGCCGCAGGTGCGTTTCAGTTTCTTCTCTTCCATAATAGCATGCAGTGGAGCTAATTTTACTGGTTTGGTGTAGGGTGCCTCGGTCGCGATAAAGGATGTGCAACCCTTACTGCCGAATATCCAGGTTGCCATCCTTCGAACATTTACACATTCGAAGCTTGGGGACCCATGCGAGTGCGGCGACGCTCAGGCGGTCTTCCGCTGCACAGAGTGTTACCTTTCACCTTTGTGGTGTCGTCAATGCATCGTACGACACCACCGCTACACCCCGTTTCATCACATCGAGAAGTGGAACGGCAACCTCTTCGTCCGTGCTTCTCTCGCGAGCCCCCCCAAACCCCCCAAACCGAAACCTAAAGCCAAGGTCCCAGCTCCTGCGAACCCCAAGCCGAAGACGCAAAGTACGGGCTTTCCTGCGCCGCCTGAAAGCACCGAGGAAGGGGTGGCCGCGATGGTGCTGCAGACGTGCCTGGTGTCCAACGGGCGGCGATGTCCAAATATCGATCCCAAGAAAGCGAATGAGACTCGCGAGTTTATGATCGCAGACCATAATGGGTTCCATATCCGCCAACTTCAATTCTGTAGATGCCGCCGCCCAAACAAGGACGACAAGGACTATGAACAGCTGCTGGCCGTGCGGCTGTTCCCAGCAACCTTCGCACACCCGCAGACGGCTTTCACTTTCACCGTGATGAAGCAGTTCCACATTCATACCCTGGCTTCCAAAAAATCGGCGTACGACTACGTCAAAGCATTGTGCATGCTCACGGACAACGCCAGCAATCACGATGTCACAGTGAGTTCGCGCCTTTCAGTGATGAAATGTAATCTTACTTCTCTGATGAGGATCGCTATCGAGAATTCCTTTTCGCTTTCCGTTTGTGGCGATTTCTCGCTCTCGAACGGCGTTCGGGTCAAGCACACAAGATAGACGCTTGGGTTAGTCATCGACGCGCCGGCTCGTTAACCATACGATGTCCGGCGTGCCCGGAGGTGGGCTTCAACATCACAGCCGAGGAAATGCAGGCCGCTCTAGACACGGAAGGGTGAGAGCTCCTGCGCACGAACACCGGCCCACGCTGACAAGGTTTTAGGCACAAGTTCACATTATTCTTGTCTGTGGACGGGAATTTCAAGCTTCAGCGCAAACACAAGCGAGATGACCCAAACGACTTCGCTCTGAACAACGGCAAGGGATACTTTGTAGATACTGAGGATTACAAAGAGTATCTCAGGGTCGTTAAGCCGACTGACGAGGTAGGGTAAATCTGTGGTGCTCATTCGATATCTAACGCGACCTTAGCTGGGAACATGTACGCATCTACGCGCCGCACGCATGCAGAACATCGCGAAATTCAAGAACGCCGTGGTCAGCGGGGTCGTCGCTGTACAATGTGCACGGCATGGCTTCTATTCGCCTCAGGGCATGGTGGACCTCTCGAAGGGGGAAGCGTGAGTTTCAATGAAGAATGGATTCCAGAACGTAGAGCTGACAGGACGCTGCCTAGATTCGCTAATGTGGACTATACGGTGTGCTTTTCGTTGGCGGAAGCGGAACTTCAACGACGGATACGGCTCACGTACGACATTTGGTGCCACTACGATATCAAATTGCGGGGACGCATCGCGGATAACTTCCCATCCATGTTGTCCATCATCGATAAGGTTGAGGGTGCCATCCCGAAAATGCATATCCTCAATCATATCGAGCGTTGCCAGCTGGAGTGGAATCTGAATTGGTTGGTGTTCTGCGGGTTGACGGTCGGGGAGATGATCGAAACGGGCTGGGCTGTGCATAACCTCACCGCTGGAAGCACGAAGGAGATGAACGCTGGGCACCGGCACGACGTGGTCGATGACACCAGCAATCACTGGAATTTCGAAAAGATGATCACCCTGGCTACGTGTATCTCCAATGATGACGCGCGCGCAACTAACTGTCTATGCAGCGGCTACGTTGCTGCGGCTATACCGCCTTGCTGTCTCTCAGCGGCGCGCGCGCACGATTAGTTTCGAGGCGGTCGACTTGCAACAACGTGCTCAGCGCCCCAAGGCAGTTGCCGAATGGGAGCTCATGGACGTCAACCCGCGAATGGAGAGCGGCAAGTTTTTCAGCGTCTTCCAGGTTAACTTAAAAAAGGGTGAGGATGCTTAACTCGAAGACCTAGTGTTGCGGCTAACCCCTGTTTAGGACCTCCAACGCACACAGCGGCGTATGAAAAGTTACTGGATGCGGAAATGGCAGCAGAGGAGCGGCTGAAGGCGAAACAGGACGCAGCCGATGAGCTGGCAGAGCGGCAGAAAGGGGCGGGTGCGACAGGGGAGGCGGATGGGGAAGGTGTGCAGAATGTCACCACGGACCAGGAGGTAGACGGTAGTGGAACGGGGAATTTGGGACTTATCACGACCGCACTACAGCTGGAGAGAGATCGGTATGCATTCTTGCGTGGCCGAACTTATCGTTACTGACTAGTCGGAAACAGATAGCATATCAAGCGCATGGTCCGCTTATCGTCGCCCGCTGATATTGTGCGCGCAGCGCGTCAGCGGTTATTCACGGACATCACCGCTCTGAGGACCAGGCAAATCCAACGCGTGCCCGACTTCTCGAGGCGCATGTCGGAAGTCGATCTCGACAAGCCGGAGGGTACCGACTTGTTTCTACCGTCCGATTTTGTTGCTGCGCAGCGAGCGATGCTGAAGCTCGGCGCCTTGGCGAAGGTCGAATATTCACTCCGGGAAGGTCTGGCATATGACGCCTTGATGGAGTTGCGCACCGCGATTAGGACCTACAACTACAATAAAGGGCTCAAGAAGAGCTTCACGCATGGCGTAGGCCGTACCACACGCGCCGGGGATTTCATGAAGACGCTGAGCAACGACGTGCAGCTGGCGGCTGACGCTTATCGGCAGCAACGCGTTGGCTTGGTTAAGCTGGGACTGTCGAAGGACGACTTGACGCTGAGGCCATTGGAGCCTAAAGCGAAGCTGGACGGGAAGGGAGGGAAGAAAACACAGTTGGGAGACTCGCGAAAGGTGGATCCTTGGTTTTGGAATGTATTCCGACCATCCGGAATGTCATCGGATGAGGAGACCGAGTGGGAAACGGAGAGTACGTGTCATATTCCTTCTGCACGACGCGCTCAGCTAACGTGATCGTCTGTGAAGTGGAACGGGTGAAGTGGTTCCGTGATCGTGCACTCAGAGACCGAGCGGTGGAAGAAGTGGAGATGTTGGAAGAGGAGTTCGGACGCACCATCAAATGGTTTAGGCGCAACAGCGAGGTGTGGGAGGAGATTGCTGAGAAGGACGCCGAGAAGGGCGGAAGGCTTATGCGCACAAGCAGGCAGCGATGTACCGGAAGCTGTGTGTGGGATGTGAGGAGCTGTGGGCGAGTGCACCCGGGTGGCTGAGGTATGATGAAGCGGAGGAAGTAAAGAAGGCGGAACAGGAGGCCCGGAAGGCAGTGGAAGAGACGGGGGACGACTTTATCGCAGACTACTCGGTACGGCCAGCCCATCCTGAATTGTGTGTCGCAGAACTAATTCTTGGGCAGGAGTACTTCGAGGTCGTGCAGTGAAGGCGGCACATGTCGTTTATTGGGGGCGGACGCAACTCGGTACGTTGAGTGCGGACTGGACTGTGTACTCCGTAACTAATGCTGGCATGTTTGGGCAGGTTCATGGCAAGGTCGTACAGAATTGGCGGCGAGTCTGTATTCCCAAAAAGGAAATTATTTTGGCTTGGCGGGTGGCGTCCAGCGAAACTCACAGATTGTCGCGTCTCCGGCTCCGAATCCGAAATCCTCCCGGGAATTAATCCTCCACAAAAGTAATCCTGGACGGGGAATTAATCTTCCACCAACATAATCCTGGACCACGCCAAAATTAATCCGTGCACGAAGCGAGTGGCGTGGCAAGTGAAGTTAATCCCGCGCACTCTCGGCTTTGACTCATCGGATTGCAGGTTCGGATTAATCGCGAGGTCGCTAAATTAATCCCAGGTAAGGCCTGTTGATTTAATCCGCGGTGTCGTCCGCTGATTCATCTGCGGTCAGGATTATTGTGCGCAGGATTAAATTTGGCAGTTGGATTAAATATATGACTGGATTAAATTCCGATGGTGGTGTACATAGTGGGTAGTACTGTAGATTAATCTCCCTTAACGATGGCAAAATTGCATACAGGATTAAAAATCAAGCACAGAAAATTACATGAAGTATTAATCCAATCTGCTGACATCACTGGTTTGGGCAAGAACACTTGCACCCGATTTGGACATGGATCCTGAAGAAATCGACATACTGTTAAACCTGCCTCGAGATTCCTCTCGCCTTGTATTGCGCGGCCTGCACTCATTTTTCCATGTTCCCTCCGCCGCGGGTACCCCATTTGGACCACGGAGGTCAGTAACCTTCCTCCACGCGTCGGGCGCCAATTATCTCTGCGACGCGCGAAGATCGGGGTCGTGGTGCATGTCTGTGCCCTGGCTACGCTCGGACTACTTGCGTTGCATGATCCGGCTATTATCATCTCCCCGCACAGACTCTACCTGGTTTTTTCACTGGTAGGAAATACCAGGTAGAGTCTGTGCGGGGAGATGATAATAGCCGGATCATGCAACGCAAGTAGTCCGAGCGTAGCACAGACTCTACCTGGTTTTTTCACTGGTAGGAAATACCATGTTTTCGGGTGGACAGAATTAACCAATGCTATTTTTCAGTGAATTGCTGCACGCGTTACCAACGCTCCTTGCTGATGCGATCCCCTCCGAGGATTTGATTCAGCTGCTGCGCAATGAAGACTTCCAAGATTCTATCTTCATTTCCTCAGGGGAGGAGTTTTCCGGCATTTGGCCGCAGGTACATCTGCCTCTAGCCATTCATATTTGATTGATCGTGGCCCACCAGAGAGATTCACTGTACCCACCGGATCTGATACGACTCTGGGAAGACCACCGATTCATTTCACACCTGACGGCTAATCTGGGGCCCACTAGCTATCAAAGCTCTCCGACCTTCAAGCTCGATTCAACCTATTTCTATATCTTGTTCCGTCACCCCGACACGCTGTTTGTTCTACAAACACTTACTGTCGCATCCAATAAGCTATTCACAATTCTTCGGTTTCTCGGCCCGGCATACACATATCGCGTCTTTAAACCCTTTCTTGAGTTTGCCCACCTCCTCGTATTACCTCTCCCCGCCGGCGGTGACTCGCCGATCGATTTTCTGAGGGATCCTCGAAGAGCGATGGAACCATATTCTTCGCCCGAGGATATCGCACAAGCATTAGTGCTTCTTGGGATCCGGCGCACCAAAGAAGTCCTCAGTGGAGGCGACTTTTACTTGGCTGGGTGGGCCCCTTATCTATTCAACAAATTAGATTTTGATGATATCGCAGCGGCCTGTGGGAGTTCATCAAGCAATGCCGACCGAGCTCACAGATACTCCGAGAGCTGGAGACTCTAGATCTTTCTGAATTCTGTACTCAATTAAGTCCAGATGCAGAAGCACATGTCGATTACGCTGAGTACGACCCGATTTCGCCTGACATTTTTCTCTATGTTTTGGAATGGCTTCGGGTGAGATATTTCGAATCTCAGACGGTGAAGAGGTACTCATCGTACCGTGCAGAGGTTTTCTGACCCCCCCCCTGAAAACCATTGCATTCTGGGAGGGCCAATTAGCCAAGATACGGCGGTGCAGTTACTGTGGTTACAACCGTGGCGGATAATTAGTATCTATGGAAGGATCCTCACATTTTGCACGGCGCATTGGCGCGAGAAAAAACACCTCATGGCGTCTCTACAGTTTAAGGATGCATCACCAGGGGTGTTGCTCTTCAGTGTCTCACAGCCCGAGTGGAAATGGGAGAATCTGGAGAATGTCCTCGAACGGAGTCAAACCGTGGTCTCCCCAGTGTAATTGCGACTGCGTCCACGTATGGGGGATCTTCCCATTGATAAACGAGGACTTATCTTTCTACGCGAGTGTGTTTACATACCAATGTGAAGAAAGTGCACGGACATGGTTCTATTACGCTTTTCACTGACGTCTCAAGGCGATGATATTAACATTGATGGGGCAGGCAAGGCGAAAAAAACTGTTCCGAGAGAAACTAACATTGGAGAGCGGCCAGGATACCGATCTTGATGCATTATGAATTGACTTTAAAACTGCCCCCATAACCAAGCGTGTTGGAGCGCGCCTTCGGTCGTCACGTGCAGAAGTCTCCGGTTCAATTCCCGATGGGGGTGTATTTTCGCCTGTCCATTTGTACCCGCGGACTTGAGGCATTTTATCGCAGCAGCAGAAAGACATATGGCTTCCTGCTGCTGTGATAAACTGCCTCAAGACTGCGTGTGCAGATGTCATGGGTGTAATCCTTTTTGTACCGTGTTCCTTTTGTAGATGTTGTTTCTATGATCACGATCCGGATTTCGTCTTAAGTACAGCCAGCGAAACTCAACGGTGGAAGCGTAGAGGGGAAAATTAGGATTTAGTTTGAGGGCAGTGCCTCGTGCGCTCTGGGCTAATGGAGCTAGGATCCCGCATTGTGAGGAATTATTTGCCAATGTTAATCCCAGCGTAGGTCGGTTCTCCCAATTCTGTATATCTACAATATTTACATTCCCGCGGGCGGTTCACCATCTCTCAACACACTAACATCCCGCACCTCCCTCTCCGCGTCTCCGCCCTCACGAATGCCCCTCCCGGTTCCAATCTCCTCAGTCCCTCACCCTCCTCCAACACATATTCCCCGACTTAGGGATGCAGCCGCCACGTGAAAGAGACATCGCAAGCGTAGCCGTGAAATGAAGAATGGAAACCCACCGAAACTCAATCTCGTACCCCGCCGCGACGAGCCCAAGGTACACGAACGCACCCACTCAAACCTGAATCGAAATCAGTATCACGCCAAAGTTTCATGGGAGAGGGGAGATGCGCACGAGGTGCAGCGATAGCAGGGACAGGCACAGGCATACCACGCTAGAACACCGTCGGCACTCGCTGTCTGTATCACCAGAAAACATCTTATTAGATGAGGAAACCGAGTCTGTGGAGGTATGAGTCAGGACGCACCAGATATGCAAAAGATACACACTGTGCAAGGCTCCGTGTCAGCATCATCGGCAGGACATGCACAACGGTAGCCGCGGAGTGAGGACTTGTTTCAACGCTGGCGGTGGGCAAAGTCAGCATCGTGATCATTTAGCGTCCACCCACGTGCGGAGCCCCGCAAGGGAGCATGAAACAAAGAGGAGACAGAAGAAAGTAAATCCGCAATCGCAAGCCTCGCCTCAGCCGCCCGCACGCCGCCAGAATAGCGCCAAGGCTCGTCCCGGGGACGGCCGCGCGCTCCTCAAGCACGCTCACAAATTCTGCGACGCAGCGAAAGACCTGCGCGAGCGCGGTCAGTCAGGGCGAGCGTGAATGTGGGAGGTGGAAGTGGGAGTCAAATTCCTGTTCGACGCAGAGTTTCGTGCGCTACAGAGACCCAACGAAATCCGCGTGTCCCACTCACAGTGACACATGCACATAAAATTGAACACCCGAACCGAACGAGACAAAACTTACCTAACTCTCCCTCTCCTCGACCTCCTGCCCCTGAGCGTGCAGCGGCCCGCTACAGCCTCCACCTCCACATCCGCATCCGCAACGGGCCAACCTAATTACACGAGTCGATAGTTAGCGCCCTTCTCCTTCCCAATCCGCGCCAACAGTAGCCAACGCGCGAAGAACGAATGAAAGAGCGCAACGCCGCTGCGAAGCTACGATTACACGCCATCAGAGTCGACAGAAAATCAAGGGGACGGGCAGAGAATCGAGGAATGATTAGTCCTCGTTGCAAATAGAATCAAAATCTGAGAGAGCGAAGCACGCTTCGACCAAACGCAGAGCCACGCGCTTGTCCGCCATGACCTTCCCGAGCTCCTGCGGCGTGCGCACAGCGGCGGCACCCGGCGTGGAGCGCGGCGGAACGTGGTATCAGATGAGGCGCCCCATGAATCATGTTGCGCGTTGCGGATGACGTCCGACCAAGCGGTGCGGCCCAAGCAGTGGCGGAGTACTTGCTGATTTGCGCTTGGTAAATAGGAGGCGTGGCGCACCCGCTGATGGCGCGGGCGGAGATCGTTGGGACATCATGGGTGATACGGATGTTGAAACGATCAATGCACCGGCAGAGTATGCCCATGGTTGAGATCTTTGAAGCGTCGTTGTGAAAGAGAACGGAAGAACTCGGAGTCGGAAGGTGTCGGTGATGGCATCACATCAACACGTGGGTGGCACTGCCACTCGCTTCCTCCTCTTTTTTCTTCGTCCACTACCTTGACGTCGGCAGTGAGTTCTCCCTCGCTGTTCGTACACTGGGGACCATCGAAATTGCCCTTGCCACTGTACTAGTTCATGACTCGGCAAACTGGACTCTGGATACCATGCTGCGTGGCCTTGCATCTTCGCCGTTCGGACTTCGCACGCACCTTGGTCGTCTTGGGTTAACTTGTTGAAACTGGGATAGCGATCTATTAAAATCGATTATATATTTCAACAGCATATTACGTTCCTCATCATTCATCAAATTCCGAGGCTGAATCGTCTCGTCTCATCTCCGATGCATGTCGACTCTTGGAAGCCCAATCAATAACGGTACGTGCTTTCTCTCCCACTGCAGGCAGGACCACAGCCAATCAGTTACATTGCATTATCTACCCGGCTGAGGGCTACTCCGACCTCGGGGAGCAGGCTATATCTTACCGCCGGTGGCGTCCCTCGACCGTTCCTGAGCTGTTGGATCCTTATAGCTTCTCTGTACAGTCCTCACCACCTCGGTTCCAAGTCCATGTCGTCCGATCCTGAAGCCCCTGTGCCCACCGCTCCCGCTCCCGCCCCGGTTCGTTGTCGCGGACTCGAAATCCAAATTCACGACGTTGACAGGGATCAATCATTACGGGCACTCGAGCTCCCACACCCGTTCCCATACGCCGCCATTGATCCACGCTTCTGCCTAATTTTCACGCCCGAGCACGCCGCTGCCGCCGAAAAGATCAAGGAGGAGCGGGAGAGGACGGGGGAATTCAATTTAGTGCGTCCCTCGCTCCAAGTTTTGCTATCACGGCTTCACGGGCACTGCCTTGCGGCGTGCGCAGCCCGCCCCATCATCAAGCACGTAGCCGCCGATCGCCCCGCCCCAGCCCGTGCCTTGCATCGGGATCGGCTTACGCAGACGTTCCGTATACGGAGGAGCACGCAAAGGAAGCGCGGAGATCGGAGCAGACAGGACTGCCGCCGATGGAACCGTCAGTTTCGTCCAGTCGGGAAAATCAGCCTTCACATTGACTAATTTCACAAGGGAGCATGTGGAAGCGGCACAGGGATTGACACTCGGTGATCTGGTGGTTCCCTGGGTCCTGTCCTGATTCCCTGGCCTTGATCCCCGATGCCGATGTAACATTCACCAAATATGGCCGTTACACAGTATTCGCTCCGTTTCTCCGCCCTCGTTGAATCGCGCTACACAGTCCCCAGTTGATCCACAGCGACGCGGAGTTCTCCAGTCTTGGCGTGGAACGCTCCTTAGAAAAATCAGAGCCTGGGGACGCCTTCAAGAGTCTGCTCTTCGACTCCGCCTTCGCGACGCAGGCCACGGTGCTCGAATATGTAATACAGCAGGCGAAACAGGTTCTCCATCGACGATGACGCCGTCATCGCGTTGCCGATCCACTGGTTCCTCCGGCTCGTCTTGCTTGCGGAGATACCAATGGGATCACGCAGATCTCGTCGACGACACCATTACTCGAGCATTTGACCCGAGGGTGCCGGTGTGCACACGCGCACCATCATTATGCGTGTAGCCGTGCAATAATCTGATCCCTAGGTGATTCTGGCGGGCGGATCTGCGGATCTTCCGACGTTGAGACACCGCGAAGGTCAATGTGTCCCTGCCAGCGGCGTCCGTCGATGTGGTCAAGAACCGCATCCAGAGGGAGGCCATCGTGTATGGAGCCACCGTGTTTGCGAAGCCCTGGATTTAGGATGGGTCCCAGAGGGAAGTTAACATACACGCCCACGAGTACGACGGTGCGGTGGGTGGCGAAGACAGCGGCAGATGAAACACACATAAGACTCCCATACCTATAATCTTATAGACAGACGGCCGGGAAACGCTGCCTGTTCCGTGGTAGTATGTGCATTACATTTGATATCATCACATTATGGAGCTTTTGTATTGGCCGGCTTCTCCTGGAAATACTCATACTTGGTGTAGAATGCCGGGGCACCTGAACAAGATAGACGTACATCGCGT